>JAUMHF010000014.1:2889636-2942132 GCA_032359275.1 Microctenopoma steveboyesi | reverse complement strand
GTGTGTGGGGGGGTGTGTGTGTGTGTGCGTGTGTGTGTGTGTGAGAGAGAGCAACAGAAACATGCTGACACCTGTGAGCAAGACAATTATATCTTCTCCTGCAGAACCTGATGTTTAGCTAAATTTAAAAGCTGCCACTTTCATCTCCATTAAAAAAACAGTGTCATATTTGCAGGTTAGTGAACATACGTGGTTATTTAAAACTCCCAGACAGAGCAGCATGGGTGGAGGGGGATGCTGAAGGAACCACAGAGCAAAAACATTAGTTTACTGCTTCATGTAAGGGAAATCATCTTCGCCTCCTGCATGTGCATTTAATATGTCCACCTATTAAGTTTTAAATTCAGGAGGATAGCAAATAAATTACACCTTTCCACAGCTCATATTTTTGGACATAAAAATAGGCAGAAATAAGCAACCTGAGACTGAGCCTGTTATTTTCACATGGGAGTTTGGAACCAGAGCTGCAACTGATGTTGTTTAATACTTATTAGACCCAGACCCTTAAAACTTTGCAGATACTTTCACAGTAAAGCCCTTTAATACCACCAACAGAGTTAATTGAGTTTATATGAGTTTTAGATCTTTCCATTAATAAACGAGCATCGTTTTCTTGTAAGTTTATTTTTAACCATCAATTTAGCAACCACCAGACATTCTGATGTTCTAGCAAACAAATACTTAATTGCATCATGGTATGATAATGGTATTGTTTAGTCCTATGTTTTATTGTTTTAAATGTGATGACACTCCTGATTGTTTCTGATATTGCTCTGATGATTAATAATGTTTTCCATTGGCACATATAAAATTCCCCTACAGTGCCAGAAACTGTCAAATAAAAACCTGTAAAATGACTCAGTTTGTCCAAGTTAGTCAACAAAAATCTAACTTCTGCTGATGAGCAAACATCTGATTTAAACGTGTGGTAGAAATGAATAACAACGTCTCGGCTCAATGGGAGAACAGCAGCATACAGAGTGCAATAACATAGCACACTGTTAGTTCTCGAAATACATTTACGAGAAAGTGTCATTTAGAAATATGAAATAGTCTCTTCAGCACAGAAAACAGTTGCTGTTCAGTCACAATAATCTGAATGAGTAGTGTGATGGTTCACGTTGAGCGACACCATGCGGTGCAAACTGGAACAACAGGTCCTGCAGGACTAAGAAAACCAGCAGGTTTTTAATCAAAATATTATTTTTATTCTCAAATAATTACATAAAAATAAAAACATTCTGACAGCAACAAGTAGAATCCTGTATCAATAACATGACGTGGTATTGTTTAGAAAAAGGTCGTTGTACTGCTATCACTAAGTGTTGGACACGCTTTGTATGTTAACGAAGATCAACAGCAAGTCAAACTCGATCTTCATGAGCTAAAACTTTATCCTATAAAATAAACACAAGGATTATTACTAATGCCATAAAACTAGCTGTTAACATTAAACTGTAATTTTTCACGATCAGACTACACCTTCAAAATAAGATACAGATAACAAATACTGACTGCATAACTTAATTCTTAACCACATTAGTTTTTCCTTCTCATTTTAACACGACTTATTAAAGATGAGTTATGAGATTTTTTTTCCCAACCTTTACTTTAGACAGAACAGTAGTGGTCAAAAACACACTTCAGTGGAAAAGTTTCACAAGTTGAAATGCCCTGAAATGATAATTCATGATTCTCTAAAAACAGAGAACATGTATAAAAGTTCCAGTGAGTAATAACTTATTATAAAGATGTGACAAGAACATCACATTCAACAGGCACTTATCACAGGTGGAGGGAAACTAAAGTACTTTTTATTTGTGTTTTTTTTGCTCTTTCTATTTCCCCTGTACTCTTACTCCACATTGCTCAGCTCCACCTTAACCTTTAACAGAGCCATTAATAAATGCAGCAGTTATTCAAGGTTCAGGCCAAAAGGAAACAAGCCGCCCTCCTCCTGTGCCCCACTCCGCTTTAGCCCAGCTGACCAAACCTGTCATTCCTCTGCGAATGCCTGGTGCAGCTGGCACAGCAGAAGCTGGAGTAATACAAGTTGGAGCAGAGTCGGGCGTAAACGATCAGCTCACAGTTGGCGAGCTCAGGCTGGTCCACGCACTCTGGGGGCACATCGAAACCTGCAGCAAACAAGTCCAAAGCTCCTCATTTAGATTCAGTCACATCAACTCATAAAATAATGTTTAGTGTGGAAAATAATCAGAATAATCTAGTTTGTTGTGATCATCCGAATTATGATAAGAGCATCATAGACCATATTTACTATGTCTTAGCCCAAACAACTTCTATATGCTATAAAAAACATTGTTATGTTATTCTCACCCTGCTGTGTGTCTTTAATGATCCTCACTTCAGCTGTGGCGCTCACAGAGTAGATGCCAGTGTAAGCATTACAGGTGTAGGTCCCCTCATCTGATGGCTTTACACTGTTCAGAATCAGGCTGCCATCAGACGACTTGAGGATGTTCCGACCGTCCGGACGGATCGGGATGCCATTTCTGGAGTAGAAGAGGAGACAGAGAAATGTTAGTTAAGGCCCATGAGCTTGGTGCGTCTTCTTTTACTGCTCATCTTTACCTGGACCAGCCGATGTTAACGTTGTCCCCCGACACCACACAGGGCAGCACAGCTGTGCCGCCTTCAGACACCTGGACGTTGTTTGGAGCTGTTGTTATCCTCAAATCCGCTGGAGAAGGAAACCATGATGAATAATAAAACAGGGATACAAAGCTTTTGGTGATTTTATTCCACCTTAGAAATCCTTTATTATTCAACTTATTTTTTTGATGACATTCAGATGTACAGACCTCTGCTGGTGATTACACCACACTACAAAAACCGTATAACTTAACTCCATCACGATGACAAAGACTCACCTTGGACTCTGAGCTGTAGCTGTCTCTGCTCCAGCTGCTGCTGACTGGAGACTTTACAGGTGTACAAACCAGAGTCGTCAGACTTCAGCGGGCTGATGATGAGGGTGCCCTCTGAATTCTGGGTGAACCTGTTAGGTAATAAAAACACTGTTCTGTTGGTGAATATAAAACTTTACTGCCGCAGGTGTGTCTAGATTGTTTCCAATGAGACTGAGACACAAAAACAATCATTTTACCAATTAAGCATCATCATCACATTCATTTTAAGACAGTCAGACATTACAGAATAATTATATTAAGCAATGCAGACATTACCAGGAAGATAATTAGCTTTGCATCCTGAACACTGCTGCAAACAATTATTTTTATTTCATCAGACCGTCTGTGGCTGGAACTGCTAAAGCCCAACAACAGGAGAAGCACAGATGCTGCACCTTTGTATTTTTAGACGTGATCATCACACGTCTTACCTGGAGTTACTGAGGGTCTGTCCTCCTTTCGTCCACTGAATGCTGACGGACTGAAGCGCTGAGGCAGGGACAACTCTGCAGGGAAGTGCAGCGGTTTGTCCTGTTCGCATTTCCAGCAGAGAGGAGCTTGACTGATCGATGCTGAACCTGACGGACAAACCAAAGGGGTCACGTTACTCTGAAAAGAACTGTTAGTGAATCTCCCATGTATTGAGACGGTAGAGATCCCTTTTACCTCTGGGATGGTCCATCTCCAGGGAGCGGGGAAGAAGTCGGCTGAGATGATTTTTCTGAGACACACGCACATGTGGATGCTCGATTAGACGGCGAGTGAGTGCTACTCTCATCACATCAGCATGTCTCTCATGAGTGCTGGTTAACTTCTCACGGTCAGCATATTCTGAGGCCTTCAGGATTTTCATGTGATGGACATGAGTCCATTTCCTTTTAGTTCATTGTAGACTGGGTGAAAGCTTTCTCTGAAGCTTTCTAACGCTGCTTAAGTTACACATACAACTAGAAGGACACAGCACTTTACTACTTTTAAGTACTTCATATACTTTTGACTATCTAAGCTCTGCGACAACGGCCTGTCTATTAAGGGTAATAAAATAAGTAATAGTAAATGCACAGCATTACCTGAGACAGACAGGTAAATGTAGCGGTGGTCTCTCTCCCGGTCCCGTGTGACCACACACAAATACCAACCCGAGTCCAATTTGGTGACAGGACCAACTAAGAAGGAACCATTGGGCTGCTGGCGATGCCTGAAGACAAAAGATGTAGATAATCACAAACCCAGACAAATAAAAGTGACGGTACATTTTTGTTTCTGCAAGTGTGTGTTTCTACTCACCTTTGAGTAGACAGGGGGACGCCGTCCCTTCTCCACTCCACGATGACTGCAGGGGACGGCGGTGGGCTGACTCTGCAGGGCAGCACCACTGTCTGGCCAACTAAAGCTTCCACTGTGGGGGGGTCAGACTTATCGATTGTTACTCCTTCAAGGGTCAAACTGAGGAAACATGAAGGGAAGCGTAGAAGGAAAGGAGGAAATGAAAGGAGGAGGAACAGTTGGAAAAAACAGTGAAGGAGAGTCACTTTATGCTCCACTGTTGGTACTTGTATTAGTGGTCACCAAAGCACGCATAAAGAAAGCCCACAGCCTGGCTTCAGCAGGTCAGAACAGGCTCAGAGAGAAAAGAAACCCAACAACATGAAAGGTGGGGAGACAAAGGATCCAGGACTCACCCACAAAAACAACCAAAAGGATCAGCTGAGATGCAGACACACACACACGGAGGCACAGCGTGATTTTATTTTCACCACACAGAAAGACGAGATACACCGACATGAAGCATCACAGCAGAACATTTATTAGTTTGATGGACATCAGGGTGAAAACACGAAGACACCAAAGAGACATAAGAGACACACTAACCAGACCACCAACATTAACCCTAGAACAGGGGCAGGCAGGTTGGTCCTAGGCAGCCGCAGCCCCGCTGGTTTTCCAACCATCCCTGCTCTTACAGCTTCTGACTGGCTGAACACACCTGATCCAGGTACTCAACGGTTCCTGCTCTCGGTGAACAGCAGGAGGGTTGGAAAACAAGCAGGGCTGCGGCTCTCTACCCCTGCTCTAGTCAGACAGTGAAGAGTCCCAGAAGCATTAAACGGGTAAGGATTAAGGTCGCTGTGAGGTTGACAACTTCTCTTGAGGTTAAAACAGAAAACACAAGGTGTGACTATCACAGCAAGTGTGAGGGTCTGTGGAGCTAGAAGAAGCTTTTACCAAGCCAGAGTAGAAGCGTCTGCAGAAGGAGCATGTTACATAAAATAAAGCACTAAGATAAAAAGTTTCATAAAATGCATTTAAAGAAAAACTCAACAGCTCGGAAAGATTCTTTTTTTACGACCACAGCTAAGTGGGTGAGGTAGTGTTATCATCACTGCAGGAGGACGTTCACCCACCGGAGGTCAGCAAAAGCAAGGTTGTCTAAAACCTGTTCTCAAAAGCTGGTAAAATAATTAAATCGAACGTTTCACGTTCATCTTGCGTTGAGAAAACAAATGGTTCTTTAGTAATTGATACACTGGTTTATGTTAATGTGTCACGCTCTATAAAATGATGAGGAAACAGCATCAGCTTCATCATATCTTATTTTGGAGGCGAGTGAATGATGCATGTTATTTGTCTTTAGATGTTTTCCAATCTACTTCATTCTTTAGCCCCACTCACGATCGGAGCATGGCAGACAGGACTGGGGCACCTTCAGAAAGTAGGAATGATCTTAACAGCGCTATGGGGCAAGTGGTGGAGGAGCTGGAGCAAGCAGTTAGCTTCCCGCCGTGCTTCCTGGATCTTCGAGGTCTTACCTTGCTGCTGGGCTGGACTGCTGTGCAGCTGTGGAAGTTGAAGGGCGGCGTATCCGCAGGTAGAGTCTGCCTCTGTGCGCCTGCCTGGTTGCACTCGTGGCCTGTCTGCTGGTGGAGGTTGAGCCGCTGTGAACTGTAAAAATCCTCCCCATGTTGCGTGACTGTCCGGCTGATGATCCATCAGATGTGGATCCTCCTGCTTTGGATCCACCTTCAGATGCCCCTCCAGGGGTAGATCCTGTTCCGGAAGTTGTCTCTCTGGCGGGTACGACCGGCCCAGGGCCCTGCTGGCCCGGTGCAGGTGTCTGACACGCCTCCTGGCAGTCCGCCCGGGTCATGAAGTTATTGCTGTTGCCATGACAACCTCCGTACCAGAAGTGAGCACATTTTGATGTGATGACGTCATAGTGGTAGCGCGGCACCCAGCTGCTGCAGGAGCCGGCGGCGCGAGGAAGGGAGCAGGTCGAGCGCTCAACTGTAACAGAGACAGAACCGCTGAACTTCCCACAAGTGCTTTTATTCTCTTATTTTATTCAAGAAAGACTTTTGCATAACAGTAATAAAAAACTTAAAAAATAACTCTTGCTTTTCTGACACTAAATTTATCAGAAAACAAAACAGGTTGCTGATTTTATTCTGTCTGCTGTATGTGGTCACAACCTAAACCCCATAAACTTCCCTTAAGTGGGATCAATAAGGTTTATCGTTAATGATGTGTATCTGTGAGCGATGTCCCCAAATATACGGTGCTGCTGACAGGACGCATTGCTCACACCACCACCTGTTACTAGACAGCTGTCCTGCACAGTACATTAGAACTGGGAACAATTAGGGAATAAGAAAAAACTCATTGACCTTAGACTGCTCTCCTCTAAGATTGACAAAACATTAACGGCATAAATGTTTACCAGACAGAAACCTAGTGTGCGTGGGGCAGTTTGTGGCTTCCGTTACTTACTGTGGTTTGGTGGGTTGGGGCAGCCCTCTCCACTGGGTCCTCCAGCAGGTGTGGTGCGGTCATAGCAGCACCCGTAGTCGGTGGTGCGGCACTGCACTGCATTCTCAGTAGGGAGAGGAGCCACCTGAAAAAAAGATGCGTTTTGTCTTTGGTGTTTGTTCGTTTTCTAAGCCTAAAGAGAACTGATCCTTGCCTTATGTCTGGACGTCTGTCGCATGCTCTTCTCCATCTCTTTAACCTATATTTCTTATCTGTCATTTAATAAAGCCATGCAACACTCTGTATGTTTTATTCTAAACAAAACTTTGAATTACTTACAGGTTTACTTACAGTGGGTGCCAGAGCCAAATACTCCACACAGCCCTCCTTGTTGGGACCCTGAGCAGCTGTCACACCATCTTGGCAACAACCATGACTATTTCACAAAACAGAAACGAAGCAGGTACAAACAGTGAAACTCAAACTCTATGCCAAGAGTAACAGAAATGGAAACCTCAACCTCAGCCTGGTCACTAAGCTGTAATTACTGTGGTGTGAAGCAAAAACAACTCCAGTGGTCAGAGCCAGAAGAAGGACATCCAGGAAAAGATCCAAAACAGGCTCAGCCACAGAGAGATGGATACCTGGTCTGACTGCAGGATGGCTGGACAGGAGTGGGAGCTGGGGCCTGTGGGCAGCCTAGACCCTGGGGGCCCCTGGCTGGAGTGTGTCCGTCTGGGCAGCAGCCGTAGTAGGACTGGCTGCAGTGGAGGGCCAGGGAGGAGCTGTGAGGGTCGTGGACTGTATTTGTTTGGGACGGATCCGTCTCCGGCCTGCGAGCTGAGGTGAAACCAAAGGTGGGGAGAATTCACACATTGAACAAGCAGACCCCCAGTTCACGGTGTTTAAGCTTTTGTACTCGAGGCCACATAGTGAGTCTTCACAGGAAGCTGAAACACAAAAGAGCTACTAGCAAACTTGAAATTCCTGACCACTGGGACACTGCCACAACATGCCACAAACACCCCGGCCAGCACACTTCAGTGCTTCGGAAATATTTTAATCAGGCGGACAATGCTCGGGGACCCCTGAAAACATGACAGTCAGGCCTGGATAATTACCGCTGGGACAGGGGCTGAGTGGTGACAGGGCAGCCTCCCGATGGGGATAGAGTGGCAGGAGGGGAACCAGGGGACATCCTTTAATAGTGTGTGTTCACACATGGAGCATGTCAGATTGTGTTACTGCCATCACTGCTATCTGAGAAACAAGCAGTAGCTTCTTTCATAAAAAAAATAAAGTCCAACCTGTTGCATGGTCCGGCACATGGAAGCCAGTCTGTGTGTTGTCATGTCCTTGTGGATCCTGGATGCTAGGAACAACTACACACGGAGCAGGAAGGAGAAACACAACGAGAGCTCAGCGTAGTAATGTAGTTCAGGTGTGAGATGCAAGATGAGCAGGATTACGTTAGTATGTATAATATGCATAACTAAAGATTACCACACCCTGTGGGCTGTAGCAGGACTGGGTGTTGCAACGCTCCACTGTGAGGGGTCTGGGATGGGAACTGCACTGGTCTACGGGGTACAGGTTCCTCTCTTGGTCTGAGCAGATCGCCTGGCGCTCTCGAGAACCGGAACCACAGCTTCTGGAGCACTGGAGGAGAATGAGAGGAAATGATCAGCAGTGGAACGAGGACACAGTAACTGACTCCCTGTGGTGTTCGCGTTTGCTCACCAGTCCCCACGCTCCAACATGCCAGCTGATCTGCTTCGGGCAGGCGGACACCTCACAGGGTTGGACGGCAAGCGGACGGAGCAAAGTGCTGCAGAACGCCTCCTCGAGCCGCGCTCCATCGGAACCAACGCAGGTCACTTCTCTGGTCTGTTCCCCTGATCCACAGCTTACCGAGCACTGACAACACAACAGCATACGTGAAAATTAAAAACATCTCACAGAGGCCAGAACTGAAAGATCCAGCTGAACTTCTTAGTCTTTAGCTCACCGCACTCCACCTGGTCACACGATACTCTGCACATTTGTGCATGTTGCAGGTCTGCAGAGTCGGGGGAGCCTCAGCGTAGGCGGCGCAAACAGCATCCTCCACCACACGAGGTCCAGAGGAATCCTTGAGGAGACACTGCACACTGCGCACCTGGGAGCCGCCGCCGCAGGTGACGGAGCAGGTGTTCCACTCCCCCGTTCTCCAGCTGGGAAACGCAGCAGGAGAGAAGACAGGTGAGGACGTCTAATGATGCAATTAAATGATATTTGACAGAGGTTTCATCCCAAAGAACCAGCAGAGTAAACAAGAGGGAATCCAGCTGTTTTAAATAGTTACTCTAAGTTTGACTTGAGTCTGTTGCATGAGGGAAGTCATTTGCAGTTTATCAGTACTACATAGATTTACACTGTTACCAAGAAAATACATTTTTTTATGATATATGCTGAAATGTGAGGTTTTAAGCTTCATCGCTGCATCAGTGGTTCAATATTAAGCCCAAATATTTATGAATATACAGGAACAAATCAGTGCTTTGGAATGAAACCCTTCAGATGTCTTGCAAGTTAATCAGCGGATGATTTAGATTTTCTACTAACTACCTAAACAACTACACACTAAAAACACGATTATGTTCAAAATAACACAACCTTGAGGAGACTGAACTGATAAAGATAATCAAGGAACCAATCCCAGCGGAAAGAAAAACAGGAAATATTTTATACTAATTGCTAGAAGCTGATTTTTTGCATGCTCAGGAAATGACCAATCAAAGCAGTTATTCCTGGAAAACACTGGCAAAAACAACAAGTAGCTGAGATTTTATCTCTCTCGTCATTGAAAGAAGAAGGACCTCCACTGTTTCTAATCCTCCATGCAGCAGGTCTTTAATTTGAAGGAAAGCGTCGCAGAAGCACAGCTTCATAAATCTCATCTCAGGTTTCGGTGCAGCAGCATCAAAGAAAAAGAAGCAGGAAATACCAGAGAGTCACTGACTGAAGTCTCAGCTATTTACTACCACAACACTGCTGCCGTGTCCCATTCGGAAGTTCACAATCCCCAACACCCCCCACATGTTGACCTTTCACCTACGAACACCTCACAACAGATCGTTAACGGACACAGAGAGTTTTACGGTTTTCTAAAGCAACAAGGCAGCAGCTCAGCTCAACGATAAGGTACAAAGAAGGTTAACGAATTGCTAAAGAGTGTCAAAGACAAATGAGTTGGAAGAAGTTCCCCCGCCTTCATGATCACTCCACAGGGATGAACAGGCTTTGCACTAAACATAGATGCTAAAGTCAAACACATGTGACAGGGGAGAGTTTAGAAGAGATCTTTTAATCATTTCTGATTGTTCAGTTTTGGCACCGTCTTAAGATGTTTCCAGGTCTAAGGACAGGATGCAGGTTTTTTTTCATTACCACACACCACAGTGCATGCTCAGGAAGTGACCAATCAAACTCAGATTAAAAGTCACATCTCCCCCTGTGTTTGCAGAACTAACACTACAACTACCGACCCTGAGTTACCTGAACACAAAGGCTTTGAGTCTTTCTGAGGATCTCCACAAGTGTGGTGGATACAGGTACGCCATCCTTTCAGACAGTCACAACACAGCCATTTTAACTCCTTCGTCTCTTATTATGGGATGGAAACCACTGTAAATACTGCAAATGTCTCCTACTGTAGAGTTTGTACTTCACCTGCGAATCTGTGGGCATGTGTGAGGGTTGCATGTACGGTTGCTTTGGGGCCTCGGCAGAGATGCACAGAGATAGTCGGGGTAGGCCTCGTTATCAATGGTGCAGAAGACCAACCGAGACTGGTAACCTAACGTAGGAAAAGAGGTTTCATGTTCCAAGAATCAGGAAGATAATTAATGCTTTAGAAAAGTAGGACAGCCGAACGTAAGGGTTTCAGGTATCAGTCTCCAGGCATGTTTAGGGTGTTTTTCTGACCTGAACCACATTCTCTGCTGCAGACAGACCAGGATCCATAGCTCCAGTAGTAGCCCTCTCTTGAGCGTCCATTTGGTAGGTAAAATTCATACTCCACCCCCTGGTTGGGTTCCTGGCTGATGAGCTGAGAGCACAGGGTTGTACATCAGTCATATTAAATGAGACCGATTCATGGTCCTCAGAGGGTGAATCCTGCTGACCCTTCTTCACCTTTACCGTGCCTTGATATGAAATAACTTGTATCTGTGAGATTTTACCTCAACAACAAGGGGTTCAGTGGTGGGGCCCCGGCCGATGATGGTTTCAGGGACGTTGTCACCCTCAGCACCTCGCTGGTAGTACAGCATGGTGCCGGCGATGGGCGTCGCCCTGGAAAACTCAATTACCCAGTGGCCATTGAGGTAGTACTCTCCGCGCAGGTTCTTGATAGCTGCAGATAAACATTTATTAGTTATTACAAAATTCTGAACCCGTTTATTCCTCTGATCCTCAAAGTCAAACAAACTCACCAAGGTAGTTACGTGTGGCCACCGACTCTCTGATGCTGATGCTGGTGGCTCCAACAGGAATGATGAACATCTGGTTGTAGCCTGAGGTAAAATTAAGAGACACACATATGGTACAAAAGCCCAAAGTGCTTTAGAGCTAAGTTTGCCTGTGATCATTTGGGTTTTCTGAGGTTAAATATGTGCACTGTACCTGTCGGCAGGGTGGGTACAGAGAAGCTGTTCTTCACTCGGTAGCAGGACTGTCCGTTACCCCCACACTGCAGGCAGGGGTCTTCCTGCTGAGGAGACTCCAACATGTTGTCACAGCCCAGACGCTGAAAAATAAAAGACTTGTAACTATAGTTTCACTTGAGACTTTTAGCCCCAGTTTAATTAGTTTTTTAGATTTAAAATGCTGAATACTGAATACTGCATGAGACTTTCAGATCCATTGTTTAGTCAAATAGTGTCTTGTTAGCTTAATTACGTTTAATATGAGATGACATGCAAAACATTCTCATCACATACTAACAAGTTCAGAGGACAAACCAACCCGGACTTGATTTAACAAGGTGTGGAGGATGGTAAGAGCTGTGGGAACACAATGTTTCTGTGAAAGTACCAAATCCCAAAACCAGGCAGCAGAAGTCTAAAGCCAGAGGTTTAATTAATTAGCACCAATAACGTTTAGACCTAGTAACAGGACGGGTTTTAGACAGCTTCTCTCCACAGGGGAGGTGTTAAAGACACGAAGTCAGAGGTTAAATAGACTGAGGTGTTTCATGAGGGAAAGGTCAACACATCGCTGCAGTAATTACATGAGAACCAAAGGAGAGCAGAAGTGTTTGACAATCCCACATAATTAAAAGTCTGACTATGTCCAGTCTGTATGATCGAACTACAACCTCGCTGGCTGGCAGCATACGGTATTTTATTATCTGTGGCCTACCTTGCACACTCCAGCCACGCAAATATCCCTCCGCCCCGGGTGGCACGGTGTGCCATCAACCACAGTGCTGCGGTGACGGTAATAAAAGTTTTCTCCTCTCGGCATGCAGTTCAGCTCACACGCGTTTTCAGCTGTCAACGAGATGACAGTTGAGTATTTCAGCACATGTGAGAAACACTTTACGTTGCATCTGTTTGAGGTCACTGAAAACCCAACAGTGCTAAACTATCTGCCCACGTCACTGCACATTTGCTTTTCTTCTGACCTCCGTAATACGGGAGCCACTTGTAGCGTTTCCCCTGAAAGTCAGTCCCGTCAAACTGGGAGCACTGCTCTTCACGGAAATCTTTGAATCCCTCTGGACAATCCTGAGAGGAAAAGGAGCGGGTCAAAGGTCGGCCGAGCACCAAACAAGTTGGGAAAAAAGGTGTATTATGTTGTTAAATTTCAGACTGAATTTACAAATAAAACTGAAAAGGGAACGTGCATCTTCACCTGGATGTTGCAGGAGCGATAAGACTTATCTGGTCCAACACAATTGTGTCCTCCATCAGTCCTGTTTGTAGGGAAACAGCCAACATTATCTGACATTATTTTGTACTTTTAAACTTTTTCTGATTTAACTGTTGCATTTGTGTTGTATTTATTTTCAGTGAAAACACTGTAGGATACCTTATGGTGCCTTCACTCTATGCTGTCTGTGTCACTGTGGCACAAAGACTGTTAAACACTGTGAGACGTCGGCTCACATATACAAATACAAACTGTCTCTAAAAGGAGAAATAACCAGTTTCAGCTATGGCATTAAGTGGCACTCTCTTTAATCTGTGCCTGTAAAAAACTGACTTCTCAGCACAGCAGAGGCCTCGACATCAACTGTTAAACCCAAACCTTGCACAAACATCCATGCACTTGCATGTCGGCGAATTCTGGGACGGCGGATTGTTTTGCCTCCCTCCCTCCCTTCCAGCCATGCTGATAACTCATGATTAAGTCACCTCAAAAAGTACCTGCCCTAAAGCCTAAAAACAACACACGCTCCAGCCAACATGCCAAAACTGAAACCAAAACATGTCGAAACAGTCGTTCACAACATCCAGCCCTCATCTGTTACCGGGCACATTCAGCATCAAAACAGGTTTTAATTTAAAAATGAGGTTTTAAGAATCACGGATCATATGGATCGATGGGTAGATTACAGCCCATAAATGACTTTGAGGGGTGAGTCACGTGCATGAAGGTCAGGTATTTTCACACTGACGTGAACGCACGGTTCGTGTAAAGAACACAATGATTCAACTTCATAGTATTTAAAGGTGTGATTCAGGGAAACCTGGCAGACGAGATGTGGCAGAGTTCATCCAGCTACAGCAGTGGGCAGGACTTCCTGCGTCTTATTAATCATTCAGGTACAGGCGAGGAAACAGGCTCGCTGAGAGACAGTGGGTGAGTCTGACTCACCCACTGACTGCACCGACACGTTGGAAACCAGCATATCGCAACACAGACCTACTTAAACGATGTCTAATGTGAAAAACTACACTTTTACCCCAATATCAACAAAGATGAATCCTAAAACTGTTGGAACATGTTGGGGAAGGAACTCACTGCAGACAGGTTCTGCCTGGTGGGCATCTGTTCCACAAAAAGGGCCTTTTTATCACATTCCCCCAATGTGTGTGTGTGTGTGTGTGTGTGTGTGTGTGTATTATTACTGAGGCACACCCACACTGTGAATGACAGATGACTTTGAGGTAGAAGATTATCGACAGTGGTGACTTCTTTATTAGCAGGAAAAGGCTGCACAGTTTAAAGGTTCTTGTGTTTTACTTAAATATTTCCACTTTATGATTTCATTTTTTTACGTTGGTGATTTCAGTACATTGTGATAAGCTAATAAAACACAAAACATTTTTTCAATTTGAAGCCAGTGGTTACCAAAGTTTCTGGCACGTGATCTTAGCCTTTAAACTTGCGACTTAAGGAAGCATATCAGTATTAGTATTTGTATTAAAGTATTTGACCAGACACAAAAAGGCACCCCCGCTCCTCCCCTCATGAATCCAAATCACTTTATGTGCTACATGAGGTAACCTGTCGGCCGGATTCCAATAACAGGTATGAAAAGCGTAATTGCAGTGTAAGCTGGCACCAACGCTGAGCACAACTTTCTCGCTGCCCTCTTCAGTCACAACAAACAAGCTTAAAATGCTGCAATGAAAAACACATCTGATCTTTTTGAAACCGCTTCTTAAGCTTTTCAATCAGAAAATAATCTGGATACATCCAGACAATAGCCAGCGTGCAACACCCAGCACAGAGACGCCCTGTTAACGTTGAAGGGCCCCTCCCTGCAGTTTGCTTTAGACGTAGGACGAGCCCATGACTTCATGGCATTCTTTTACAATCACAATACAGTCTGGGCCCATGAACCTCTTTATTGACACGTGTTTGCGTCTGTGCTGCTGATGCTGCATGCAGATTAAAGCATTAAAATTACCTGTGAGTGATACAGCTTCTGGTTCTCATGGTCACGCCTCCGCCACAGCTGCGACTACATTCTCCATATGGACCCCACGAGTCCCAGTGATCCACATTGGGCACCTGCGTGCAAAACAGCAGGTTGTATATTTGCAGTGAGGTTCTAAATGAAAATGAGCATTTTTCTCATCTGAAACATAACAAAATGATGCAGTAATGCCACTTTTAAATGAGACGATTTTCTCTTTTATTGAATCTCATATAACACGAGGCGTTTCTCTGTCGCCAGATCTCTAACTGTAGTCATCAGGCTGTGATTAAACGGGGGAATATTCCAGTGTATTTTAACCAAAATGCCTGATGTTTTACATATGCATAAAGTAATGTTGTACTGTAATGTAACATCATAAATCAATAAGGTCCAAGCTGAAAAGAAATTCCTTACAGTTCCTGAGATATAACACGGACCAGAATGGGACATATACTGTATGAGGTCATGTCATCTTCATCCTTGTGAATAAATATATGAAATCAAATCTATAGAATCAAATCTGTTATTTCATCTTTCCAGCTCTTCGCCACGTCACGCTTCTGAAAATTAATTATAAAGGAGAATTAATACTTGTTTTTTTTCCTATTGTTTCTTATTGGATGCTTTCATTTTACCATAAACACTGGAGCCAAGAGCAGCTGGAGAAATGTCAGGGGCAGGAGCATCTTCATCGTTTCCTGGAAATGAACAAACACATGCAGTGTCGGTCACTGTGACTGACTAATAGCAACTATCACACGTTGAGCAATTTGTCTGGAAACATGTCAGGGCAACAAGACTAACTGACACCAGCCGACACACACAAAACGTTGTAGAGAAGAAGACACACACAAAAAAAAGTCATTCAGTCATCAGTGTGTAGCAGTGATTTGTTGAAGACGCAGCAGCTTGTCCTCTCTCTCGTAGTTTGTAACCACAGCAGCTGGCCAACATCACTCAGACACGCGTTAATCTCCTGCTCCATCGTGGCTCCTCCGCTATCTCACCACTGAATTGCTCAACTGAGCTAAAAATTGATCCTTTGTTGCCTGTGGAGCGGATGTTTGTTTGTTTTTATCTGCACAAACTGAGAGGTGTCCTGCCCCCCCGTCAGAGACAGAGAGAGTAGGGGGTTGACTAGAGGTGCCAAACCTGCCCCTGACCTGCCTGACATGGTCACCAAATGCACCTGGTGTGAGGGAAGTTACCCCGCAGCCGCGAACGCCCCACTGCAAACTGGCAGGAGGTCAGACGGTTATGTCAGAGAGGAGAGGAGCCAGCCAGTCAGCATGTCTCATTCTGCTCTCTCAAACACACTAAAAGCCCAAAATTGGTGTAATCGTTCCCGGGTGGTGGTGATAATGTGGGCCTGTCCTCTGCTGTCTGTGCAGATACGTACTCTCCCAGCGGGTCTCATCAGTATCACCAGCTAATCTCCTGCCTGTTTTTAAATCCGTTGTTTAATCTATAAAGTCAGAAATCAGTGGAAAATGTCCATCACATGTTCCCAAAGCCAAATGTCACGTTCCACTTATTTCCTTTATCCAAGCAAGGATTCAAACACAGAAATGTTCCATTTGCAATGACGCAAACAGCAAATGCTCACGTCTGAGAAACTGCTTGATGTAAAGCATAAACTCATCAACCACTTCAGCATCTGTGAGTAATTAATGATCTCTGTTCTTCAGCTACAGGCCACTGTTACACTGGTAACGGTGCTCCACACTGCATGAGCCTGAAACAATCACACCTTTATGGCTTCTAAACGATCAGACATTGTTAAACCTTTTCCAGCACTGAGACAAAAAAGGACCATCCAGTCCTCTCAGATCACACTTACTGAAGGTGCTTCAAGGGATAACAAGCTTTTACCCAGTCAGGTGAACCAGGATGTCAAACACCTGCAGGCACCTGCTCAGAAAACCCCCAACAACCCAATCGCCTCATCTGACACAAACCCTGGCTGATGAACGCGTTTCTGTCTGCGCAGCCTGAGCAGGACGTTCCCTCCAAATCTCAGTCACATAAAGGGAATTCGGCAGAAGAATAAAGTTCATTTTCTTTGAGATGCACTCCTCAGGTTACTCACCCCGCACGAATGGTTCGGACTGTTTGTCTTGGCGGATCCTTGCGGAGCGGGGCGCAGCTTCTCTCCGGGGCTCTGCCTCCAAGATGCGTGTGAACAGAGCTGCAGTGTTGTGGATATATGAGGAGGGCTGGCTGGCTGGCTGCTCCCCTTTCTCTCCCTCCCTCTCTCTCTTTCTCTCAGCGGAGACAGTCCTGTTGGTCAGAGCTCCTCCGCGCTGCGGCGTCACCGTCGCGCATCCAGGCCAATTACGCACACGGGGATCCTCTACGCGCCCTCTGTAATTTCAGCCTGTAAAAATAACAGTTAAATAGCGTGTTCGGTTCTCCTAAGGTACACATCCTAGATGAGGGTTTTGAAAATGTTTATTCCCACTTCGCGCTAACCAGAGCGGTATTATCACTGTAATTCCAGGGTAATCATCCAAAGTTATCTCTCTCTAAAGCCCTCTGTTTAATGGAGAGGCTGACATATTATTTTTAGATGAAAATGGGTCCCATATGTTTCCTTACTTTGTCAAAAGACTGGATTGTATAACGGGACAATATTTCACCTTTGACATGTGTTTTTTTCTTTTCTCCATTAAAATAAAAAAAGTTAGAAAAGTATTGATGTTGAATTCTTTTTGTTTGACACAGACAATGATGTGAAGTTTCATTTCCTTTTGTAGACAAGCAGCATCTTTGGTAGGTTAGAAGAAGAATCACTGAGTCCACAGAGCCAGGTCCCTCAGGACATGATGAGTTGGGTGACCGGCCTTCACAGAACCTCGACCCTGATCTCACAAAACCTCTCAACTACTTTCAGAAGATCCAGGAGGCTGCCTGCATCTTCAGGAGCGTCTCTCCCAGCAGGACAGGCTGCGGTGACATGCAGAGACGCCTTTTGGTGGAACAAGTTAGAAAAGGAAAGAGAGTTTCATTTTGTCATTTTGTCTTCTCAATAATTCATAATAACGACCTCGTGCCCGAACAATAACACAGACACTCTCAGAGGACTTTGACAGTTTAATCACAAACATGTTCAACTCGCATGAAAATAACATCAGAAAGTGGTAATTTTAGGTTTTAAAGAGGAAACCACCGTAGCCTCCACCAAAGCTATGTTTAAACATCTGCTAACGTATGTTTCCCAAAAACATCTTCCTCCCCTTCCCTCTTCCATTTCTCCCCTCTCCTTTGGGGGGTGAGGTTTTTCCAAACATGCCTCTGAAACGCCACCTAAAGTGAAATGTGTATTTGTCTTAAGGTAACTTGTACTGTTTGAATCTGAAAGATACTCCGACCCGGGTCTGAGTGTAGATGTTTAACCCCAGGTCGCCTCACAGGGAACCAGAACCTCCACGGAGAAGCTTTCCCTTAGAAACAAACAGATGCTGCATCTACAGCTGGAAAACGTAACCATGCGAGAAATAGTAATACCAGCAGCATCTCTTCAAATGAGGCCGTGTTCTGATTCATTTCAATGTTCATGCTGAAACTGGATGTTGCATACAGTCACAGCCACGTAAACCAGGTTTCAGACCCCTTCGCTTTTTGGGCCAGCTCTGTCCGTTAGATGAAGAGGACAGAGCGTGATCTAAGCTGACATACATTTCTCCTTGGTGGGATAATAAAGGTTTTTTCATTCTTCTTCTATAAACCTGTTCTCTGCTGTCTTTGTCTACTAATTATACATATATTTATGTTTCTTCCTGTTTCAAAGTCTATCAATCTTGTGAAATCCAGAGAAGTCCTGGAAGAAAACCTGCTCCAGGGCACGAGACCTCAGGTTCATTTTGAACTTTTCAGAATGAGGAGGATCCAAAGCAAACAACATTTCAACTATCATCTACTGTAAATGTATCTGTATATAATTGTTGACATTTCTTTTCCCTTAACAACGAGAACAAATGTTCTCGTTGTTAAGGGTCTTGAGGTTCTGCCTTTATTTCGAGAAACAGACAGGACACTGTGTGTAACCCAATATTTAAGTTTTTAGTTTGTTTAAAATCATTAGTTTCAGAGTTACAGTTAAATTCCTCCAATTAATTTGAATAAAATCGCTGTTTGGTTGAAGTACATTGAGTATTCTGAAGAACTTTCTGTCCACTTGTTTTATTTCTCCACATAGAATAAATAAAAGTTGGACATTTGAGACATGAACTCTACTTTCAAGAAACAAATGAAAAGACGACACTAACTGTTAAATGTGAAGCTGAAGCTGAAGCAGGTGGAGAGAACCAGCACAGTTTGTTTTACACATATACATTTTGTTGAAAATGAGAACCCATAGATTTAAAATGGCATTTAATAATATATTTATATTTAAATGAAAGAAGCACATTTAACAGGGAAAGTGATGATTATGTAACGAAGAGCCTACTGGAAGCTTTCAACATTGACGATTTGCAGAATTGAACCGTGTACATCATCATTGCTTTGCCATACATTAAACCGTGTTTCGTGGTGTTTTTCTCTTCTGTCTTTTCCACATCTCCGTGTGGATGTAGCTCTGGGCACTTTGAGGTCTCACGTCTCACATGGTTGAGGGCAGAGAGGGAAAAGGGACCAGAAATAGGTGACCAACCGCTTCCTATATGCACTGTACAACTAAAAATAAGTCCAATAATTCAGTGGCTGCTGGCCAATAAAACCTTCACGGGGCAGCGTCTGCAGACATGCTGTTTTAATTACAGAAACCTAATGAGCACAATGTCCTATGCGTGATCTTTAAGCACTTTTTTTAAATGCCTATCCACATCCACGTTTCTGAGAGGCCTCTAGCTTTGATTCCTGCTCTTTAGGTCTAGCCATGACTTCAAAAACCACAGGATTTAAGTTAACATTCAAATTACTAAGCTTTACATCCGGCCCCCTCGTGCAGACCTAAGACGTATGTACACATATGTTCACGAACACAGCCTTCATGCCCACACATGAAGTCTGCAGAAATCTTCTGTAACCAGCTGCCTTTTCCAGCCTCTGTGTCCGGCCTCGCTTCCCCCCACGACTCTGTTTTCCTCCGGCCCAGATCGGTTTTCATCCTCCTGGAGAACCATCAGAGCTGTCTGCTGAGCTTCTGCGCCTGCCGCTCCTTCGCGTTAAAGGCATATTTCGTATCCTGTAGTTGTTCTATAATCTCCTTGGCCTCCTTCATCTCTACGGCGAGCTGGTTGTACTTCTCCACCAGCTCCTGGTTCTCTCTCCGGAGCTCCAACACCAGCTGGCTGAGCTCCTCGCTCTGCCTACCGCAGTGAACCTTCAGCTGCTCCATCTCCGAGAGAGTCTCCTCCATGCGCTTCACCAGGCTCTCCAGCTTGTCTTTAGACATCTTGTCTGAAACGTTAGATTTATCTTCACTGGGTTTTTTCCTTTGTCTTGTTTGTCCTGTGTTCTTGAGTGTGCTCGTTTCCTTTGTAGAGTGATCTGATCAAAGTCTAATCCTCAAATGCTCACATGAACCAGACATCCCTCCCCTCAGTAATCCCCTTAGTAGAGCTATCCTGGGAAACCGGTTACGCACATAGGTGTAAGACACAGCTTGTTCTCCTGTCTAAGGCCACTTCATGCAGACGCCGGCAGTGACTGACAGATTACCTCCATCTCTAGCTCTATCTGCAGGTAATCCACCTGTCAGTGAACAAGCTCAATGGTAACAAATAGAGCAGATAAAAATTCCCCTCTATGGGAATTATTTATCATTGGGAAATAGTCGAGTGAGAGTTAATCTTCCGGGGGATTGGAGCCTGCATGCGGTGGTCTAATGTGAACAGGTGTCTGGAATTGATGCAAGAGAGACTTTATTAACTCTGTAGTTTCTCACCACAACACACAGATGCTAGAACGAGGCCTCGCTGAGGGCTTGTTAGGTAAGTCCCAGTGTGACGCTGAACATTCTGGGTAAACAGCCATACTGTCCTGGCCAAGCGGTCCCCATGGCGACAGCTAATGCATCCAGCGCTCCGGGCAACACGCCAGCGCATCGGCATGCAGAGGAATATCCGCATTGTTCCCACCGCCTGCAGGAATGGTTTGCGTCAATCCCTGGGAGGGTTTGCACACAGGAAATTAGTGCTGATGAAGCACAGGAGACCTTCCCCAACCGTGTGGAGGAATCAGCTCCTGAACCAATGAAATCCTGTGTGGAAGGGTGGAAACAGTAAGCTTGACGTTCACACATAGCTTTGCCTTTTGTTTTATGCTGTGTGTGATTAATAAGTACTAAAATTAGCTACAGTTTTCAGGTACTTCGAGGTATCGAGTTTGATTCTGAACTTCTGCAGGTGAGTTGAGACAGACTAGCTGCACAAAATGAGACGAATCTCCACGTGCAACAAATCATCATTTTCAGTGTTATTATTTATTTAAAAAAAGAACAAATCTGATTTGAATAGCCTTGCATAACCCGCATATGCATATGGAGAACAGGGAAAAAATCTAAATCACCCAACAAATTCTCAAAAATGGGAGGAAAAACACATTTTTTATGAGGTTTGTTGATTCCTCTGCAGCATTATTTTATACACAGTAAAAACCATTGTTTTCTTTCCGCTCAGGTTAAATTCTTGGTTTGTTTAAACTTTTTTATAATCACACATTGATGCTTGAAAGTTTTTCACAAATTTAAGCATCAAATTTAACTATCTCTAAGTGTCTCAGTCCTCAGGTCTGTTATTTCCTCAATAACTGCAAATTCCCAGATTCTCTGGTGTAGGACCCTTATTTAATATACCCTTTTTAATATACCTTCAAAAATAAAACTAACAAACCAAAAAACAATGCTATGTGTGTAAAGATGCCATTATTGAGCGTTTGATGTAGCATAGTTCAAGACAGCACCAGGCGAGCATCATGAGGGCCGCTACCTAAAGGTTCCGAGTCTGTGATCAGACGATTGCAGGTTACAATCCATGGACAGGTTGAAAAAGAAAAAAATGTTTCTCTCCCACAATAACCGTAAAAATGAAATGCCCTTTAGCAAGGCACTGAACCTCCAACTGCTCCAGCAGAACAGCTCAGCGGCTGACAGTATACAGCTGACATGGCAGGCGGGTCACAGGTGTGTTTGTGTAAACGCCCCTCCCCCTGCAGACTGAACTCAGATGTGATTTAAGGTAAAAATAAGAATGGACACATGCGTTTTTCAACTTCACCACACGAGAAAGAGTCAAATGTGTCAAAAGAGTCAAACCTCTGTGCAGAGTTTAAATGCTTTGTGTATAAATTTGCTCTGGCATCAGAACTCTGATGTGACTAATGTGGAAAAAGAAACATCACTGCCATTCTTAACACCGAGGAGAAAAGCACGCTCCAGTTACCGACAGTCACACACAATTACACATTTACCGATCTATAATCAACATCAATTCATCGAGCAATCCTTGTTTTTGAATCTTCCGTTTCATTTGGGGGCAATGGTAGCTCGCAAGTCATGAAAACATACTCGTTAATGGAAAGGTTGTTTGAAGGTCCACAATAGCAACCACCAAGGTGTCCCTGAGCAAGGCACCTGCTGTAAAGCCCCAGTTGTAGGCCTGTGGTTGTACCTGGCCACTCCCAGATGTGAATGTGTGTGGATGTGAAGCCGGGCGCTAGAGAGGAGCAGTAAAGCTTTTGTAAAGCTTGGCCAGATAAATAAAGGTAGAATATTACCACTGTGCCCGAGACCAGAGACCAACAAACAATTTGAAGATGAGGTCCCAAATAAAGCCATGAAATGTCTTACAATAAAAAGAAAAGTGAAAGAAGAGGGAACCCCCTCCCTTGGCGCCACAAAGAAAGGCAAACAAAATAACTCGTGTCACAACATCATGACTTCTTAGGAGGGGATGTGGGGGCATGAGGGGCCCTTGCATCGCCCTTTGTTCCCTGGCTGTGAGGGGACCACTCTCGTGTTGTTGGCTGGAGAGCTATGTGGGTGAGAGTTATCAGGGCAGCGTCCTGCTAAATGTAGAACTGGTGTAGCGCCAGCTTGTCCATGAAAGGCTGCACCAAGTTGTCTGTGGCGAAGTAGAAGACCAGGCCGAAAAAGATGGAGATGGGCAGAGCGGGGAGCGCTTTCTTGAAGATGGCGAGCAGAAGCAGTGTCAGGCACAGGCCCTGCGGGGAAGAGACAGACGACATAAAACACTCACTTACATAACGAAGTGGTTCACTTAAAGCGGGGTTAGCGGCTCCAGCTCCACAGAAAAGTCAGTCACTCACAATGAGGATGGCTACGAAGCAGGCGAGTGTGGTGTTCCAGTCCCCGCTGGCTGTGGCCGAGGCCTTTCCCACCAGCATGCTGTAGAAGATGAAGTCTCCGAGCCCCAGTTTGACGCCCCCTGAAAACATGGGAGGACACCGCATTCAGGGTGGAGTCCATTCAAACAGGAGACGTGCTTCAGACAAAGCTTCTTCTCAACTGTAATTACTGTACAAACAAGAGGTCTGGCCTCATATTTACTGAAGCTTAAAGTTAGAAAGAGCGCGGTCCAGATGTGAAACCTAGTGATTGCAGTCAATAATCACGCACTAATCTGTTTTGACTAAAAACTGTCTGGAGCCAAGTCACAGAAAAGGGAACAGTAAAACATTCCTAACATGTTTTATGTGTTCAGAGAAGCTAGAACTGAAGAACGGAAACAGAAACAAATGGATTGAACAAATGAAGCGTGTAAAATATTACAAACTTCATATACATGATGTGTAATGTACTCTCTGCACGTGTCATAACTTTGTGTTCTGATTGTGTCTCAGAGACACAAAATGGCTGATTAAACCTTCAACGAAATAAAGCTGAAATTAAAAAGGCACACAAGCCCAAATGTAAACCCTCTGTTGTCAGCACTCACTCTCTTCGTCGTCGTCTTCAACCGGGGGACGAGCAGACGGCATTTGCTGGATCTCCCGCCTGGTTTGATCTGTGGACTGAAGTGGTCCCAGCTGGTGCTCCTGCTGGCTGACCCAGGAGGAGGTGAAGCCTCCATCGTCCTGTGATGGACTGGAGGGATCTGGAGACGCCACGGCTGCTGACAAGTGTTATCAGTCAGACTAAACACGGATCACGGTTCTGAAAGTAACCACGCAACGCTGACCGTTGACACTCTGCTCACCTCCTTGAGCCTCCTGTTGAGGGGAAGCTGCTTCTGTCGAATTCCTCTTGGGTCCGTCGGTGTCTGCCATGTTGACGAGCCACACCATTGTAGCTGGAGACGAAGCGACACATACACAGCAGCTTCAATAACTTAGAATGTTGATGCTAATGGGCTTTGGAAAGTCTTATTACAACGTCTTACAAGAGTAGATGAGAGCTGGGAAGATGGGTTCATTTCTCTCCTGCGCCGTCTCCACCAGGATCCTCAGAGGCCCTTTGGGACAGAGCACCGCCAACAGATCTGCAACAGGAAAGACGACACAAACCAGATAAGTGATGTTAACCACCAACAAATTTAGGATTTGAGAAACTTCATTGTCATTTCACAGTATTCACAGACACACAGGAAATATGAGCCTATAGAACCACATAGCAACAGAGAAAGTAGACGTGAACAGAGTACATCCAAGTAGAATAAAGGTCAAATGCAATGCAGCCATGACAGCAGCTGACATAATGTCTGCGATAACAGGAGACAGGTTTCAGCTTGAAACTGTGAAAAATGACTTTACATGTTGACTGAAGCTGAAGATAACAGTCTACTGTTCTGTCAGGGAACCGCTAAAGAAAACCAGATGACTAAATGTTGCAGAAAAAGATCTTCAAAGCTTCATCTTTGTTCCCTAAAAGCACGCAAAGATTTACCATAGACAGATATGACAGCTAGTATGAGCCATGCCGTCCACTCCGGCAGGTACTTGATGAAAACCAGAGCCATGAGGGCGCTGATCATGATGAGGTAGGCCTGCTGGAGCCGCAGCGGTCCTTTCCAGTGAATACACATCATGCCCACCACTCCAAAGTTCCAAATTATTATCGCCAGGGTGAAGTAGTCCATCGCCACATTGTAGGTCTTGAAAACCTCTCTGTTGGACAAAGCAGAGATGTGACATAGACGCCTGGAGAGACTCATTCGATCATCACAAAGAACGCATAGAAAGTGTGGAAAAGGTAAAAACATGTTTAGGAGTGTGACTCACTTGAGGTAGATGAAGGAGAAGAAGAACAACAGGAGGAGGGAGGAGAGGATGAGCCAGCCCTGGATCACCTGTGAATCGTGAGGTTTAATATACAATACTTGTTTCCAGCTACCAAGACAACCATGTGGGTGGGGTTTAGCACAGTGAGCACCAGAAGGTTTTGACTAAGCAGAAATCCATCGCCTCGCCTGTATGGTTTAAACTGGGGGTTTGGCCCTATGGAGGCTGCAGGGTTACAGAATGTGCTCTATTTGTTGCACCTGTTTGGACAGAACAGGTGACACACCTCAGTCCTTTTTCAAACAACTCGACGCCTTCAGGCGGCTTGTCAAAACAGGAGGAGCACAGGTGATAAAAATAACGGTCAGTTATGTTTCTCAGTAAGTCACGACAGGGTGCCAACGTGCACCGCACTCGAGCCATTTTCACTGTTGCTTCACCACGTACCTTGTAGCAGCGGTACTTGTATAACAGCACCAGCACCAACGTCATGACAATGATCACAGTGATCATGATGGTGGCATTCAGGATGGAGTTGAGGGCTCTCTGTCCTATTGTGTCTGTGTCTTCAGGGAACGGCGTGTAGATCCTGAGGGTGAGACATCTCAGTCAAACAACAAAGACCAGAATATACCGTATAATAAAGGCAAACAGGAATCAGAACATGCAGTACTTAAATGTAATCTAATCATATATGCTCAGAGCATAAAGCTCTGACTCCGTCGCTGCTTAAACAATCTTTTACATATTTTTATAGTTCTGTCTGTGTGAGCTAACTACTATATAATATAGTATACGTTACACCAACTCCATCTAGTGGCACTTTAGTCAAAGTGCATTAGATTCAAACACCAGAACAGCTGAGCTGTGAATCTGTCTCCAGTCCCATCTATCAGCGTATGTCTGATAACACTCACAGTCTCTGTCCGTCATTCTGTGTGTAGAAGCTGACCGACTTTATGGTTGCCACAACAACCACCATGCAAAGGGTCACGGGAACGAACAACATGATGACGTGCTTGGCCCCGTATTTCAAGGTCATTTCCTCATCCTCATCCTCCTCAGTTTCCACCACACGTGGGGGACGAGCGCTGGGAGGCTGTCCATTCTGCTCTGGCCCAGTTCCATTGCCTCCGCTGCCACTGGCACCTCCTCCTCCTCCACCACCACCATCTCCCCCTGAGCCTCCTCTGGACCGTGCTCTGGCCCCTACAGGCTCCTGTGGCTGCTGGGGGGATTCAGGGGCTGCACTGGAGTTCTGTCGTAATGAAAAGATAGTGATAAAAAAAGTGATAAACCGAACAATGTGGGGTCATTCTGAAGAGTCAACGGTCAGAAACAAACTACGTAGTAACATTTTCATGCTCTAAACTGGTAAAAGGCAGAAGAGTCATTGTTCTAATGTGATCTGGTCTGTTTTAACTATGTAATACCATTACTTTAGAGTTAAATGATGACAGGAAATAGGCAACATTGTGCAACATAAGTCTTCTACCAGGGGCTAAAGCAAATCGGAAAAACTGGAAGTTCCAATTTGCAACACTAAATTCTCCTTTTGCTTATTCAGACCTTTCCCTACTAAAACACAAATACCATACCTATGACAACGGAATAGAAGCCAAATATGACAACAAACCTGACCAGTGTGCCAGCACATTCAGAATCAGAAAACTGTATTAATCCGAGAGGAAACAGAGATGTCCATTACAATACATATGCAATTATATAATTAATTAATCCAACTCTAAGTTCTGTCTTCTTTATGAGTTAGTAAATATAATCCACTAATACTGTAAAATCAAGCATTTATTTGCTTTTTATCAGCAAAAATAACTAAATCAAATGTGAGACTAGTTCCCCCAAGGACAACTTTGCTCTCATTCCAACTCACTCTGATGATCTCTCCTGTCGGTACAAAAAAAGGGAGAAAGTCACGGAGACTGTGTGAAGAGGCAGCTAGGCGAGTCGATACATGCAGCAGCCCAGTCATAAAGCAATCTCACCAGGTACAGGGAAACGAAAACAGGAGCTTTCATCAGAAACTAAACCGGACAGTGCTTTAGACAGGCTACTGTACAAAATGACCTCACTCTGTGAATAAGGTATCAGTGCCAAGGATAAGACACAAACTACATTACTGAATTAGTGGTAAGCACTTATTCAGGGTACTGGTTATATTTGATTGTTGCACCCCAATAACACTGAAATAAACAGTTGTAATTTACACAACAAACTGCTGGGAGATTCATTTTTCCATGAAAGGCCATATAATACTGGAGTTATCAGACTGACACTCCTCCACAGCTTGTGGTGTCATAAAGTGACTAAGAAACAGTTGACTGTATGATCACTGACATCGGACTGAGAGACACTAAAATGTTGGCTAATCATTACCCATTTCATACGCGTGGACAGATGTTGTGTTAGAGTGACAGTGACACATCCTTTTCTACTTACCATATTGTTTTCTATATCCTCTGCATTGTTCGCCATTGTTGGCTCTGCAGACACTTGTCCTCACATGCAAACCAAATTCTTTTGCCCTGATAAAACACAACAGGAGACAATGTTAAAAATATGGCACCAGTAACCTGCACAATATTAGATACAACTAATTAAAATAGACAGACCACATCTTGTGCATGTTCAAAGGTGCAAAAGCTGGTCAAATATTTAAATAATTGATTTGAAATCTGTAAATTGAACCAAATATCTCTCTGTGTTTTTTTCCTAAAATGAAACATTCTCCTTGTGTTTCACCAGTCAGTGTTTCCTTCCTAAACTACAGTGGAGAAGTGGTAACATATATATATTATACTAGAGGCAGCAACTGTGGTAGCTACCCACAGCTGAAGACTTGTATTACTGAAACTCTTTTTTTCTTGGTGGATGAAATTACCCAGTTACTGTGAGCTGTGGAAAATAAACAGGCTACAATTTATCTTTGAATAATAATTGTTTTCAGTTAACACTAACTAAATAAGACCTCGTCTCTGGGTTCACAGCAGACAACCCCCCCCCCCACCACCTAATGAAATTTCAATAAATAATTTAGCTCTTTCACTGGAGTGACACGAGGAAAAAAAGAGATTTCACTAACACAAAGGATAATTACAACAACCAATAACTTTTTAAGTGTATTATACACATTGATATGTATAAAATACTCATATTACTTTTATTTAAATGAATAGATGAATAACACAATGCAGAAATACTCAAATACAAGCTAGAAAGAGCACGAGGGGAGATGAGCTAAATGTAAATTATATCACAAGTAAAGGTATTTATTCTAGAGAATTTGACCAAGTTAGTTGGTTAGGAGAGATATTTCTGTGAAAGCTGGTCCAGGTAAAATTAATTAAACTACTTCATAAACAACTAGTTTAGTCCTGTAGATTCCAACCCAAAGAGAAGTATAATACAATAAATATAGTAGATTTAAGACATGATTACCTATTGTATTGTATTGTAAAAGGGTCACAAGTTTTTTGAAAATCTTCTAACAATGTATTGTTTTTTATAAACCTAAAAATTGCTTTAGATAAAACCTCCATCTGCATTGTAACAAATAGACATACTGTAGACATAGTGAAAAGTAGGGGAGTAGAAGTAGAAAGTGGCTGAAAATGGTAAAAGTAAAGTAGAACCTAACTTAAGTACAATAGCGTCACTTCTACATAAATTATTCTAGAGACTCTTCTTCTTAAATGCAGCTGGATGGATTTAACGTAACCAATACTTACTCATTAGCTAACTGTTGAGCTGCTGAGCATTAATTATGACTTCTGCCTATCATTTCTTGATGATTAATTAAGAAAATACTTTGACTGTGTAACTGCACTGATTTCCTATATTAGCGTCTGAATAAAACGGTGAACGTTAGTTGACGTTAGCCAATAATGTCATAACGGCAGCGCAACCACCGGCCGCGCTGGGCGGCTAATGCTAAATTACTTACATATGGTTTTACTTAAATGTGGCCTCGAAATGTCAGGTTTGTTAAATGAAAACGTACCTACTATAAAAAGCAGACGAAATCCTCGATTTTTAGTTTCCAAGTATGTTTTAAACCCGGGCACTTTCGCCTCTTTGTTGTTCCTGTCTTCACACCGAACTTCCGGTCGCTGGTGTAAACTACTTCCTGTTCGCCCAGACTCTGGGTGCGTTCAGGATCGGAACGTTGTTTGCGACTTGCTTTTGCTCCATAACGTTAAAAATACAATCAAATGCTCTCTTTTCCTTCATTAACTATTAATCTTATCTTTAAAATAGAAAAAGAATAAAACCCGTTTACCCAAAGCAATTTTGGGTATTATTTTGAAGTTACGTATTTCCTTTACAGATAATATAATCAACTAATAATTATGATGTATTATTAAAGTCCTTAATTAAACTTTGAGATTCCTGCAGTAACCTGATATGTAACACATATTGGGACTAAATTTAAACATTCACGTTATGAAAAGCATCAGGTTCAATCCTGTTCAAAATGTGTTGTTTTATTTACCGACATTACATGAACGCAACAGCTTTGATCACTTCCGGTAATAGAGGTCGAGCAGTTCAGAAGTGACGAGCACGGATCCAATAAACTCGACCGAAACCGACTAAAACCAACTACAATTATGGTTAGTAGCGCTGTGGTGCAGTATTCATAGAGCACAATATTTATTTGTGTGTTTACAGACAAAGCAGTGTGATAGTTTGAACGTTTTATTTTACCAGAACATGTGTTTGATAAGGGGACGAGCTAAGCTATATGCTAACGTTAACGTTAGCGTGGACGTGGGGGTAGCTGAGCAGCTGCGACTAAACCACTCTCATACATTAGTAAATTACTTAAAAACGGATGCAGACAAAATAAAACGAAAAACCTTAGCAGTTTACCGGTCCAGAGATTTTCGTATTACTGCATCTGTTAGTCATTTGCCGATAGTAGCTTAACCAGTGGAAGAAGCGTCCAGGACGAATACAAATGTATTGGGGTAGGAAACTTTTGTTACAGACTCGTAGTCCAGCGAGACAATACAGCATAAAGATTAAAACACATACAATACAAAAAAACCCAAACATATTAGATTAAAAGCAAATGTTGTTTCTTTCGGAGGTAAAAGTGTCTAAGTGTTTTCCGGAAAGTCTTAAAAGTATTAGTACTCACCAAATGTTATTGTGAGTGTTACAAGAGTGGGTGGTGTTTTATATTTGACAGGATTATTACCTGGATTTAGATTAGTCTTCCTGTCTTGTATGGGCAAATGAGGTGGTAAAACGAAAAGTCTTTCTGCTTTCTGCGGTCAGATTTGTATAGTTGTAGCAGGTATAGATGGTTAAAGACCTTCAGAAGTAAAAAAAAAACAGATTTTACTTACCCCTGGTTTACGGTGTGATCCATCAGATGCGTGTTTTGTTTTGATGCTAAGAATGTACTAGAAAATAATTGAATGAAAATACACCATGAGTGAACACGAGCTAACATGTTACGTGACATTATTTCTTTTTCAGTCTCACACCATCCTGCTCGTGCAGCCCACCAAAAGGCCAGAGGGAAGGACATATGCTGATTATGAATCAGTAAATGAGTGCATGGAAGGTAAACTGTTGAGAAGGTTATTGTAGATACCTACTACTGCATCTACTCTGTATGCATTTTTTAAAATTAATAAACTAAACACTGTTCTTGAATAATACACCCATAAAACATTCCATCTAGGTTAAGTACAATATCTATTTATGTTATAGGTAGAATTAGTTGTAAAACACTTTAAGGTGAAAATATTATAAAGTAGCATAAAAACATTTGACATATATGTTAGAATATGTAATTAATATTTGTGGGAGCTATTCTCGTATTATTTTCATTGTACTGAAATATGCTGAATCACATAACGTATATTTAATAATCTAAACTGTTTTTGATTTGACCATAATTCAGAATTTTACAGTAAATGCATCAGTTTAAATATTCCTTCCTGTTGGTCCTTTGCTTTATAATTCCCCCTTTTCTCCAGATAATCGAAAACAATGGTTTGAGAGTTTTTATTTGCTCTCTCCTGCAGGTGTTTGTAAGATGTACGAGGAGCATTTAAAGAGAATGAATCCCAACAGTCCGTCAATAACCTATGACATCAGCCAGCTGTTTGACTTCATTGATGACCTGGCTGACCTCAGCTGTTTGGTGTAAGTGTGATAAAGAATCTAGCTTTAGTAAATCATATCGTTTAACAATATAACTGGTCTTTAAAACGTTATATAATCAGGCCTCAGCAGAACTGAGTTTACACAAATATAGCACACAAATAAATTAGTGTGTTTTGTGTTGTAGTTTAGCTACAGTGGTTCAGCGTGGATCCGAGTACTTTGGGCATACTGGGTTGTGTTATAGATATACGTTTTATTAGATTTTGATGGAAATTAAAATTTTTGCCAATATGTCTCCTATCAATGATCCATAACGACAAAGTGAAAGTGTGTTTTTAAAAATATATGTAATCTACTGCTAATTGAGATTGCAGTCAGATGAATCCATTTTGCTTACTGTAGCAGTTTTCTGTGATGGTATTATAACACACAATGTAAGGAGGCAGGGGAACATCTATCTGCAGCAAACTGCACTGAATGAACATAGTTTATTAAGCCACTCATCTGTGCGTCTAAGGTCACACAGTTCATACTGTATATAGGAACATAAACTAACCCTTGACAGTCCAGAAACAGCTTTTCGTGCTGAGGTATAAATCATGGCAGGAGTGTAAAACCATTTCCGTAGCTTCATGCGTTCAGGAGCATCAGACAAACACAATAACAGAATGGAAACGGCTTGTCAGGGATGCGAACCTAAAAGTCAGACGGACTCCGACAGATTTGCTGTAAAGTAGCAGGAACGTCATAATTTACAATTAGGTTTTCCTACTTTAAAATGGTGATGTGTAATGTGATACAAAAGCCTGTGTAATAAGCATTATTCTGGAAATAACACACTGAGTTGTGTGTTTTCATAGTAACTGCTGTTTGGTGCTCACGGCGGAGGTTGGCATGTCCATCCCATAGTTTACCTGTTTATTTACACCCTCTCTCTGCCAGTATCTGGAAAGCTGTGAGTGTGACTTCATGTGGAGTTACTCCATAATTAGTGTTGACAGGAAGGAACCTGTTATCAACATGACTTCAATCTGGAGTAATGTAAAAACTATAAGCTTGAACAGATGCCTGTTTCCCAGGCATTTTTACCAGAAACGCGTCGTGGAGGGAGCTGAGAGAGGAACAGAATGAGCTGCAAATAGTAACGGTGATGTCTGAATTTAGTTTAGCTGCCTTCGTTTCTTTTTCCTGTTACTCTGTTACCGACACACGCAAATAAACGGATGTTCTTCATAACACAAAAGCCAGCTTGGATATGACATATATACGTTTTTAGAAATTAGCGGCTGGCGCTGTAAAGACTCTTGGCTTCCAGCCTTTCTGGCACAGATTCGTACCTCTACACTTTTTACCAACTTGGCAGAGATGTAGAACAAGAACCAACAATGTGGCAGCTGGAGCTCACTATGCCTGAAGCTCTGTCAGTTTAGGGCATTTTTGTTGGTTTAAAGTACTCGGTTCGAGCCCCCGTGTGTACCACCGCTCCACTTAAATGCCCTTGAGCGAAATCCAGCCCAGATGAGCTAGCATGATGCCTAACTCTCGCTTAGTGGCTGATCTTGACTTGTGACCTGAGGGGGAGAAGAAGCAACAAGCCGTATCTCATGAAAAAGCTTCTCATTTCATTTGTCTTTATGCGAGTGCTGCATGTTTTGCAGTAAAAGCCACTTGTTCAGTGCAGACTGATGAGTGTTTGTTTGAAAAACCCAGCGTCCAGCGTTTTTGAACCAAAAAAACGAATAACTGAATCAAGTTTCTCGTGCCGCCTCAGGTACCGGGCCGACACACAGACGTACCAGCCGTACAACAAGGACTGGATCAAAGAGAAGATCTACGTGCTGCTTCGCCGTCAGGCCCAGCAGGCAGCGAAGTGAAGCCTCTGAGGAGCTGGATGCTTGGGTGGGGGGTGGGGGGATCAATATTATTACTCCTCTGTAACTTGTCTTTTAAAAGGTTCACCTAATCTAGTTTCAGAAGTTTTTCAGCTTTGTTTTTCATGTAGTGGAGATGTATTTTGTATTTTAATGTCTCGGTTGTTAATAAAGTTTTCTTTTAAATAACTCATCTGTCTTTATCTTGTCATTTTTCCATTGATTGGTTTCTTTTTAATCTATCCTGTATCTGTCTTTTTCATTTTTCTCTGTTTTAATCTTTTGTTTCACAGGTGAAAACGAGCTTTTTGTCGTTGGTTTTTGTGTTTCTGTTGACGTTTTCTGTCATGTTCTATTCAGAGCTGCCTAACGGAGAAAGTTTGCATTAATGTTGTAATTTCCTTGTTTTTTCCCTGTTTGATCAATTGAAGCTATTAATGATGTGAATGAAAACTGTGAATGGGAAAAGTATTTGTCATTTCCTGGACTTTCAAAATAGGCGTTTTGGGAATTGGATAAAAATGAAATTGTCCTCCTTCCATGTGCTTCATCTTTTTTTGTTTTGTTGTTCTTTTGTCTTCATCATTTTCTATAATTTTTCTTTTTCTGATGTCCTTCCTGTTGTCTCTCTGCCGTTAAGTGCAGAACAGTGTTGCTGAGGATGTCGGTTTGTTTTGCTGGACTGCAGAAATGTCCTCATTTTTAAATCCACACAAAACCAAGCTGCACAGCAAAATATTCCACATAATTATTATATTTAATTCTGTGATTTGCTTTTTCCTGTAGTATTATTTTCATTTTACTCTCGAAATCAAATAAGAATGTTATAATCTTAATTTCTTATTTTCAGTAAATAGATTTTTCTCTTTTCTTTAATTTCCATCTTTTTTCCTTAGCATAAGTTTGTGAGTTTTTTCTTCTTTTAATCTCCTGTAGTGTTTTTTTTTCTCTTTACTAGTGTAGAAAAGTTTTTCTAAGTAAGACCATTTGCTTCAATCAATTTCCCAACGTTGGCCCCGTGACAATAGGCGCGTGTTGAAGCATTGATTTCTGTGATTTTTGCCCCGTGCCTACAGTGAATAAGATGATGGAAGTCAGTGGCCTGGAGATGAAACGGTAGAAGGGGGCCCGCGCTGCTGCGGAGCGCAGCAGCCGCTCCGTCTCCTCCTGCGGCCGCGCTGCTGAAGCTGGACTCTCGCCTCCTGAGTTGTGTTTTTTTTTTTCCTCCACCTTTGTGTTGTGATGGGCTCTCCCAGTCTGTTTCTCACACCCACCACAGCGGCACCCCCCTGCACACCCCTCCTCCTACTCCCCACCTTCATCCCACCCTACCCTACCCCATCCACCACCCCCTCCACCATCACCCCCTCTCCTCCTTTTAGCATCTGAAAAGACCACTGAGTGAGAATCGATGGCGCAGAGGCCCGCTTGACAGGACAATAAACCACAAAGAAGGGGTGAGTTTTTTTCCTCTTGCTTGTTGTTTGAATTGCGGAATTACTCTAATGGCTCCGCGACAGGAGCGTCGCTCGGGGCCGCCTGCGCGGAAATGATATTTAATACCAGGCATCTTTTGTTAGCGCGATATGATTTACAGCAGGCGCCAGCTGTCGTGGTCCCACTCAGGGAAGAAGATGTATATGAAATAAGAGAAAAGATGAGAGCCGGCGGCTCCGCATTCTGCATCGTACTGATTCTATTAATTTCACATGAGCACACATCCACTTTACGTAAGCTGGAAGCGCATCAGCGGGTCCTGGTGCTGTTATTGCCGCTGCAGGTTTAGATGAGGCTCGTTTGCCCGGATTTCATTGGGCGATGCGGAACCTGGAGGGTGTTAATGCGGTGGTCGTGTTGTAAACACAAATGTGTCTGCGGGCTCGGACAGGGAGGCTCGTCCTGTGTTTTTTGAACAGCCCTCCCCGGAAAATTGAGCGCAAGTGAGTAATGTTATAATTGGATTGCGGTGCGCCGAGGTTTTTTTTTCAGCCATGAGGAGAAAACAAGTCGCATCCAAGGCGCAGGGGGAGCCGTCTATTTACAGCTGAGGCTCATGTCTGTGATAGCTACAACAATAGCTTCCATTTTCCTCATCAGCCTCAGGCACAAGCAGCACAGTGCAAAAAAACTGATTCTGTTCTTGGTGAGGGTTTAGTCCGATCCCGCAGATGTCTGCAGCAGCAGCAGCAGCAGCAGCAGCAGCAGCATCTCCCCACGCAGCGCTGCCCGCAGCTGAGGAGAAACTGATGAATCACACATCGATCTGAGCTGAGAATGTGTTTTCGCCTGCTGGTAACCTCGAGTGACCTGACGGCATGTGGTGCTGTGCTTTGTACCCTCCTCCCTCCACATGCAGCCTCCACTCCGGCTTCCCGCACCCCGAGGGGACGCAGCGATGCCCCAGCAGAGGGAGGCTCCGCATCCGTCCCGCCGCCTCGGCCTGACATCCCAGCGCCTCCACACGCTGAAGCCCGGCCACGCTTTCCCATGAGGCCACCACCAGCACTGTATGGGGCCTCTCACCTATGAAGTAGGTTCCTCCACCTGGACGCATGAGGGGCTCAGTGTTTGTGGTCGGCAGCAGGTTCACAGCAGACCCCCCCCCCCCTTCTCCAGATGTTTCACAGTAATTTTTACCCGTTTAGTGGTTAAATTGTACATATTTTCTATGAAACTGTATGAAAAGGAAAAACTCTTGAATTCATGGTCACAAACCAAAAGGTTTAGGAGCTACTGATGTCTGCAGCTCCATTTTATGATGGAGTTCTCCATAACCAAACTAAAACGTGTCGACCTTTCTCCTGATTACACGTTTTTCATCATTGTTAACACACATGCATAACTTCTATTATTATTCAACTAACAACGCTAAGGCATAAGTAAAGTGCTCTAGAAGTGAAGGTTAAATCATGTTTTAGTTTGGTTTGAAGTTGGCGTGATGTCATTGCTCATCATATTCTAAAAGGTTTGTACCAAAAGGTGGAGCATGCGCTAAATGCACCGTGGAATAACACCATTCTAAGCCCTGTGCATGAAGGAGGGTGGTGACCAGAGTGCTGGGTCATTTTTGGTTCAGAAGCCATCTGAGGTGTGATATTACAGGTCGGTCCTACTGCAGGAATCCAGCAAACCCACGACTGATGAGACATTTCTCCCCCAGTATCTTTAGATATTTCTCAGTGAACAGTAACTTAGTGTTGCTATCTGCAAAAAATGAATTATTATGGTTCTCCTGATTTATCCTGAAGAATATGAAGCTTCACATTATTCCTTCCTCTTCCCCTCAGTTGACATGGAGGATGAAGATGGGACTTGCCTACTTGATGTTTTGTGGTAAGACTAATTTGCAGTTGGATAAAACAGGAATGAACAAAAATGAGCAACAAAATATTTATTATGATGTATTATCAACATAATTGACATGAATGTGCTTTAACTGATTTAGTTTGTGCTTTTAATCCCCTCCTCCTCTTTGACTTCACAGTGACCCTCAAGCCCTGAATGACTTCCTTCATGGGACCAATGAGGTAACAGAAGAGTCCTAAAAATAAACGGCCACCGGTGTAAATGATCATTTTGATATGTGATACGTGCCGTGTGAGTTGAAATGAAATGCTGTTTGTATTTCTCATTACCACAACCTAAAACCGACTGATTTTACCCACCAGCTGCAGACTGAAGACCTGCTCATTAACTCCTCCTCTGGGGAGCCCTCCCTCTTCACAGACGCCCCGGTGAGTGTCTGGATCCACAGCCAGCAGCGTCACAACAACCAGCCTCTTCCCCAGGAGGACGGCTGCTTCTGTCTCCTTCTGTGCCTCAACCAGCTCCTCTAATCATACAACTGTCTCCTCCTTTTCACTCCTTCTGGCTGTCTGTACCTTTCTTTCTTCCTCCAGAGCCCAGGCTCTCTGCTGGGAGATGGCAGGGATTCCCCAGACACGCCTCCGCCCGGGTGTGTGGATTTGTCCTTCTTGGAGGAGGCCCTCCTGTCATCGCCAGAGGGCGAAGAAGACCCGCAGGTGGTGCAGGGGAGGCCACCTGTGGAGCTTGGATGTGAGCCGAAGAACGGAGAAGTGGAGGAGGCACAGGTGGCTTGTGATATCCTCCAGCAGAGCCTCCAGGAGGCTGACATCACAGAGCAGACCATGGCTCTAGAGGCGGGTTTGAGCCAACCAGGGGACTCTCTGTCCCTGTACTCACCTGCCCCTCTTCTCTCTGCACCCACCATACCCTTCATACCCAAATCTGTGACCTTGCCCGTCACCTCCGCGTTGCCCAGAGACACCCAGGCAGCGGTGGATCCTCCCCAGCCATCCCTCTTGGCTGTTGGGCCTGGCTGCCCTTCACTAAAACCTGCGGCCCCCCCTCGGTTGATGGGACTCCTTCCTGGAAATGTGTTTCCTACTTCCTCTCCAGAGACCTCATTCTCTCTAAGTCCTGCCCAGGGCTCCAGTATGATCATCCACAAGACTGTTCCCAGTGTGACCAGTCGTCCTCTCATCACTCCAGCCCTGAGAGCAGCAGCAGCAGCAGCAGCAGCACCAGGAATAATCCTGCAGAGGGCTCCTCTTCCCATTCAACCCAAGCTCCCCATCAGCATTCAGCCCAGATTGGTTCAAATTAGTCCCAAGCCCTCTGGGCAGAAACCCACTCCAGGTCTTACATTCGTCCCTGGGACTGCGTCACCAAATATTTTACTGTCACAGCCTGCGAGCCAGAAGCCGGCAGCTCTCCCCCCGCAGCACAGCCAGCAGCTCCCAAAACCAGTCAGCCTGCAGCTAGTGAACCAGGGCGGCTCCTTTGTGCTCCAGCCTCAGGGACTCTTTCAAGGCCAAAACCAGTTCCTTCTTCCAGGCCAGTGCCCGGTTACAATCTCCCAGCCTGTCAATGCAGCTCGACCGCTGCTCACACAGACTCACCAAGGCCCGACGGTCCACGGCGTGACGCCCTCTGCCGGGCAGCTCGTAGACGGCTCTCAGATCCTAACTGTGCCCCAAAGACAGCTGAACTTCAGCCCCGTCTTTACCACCCCCACCGGGCAGCTAGCGCTCCGCCAGGCCACTGTGCTTTCAGGACCTTTGCAGCTACAGTCAGCACCCCCTACTGTCTTCCAAATGCCAGCACAGCTGGCTGGAACCTACGCCCCTGGAGGGCAGGGGCAGCGTGCCACCCTGGTCCACAGTCCCGCTCTTGGAAACCACATTACTTTGATCAACAGTTCAGTGCTTCCCCCAGATCTCACTTCCATCTCAATTGTTAATGGGCCTTCGGTGGTTCAGGGGCTGCCTTTCGCTACCCAAGCCCCAGCTCCTCAGACAGGAGTGGCAGAGGGACAGCTGAGCCTCCAGCAGGCATCTGTGGTGCTGCTGCCAGAGAGGCCTGTACAGGAGGAAAGGACCGGCACAGAGCAGACCTTCCACCAGTTACAACAGGTGAGCTGCCACACGTGTCTCATTTCATCACTCAAAGCGTCTGGGGATAGCAGGCCAGCTTCAAAACACATCTCCCTCCGTCTTACTTTCCATCACAGATACCAATAACTGCTTCAGGTGCACATCGGTTTTCTCTCATTCTAGCATTGAGCAGCTGGACACCTGATGCTGTTTGTGTTGTGTGATTCATCATCGCATCAATTACGTGTCAGTAATATTATTCTGAAATAATACTTCCCACCTTTTCAAGTCAATCTCCTCCAAAGCTGCATTACCTCATAACAATGACGCTTTAGATGGATTATACAGTTTTATCTCCCTCTGATTCTCCAGCCCTATGGACACGTTCTCCGGCACGTCTCTGTGCAGCCCACCTCGGCAAATCTGCAGGCCTCTCCTCCTCCTCCTGTAGTCGCAGTCCTGCAGCCTCCTGCGGAACCGCCCCTGGCCCCCGATCCAGCTGTGGAGACGCCCAAACTTCTGATGGCACCAGCAGACGTGACCCAAATCGTGGAGGAGACGTCCCACTCGATGAGCCAGAACCAGGCCTTTATGCAACGTCTGCAACAGGTCAGAGACGAAAGGTTTAGATGTATTGGTACCAGGGTGGGTTGATATGTCAGTGGGTTTGCTTGAGCCTGTCCCAGCTGTCATCGGGCGACAGGCAGGGTACATTATAACATTCAATAAAATAAAAATATAAAAGATAAATCTACTAAAGCAAGAGTGGAACAGAAGGAAATGCACTCGCACAGTGCAGTAAACGGTGGTTATGTCTGTGTGACCATACGCTGCCTCCCATAAAAACTGGTTCTGTTCTGTCCTCATGATTTCTCCCACAGCAAGCACTTAGTTCTCCCATTACATCTGATTTGTTGGTTGGAGTGCTGCCAGTGGAACCGCTGGAGTCTCTTGCCTCCCCCGTGGCCAGTGAGAGAGAGACCCAACCTCAGACTCAGGCAGTCACTGGTCAGGACACCCGTCCCGTGATGCCTGAGGCTTCTCCACTTCACTCAGACCCCGAGGACACACCACTGCTCTGCCCCTCGCCTCCGATTCAGGACTCTGGGACTTCAGCGTTGCCATCTTTCTCCCCTCCAGCTGGACCTCAGATGACTCTACCAGGGCCTGAAGCTTCACTCTCACGTCTCATAGCTCCCCAGTCCCGCACCGAGCCCCAGGTTCAGTACCAGGTCCCTCATCAGCTCCAGGTGTCACAGGCCTTATTTGGCCAGAACCAGGTGCAGGTACAGTCATCTGTTTCACAGCCTTTGCCCCAGATCCAGGCTTCAGTTTGCCAGCTCCAGGTCGAGACGGCTGTTTCCCTGCCTCAGTCCTCAGACCACAGCAGCTCCTCCCCTCTACATGTCAGTGTCTCGGTGCCTCAGCAGCAGCCTGATCTCACAGCTGTGCCTGCTAATGTCTCCAAAGGAGGAGACGACTCCGCTGTCCAACAGCACACACAAAACAGTGAGTTCAAAGTATGACATGAACACAGGAACACGACTGTGAGAGTTTACCTCATCAATGCTGATCTCACTCTTCGTCCTCGTCACTGTTATCAGAGCCAACAGCTGCCTTGGCCGTGGAGAGTAAAGCGTTTACTCTCGATGTCCATCCACCCTCTCCTGCAGCCCAGACTGCCCAGGCTCCCGGTCCCTCAGCGCAGAGAGAGTGTGCCCCCGTCCAGATAAGCCAGCAGACCAGCTCCAAGGTGAGAGTCAGTGTCTGTATGTGGGTTTTTAGATGGGATCAGCTCTTATTGTGATCGACGTATTGTCAGAATAATGCAGTATTAATGAATCCATATAAATTGATCAGCTGGGCTCACTTCAATGGTCCTGGTCTCGACCCAGAGATTGCAGCTTTAAAATGATCATTCCTTAAATGCAGCAAACGTACTATTAACGGCTCCAAAAATGTCTCGGTCTTTTGATCTCACCTCAAATGTTCTGTGTCTGCCAGCTGGCGGGTTCTCTGGAGCAGCAGAGGGACGAGAGGCTCACACCAGCAGTGCGCAGGCACAGGTAGGAGCCACAGACACTCCCCTCCGGTCCTGTTCTGTACTCGTTTTTAAGCATGTGTAATCATTTTCCAGCCATATAAAACCTATAGTCATACACATTATAATGTAGCGATTTAGCTCTAGGAGTACTTTCACTTTAAGTGCACCTTGTTTAACCTTGTTTGAAATATTTACTGTACTTTACCTTTAACGCTGGACTTATTTTAAGATTGTAGTTTTATATATTTTACTTACATAAAAGATATGAATACTGAATGTGCCACTGGCAGTCAAGAGACATCCAGAACTCTTGTACATGTTTTTTTCATTTTGTTAAATATCCTGCAAAACTAACAACTAGTAACTTTATGGTGCTTCTTTCTAAGAGCGGATGATTCATTACTATTAATCAGCCGGTTAATAATTAATGCAACAGCAGTTGGCTGCTTTTACAAACGTGGATCAAGTCTCATCCCTCACTAATGTTTTTCAAATCCATGTCCTGCAAGACTCGTTTTACTGTACTACTTTAATTCACTTTACTTCAACAGCTGTCTCTCCTACTGTTGATGTGTTCAGCACAATGATAACCAGATGTTTACTTCCTCTAGTGTTTGTTAAGAGACCTTTGACAAAAATAATCCAATTCTTTAATTTTATTTTTTTGTTTATTTCATTTCACTTGGAGGCAACAAAGACCCATCATCAATGTTTTCACTGGCTTCAAAGCAGCATGAAATAAAAATAAATATACCAGTCTTCAGGTTGTTGTTAAGGTCCGTTCACGTCATCTCATCTTGTGAACACTGTTCTTCTCCAGGTTCCAGCAGCAGCTCTGTTCGGACCACTTAGCGGTTCAGCGCCCGTTCACTGGCCCGAGCTTTTCCTCGCTGAAGGAGGCTGTGAGACGCCTGCTGCCGTACCACGCCTGCTCCGGTCACCTGCCCACTCACAGTGACTTTGGTTTAGGTCAGTGAGCGTGCTGCCCATCCACCGTAAATACACTCAATGTCCCTTCCACATTTATTCCACTCATGTGCCTTGATACCAAAACTAGCAGCTGCTAGCCGAAGGTTGCAAAAGACAAACTGCATCTTGACTGGTTCTCAGATACATGCAACCTTGATGCCATCATTCTAGTTTGAAGATGGACCATGAGGAATATCAGAGAAGGAGCAGATTAACTGAAAGTATTAAGATGGTTGTGATGATGTTTGTGTTCTCACAGTGGACCAGGAGTTTGACACCGTGTCTGGTTTCCTACTAAAACGCACCAAGGACATGGTCAACAAATACAGGCAGCTACTGGTTAGAGAAACCCAGGTAAGACGATGCAGGTGCTGTGTCTCCAATATGGCTTTTCATTGAAACGCCATATTGAAGCTTTAGCAACAGATCTGACACCAGCAGACAGAACAAACTGTGTGAGCGTATGAACTTGTTTCCGCAGCAGGAGAGTCCGTCAGCGGAGATGGTGATGCTGGAGCGTCTCTTCCTTCAGGCTGAGCGCTACGCTTTGGCAGAGGACCGACGGAGAGCCCGCAGGGATCCAGGTGAGCATCCGAACCGGAGAATCCAGTCATCACCACAATGGTTATTACATTGGAAGTTTATTCTGGATGATGCTGGCTGGAAAACGTGGTCAGGGAAAAGCGAATTAGCGACGCCGTCTCTAAACTAATTTAGCAAAGCCTCGGAGCGCGGCACATTTGCTCCAGAGCAGCTCCCAGGTGTGAATGTGTAATTAAGCTGTGTAAATGTGGAGCGGGGTCGTGCTGAGAGAGACTCAGTGTGATGATGAAGAAATTACATGTGAGAGGTTAAGAGCAAATTAAAGCAGGGTTGTTATGTTAATTTAAAAGTTGGAGGAGGAGGAAGAAGCTTGTGAAGACTGGTAAATGTCAGGCTTGGCTGCACCTGGACCCCGGGACTCCTGAGTATAAATAATCCAGAGATAGAACAGGTTCACTTATAATACAGATCTTCAGTGATGTGCAATCTATATACAGGGAACTTCAGAAACGAGTTTTTCACGTGAGAAATGTTACATATAGTGCATAAAAATAAAATGCATAACACATAAAGGAACAGGATCAGATTTTGTATGAAAAAGTATAAATGTATTAGCACCCATCCACAACAGGAAGTAATATTTATACACATAAAAAACAAAATAGTTTATCTTTTAAATATTTTCACCAGAAGAGGCTACGACATTGAATAAAACAAATTTTTAACCAAATGGTATAGCTTTGGAAAATAGTTTCTTCTCATCAAACACATTCTCTACTTTTAGTGATTTTAACAAAAATGTAAAGTGTAGTTTTAACCAAATGGAAAAACAAAGTTCAGATAGATGGTAAACGAGCCGTTTCCTTTGTATCTTGAGCTGTGGGAAAGGTTTTTATTAACATATTTTTAACTTAACTATATATAGGTTTTTCAAATGTGTTGCTAAACGTGTGACTTTGAGCCCTTTTCTTCCAGAGTCATTCGTGATGGCCTTGGCTACATCAGCGTCTTCCCCCCACGGTGCCCACTCCTCTGGCAGCCCTTCTTCTCCACCAGCCTGGACCAGACTGTCTGACCGGCCCCCAGGACTGAAGACGTACCGCTCCAGCTCCCGCGGGGCTCTCAGGCTGACCATCAAGCAGGAGTCCGGCTCTCGTAAGGTGGTCCACAATTCCGCTTGTGAACTGAGACTTAAGCGGGACCACACGGGGCAGCTGGCCAACGGCGGCGGCGCTGTGAACGAATGCTACTCTCAGGCTGCCAACGGAGCACCCCAGCATCCTCAGCGCGACGAGGAGATCTCCAATGGAGCTCTGCCTGGTACCACCGCAGAGGACGTGCCACAGACAGCACCCAACTCCAAAATAAAAGCCCCAAATCCTCTTTCTATGCCAGAGTCACAGGCCGCTTGCTTTGAGCTGCCCAGAGATGTCAGCGCTCCAAAACTTAAATGTTACAGGCTGGATACATCGCCTCAGTCAGAGCAGCAGTTCAGTCCGCTGCCACTGCCCCTGCAAGAGGACAACATGCTCAGTGAACATCTACAGAGTGCCATCGACAGTATCCTGGAGCTCCAGCGCCTGCAGGGCCCCTCTGCAGCCACGACCAGAGCTGTGTCCGGTCCCTCACTGGACCAGGCTGTCGCCAGCATCCTGGAGGGACACCTCTGAGGTAATGTGCTCTGACAGCTGTCCACACAGATCCAAAACATCTGTCTGAGGCGGGATTAAACAAAAACAAGCGGTACTTGACTTCTTATCTGTTCCCAGAACTACAAGAGTTTCTGGGTTTCAGATTCTACTTTGAATGAACCGATTGTTTAAAAGGACGAGAGGAAGTAAAAAAAGTTAAGAGGCACTATAAAGAGATGCATCCCAGTCAACAGCACTATCTATAGTCCGATAGATGTTAGATACTTCATTTTGATGTACGTTTGTGGGGAAAAAAATCTATTTGAATAGGAGCTATATCGTTTCAGTGGTAGTTGAGTCATTCAGAGGTTTACGACACTGGTGTAACCTTCATCAGCATATAGTATATAAGTAATAGTGAGGACAACAAAAACGTGGAGTAGACTGAGATTATTCAATAGTTTTTTATAAGATTTCTTTCAAAAATGTGAAGTTTCTTTTGCATAGTGCCAAGCTTCCAGGGTATTTATTTTGATAATCTGTGCCAATTGTGTTTTCCGATGAGTTGCATTAGGAAAAGCAGCGAATGTGTGACGCGTTCATTTGAACAAATTAGAGTGAGTGTGAAAACATTAACTCCCGTGAAGGGACCGTAAACTCGAACCCCCCGCGGGCTCCATCGTCTCGGCTTAGCGAATGAAACTCCAAAGAATTTGTGACTTGCTACATCCTGAATACACCAGCAAACGTCCATGTTGTGTCTCTCACTCCACAAACGGGAGTCTGTCCTTGTTATAGAAGAAAGAGGGGCACAGAGAAAACTAAACCGCCAGAGTTGTGCTTTTTTCTTTAAGAATTGGACCCTTTTTTTGCTCATGCTGGAGTCTGACTGAAGTATGTCTAGTTTTATGTCAATGGTTTCCCATACTTTATGTATTAATGTGCAAGCAATAATGAGTTCGGGTTGTTGGGAGCAGTGGGGAGAAGAGGGGTGTTTGCCTGGTTCGCTGATCGTCCTCATTGGATGAAAGCCACGTTTGTTTGGCAGGAATGAGAGACGCTTCTTTTGTCATCCAAGCCTGTAATAAGTTAGTCATTTAGATATTGCGTTAATCATGTTTCAAGGGCTTGAGGGTCTCTTAACGACAAATGAGAAAATCGCCAAAACTGCAGTAGTTTTTTTCCATGACAGACGCTGTACAGGACTTGAGCCTCTCTGCATCATCAAACAGCCTTTGACCAAAAACCAGAGTCACATTTTAACATTGTGAGGTCGACTTCTTTATTTATTAAATTATTGGTCTGTAGCCTGCTGTATTAAGCTGAAGAGTTACTTTCACGCAGCCATTGTGGAGCAATATCATTTTTGCAACGTTTTCTGTTATTGTGACAATCTTGTTAACTCTGTGAAGATGTGAATTTCTTTCCTATGAAACATGCGAGGGATCATTTGTATTGGTTGTGCGAATCTCTCTCATGAAACGTGCAAAACGCTCTTTGTAGGTGGAGTTTTTTTTACCTTGAAGGTCAAAATGTCAAACATGAACAATTTTTGCAATATAAAATCAAATTGGCTTTGTGCGAAAAACTAGGGATCAAGGATCAATAAGTGAATTAAAAAGGTCTAGAATATGCCTTATTGTTAGCGTACCTTGACAGAAATGCAATCTGCAAAGAAAACTTTTTTTTAATGTAAAATCAGAAAAATGAAAGAAACTCGTCCCTTGAAAAAACAAAAAAAAGAAAAACATCCAGCAATTTTGGGTTGAATCAAACAGGCATTCTCATTTCTTAGATTGCATTATTTTTCCTTTCAAACGTGGAATTGTGTTTTGCTGGAATGAGTTTGAATATGCAGTAATTTAGTATTGAAACTCTCTGCGGTAATACGGGTGGACGCACACACAGGATTCAGGAAGAAATCGCTGGCTTTCGCAGAGTGATGCCACTGTATGGGGAGATAAACCACTGCTTCCCTCGGCCTGTATGGCGCGTTTAGGGCCAGCACACTGTGTAGGTCATCTCTAGAAAGTGTGAAGTCAACGTCACAGAAAGTTACGTATAGTGACCCTTCAGAATTGCTGCTATTGTCCAGATTCTACACGTAATTTGCCTTTATGAACTACCAGGTTGTTCTTCCTTATTTATCAAAAACAGTAGATGAATTTATTTCCACTGGCCCAGGTAATAAAAAGTTAACATATACAGATGCTGGTACATAGATTTTACTAGTTTGGGGCTGACTGATGATTTCCCCAGTTTCTAGTGTTTGAACTCAACTGGCTGCAGCTTTATTTTCACCGCACAGTGATGGGTGGCATCCATCTTCCTAACTCTGTATTTCCTCATGACCTGGTGTGCATCCACCTTCAGAGGTTTCGCTATAATGCAGTAAAGATGTCAGTGTCATTCACACACAGCATTGCACTCGTATCGCCGCTAATCTTCTTAAAGGGGTATTCCACCAAGATAGACTTACGTTTTTATTTTAAGTATTTCCCAAAGTCTGTCAGAAACTCTTAATTATTCCAAATAAAATAAATTCTCGAGTCAGCTTTGGTGGAATCCCCCTGAATGAAGCAGCCTCATGTGCCATTGTTTTTGTTGCATTTCGTCTGTGTCAAACACTGATTATTAGAAGTGTGCTTACTTTTGTCAGCATCTTAGGACAAAGGGATTACGTCTGCATGTTGAGCCATTTTGGTATTTGTAAATGTGTGCTACTTAATTTGTCTGACTGAACTGTGAAACCAGGGGAGCTCATAACTTACACTAATTCAACTTCAGATACAAAACATTTGACTGACAGATTGTTCTGATGCCAAAATCAAGAGGCCTTAATTCAGCAAAACTAGATTGTAAAAAAAAAATAAAATGTCATTCCTGACGAAAAAAATCCAACTAAAGACTCCTTTGACCTGAAAGTCATGAGTGATTCATATATGAAATGTTAAGAAAACCACTTTTGTACTCATTTTTACAGACTATTTATTAAACTGTGATTTTGTAAGAAATAAAACCGTGACTGTGGTGGTTTTTTGTAAAAATGTTCAAACTAAACAAGATTAATACAAACATGACTTTTATTTTCTTTTGGTTCATTCACAATTTAAGAAAACTGCTTCAGAGCTTATGTCACGAAGACGAGCACACAAAGACAAAAGCAGCTGAATTCATCAAGTTCCATCTATTGTAAATAAATTGATCACGTTCAAAATATGAAAACCTGCCTTGCGAAGGAGGGTTTAACTTTGAAGAAAATGTTCTTAGTCACATCAGAGTTGGCACCTCGTCTTCTTCACTGTGCTGTTTGGATTCTGCAGAACGACGTCATTATGAAACGGAAATGGAGGTTGTTCCCCGGTGCTTTTAAATCTCCACTCAGGTTTGGGGATTAAGAGGCACATTAAAACATGAGCCATGGAGACGTCCCAACCTTGGGGAGAATCAGCAGGAGGACACAACCACCGGGAGTTTAAACGATCGCCTCAACAAGCCACTTTCTCCTGCTTCGAATCGCCTCTCCCCGCAGAAACCAAACTCATCCTTCGTCTACTGACTTAAAACAGACAATAGACTGAAAACAGAAGCAGAGGGAGCACCAAATAATTTAAGGTCATATTAAAATGACCCTCTCTATGCAAAGCTATTCTTTTACTCTCAGAATGATGAAGCTGTGAACCTGCTGGGGGAGAGCGAGAGGGGGATCTATTTAAGGGCAGAATAAGAGCAGGCTGCAGCTTTTTCTGAAATGGTTCTTAATTCTTTTCATAAATAATTATACATAATTCACAATAAAAGTAGTGTCCATGTGCAATTACGTCACATCCACCGTGGCGTCGCAAAGTCAGTGTTCAGGTTTAGCTTGGAATGAGTCTCTGCTCAAGTTGCTTCAGTGTCCAGGTGACGATCTAGCAGCGTCTCCCCGGCACTCAGGTACACCGTGTCACCAAAAATAAAGTGAAAGCTCATCCCCCATCCCTCACAGATCCACTGTTCACTCACACACTCATCACGGCCTCGTTAACGCCAGAGTGGGAACTTGACAGCGGCCAGATGCTGGTAACATTTTGGTCCTTGCTGGTAGATCAGTGCACATTCAGCGCTCTGGCTTGTTCAGATAATCCATCCGGCACTTTGACCACTTAGTGAGAAAGCATTGGTTGACCTGACCTGGTCTGCAGTGTCTCGCCGTCAGTTGAGTTTGATGGGCAGGTCCTCTCCATATTTGCGGAGGAACTTGCTGTGGTTGTGGTCGACAGACCAGAGAGGAGGGAGGTGTCGAGGCTGCATGGTGGTCAGGAAGTGCTGCCTCCAGCGACGCTCTAGGTCCATCAAGCCCCAGAGGCCTTGCTCAGCGTAAGCTCGCACCACCTTCAGGCCGTGAGGCACATACGCCTCGTTAAAAAGCCTTCAGAGCAGAGACGACAAAGACAGGTTAGGTATATGTAATAAATATCTTAATAATGAATAAAGTCAAATTCAACCCTTCCACAGTCAAAACCCACCTCGTCTCCAAACCAGCAGCCTGCTGCAGCAACTCATCCGTCAACTTCTCCTCCTCATTCATGCCGAGGAAGTTCTGTATCAGCTCCTGCAGCTCCTGTCGCCGCTGCTCTGGCAGGCCGTCGCCAGCTGTGAGCAGAGCCCGGGCTGCTGAACGCACCCGGCGTCGGTCTGAATCTTCCAGCAGGCGAACTCCCTCCTCGCAGCCCTGAGGGGCAGCGAACTCGTCGGCCAGCTGCTGCTTCAGGAAGCCGTCGTGCACGTTGGAGGCGGCGTGGCAGCTGGTGCAGAGCAGCAGGATGTCGTGAGAGTTGTGGTCCTTCATCTCTGTGGGGAAATGCCGCCTGTACTCATGCGGGACAACGTTTTTCCTGTGGCACCAGAATAGACGAGTTATTTAGATGTGAAACGTGATTACACACACGCTCACCTTTAGAAAACACGACTCTTATCATAAACAAGTATTTACAGTGCTCATAGCAACTGAAATCCTATTTAGGAAAATAATACCAGCCTGAAATCACAAGTTAACTCAGTTGCTTTTATATCATTTGACAAAGATTTTTCTAAGAGACCAATTTCAGAAAATGAATGAATCAAAACGTATCAAGTGTCAAACCTGATGTAGGAATCCGCTTTGCCACAGACCACGCAGAGATTCTCTTTAGCAGTGAGATAGTAGTCCTGCTGGGAGTCAGGACGTCCCGACGGCTCAAACAGCAGCCTCACTACAAAAGGATCTTCACTCTGCAGCACTGGGTCAGAAACGGTGACAATGAAGTGAGGTCATTAGATTTCTGGTTAGTTAAAGCAGAGAGAAACACCAGCTGTGCTTCAAGCTTCTTTACATCAAACAAATAATTAAGAAATGTACGTTTTATATTTTACTAGATTCAGGCTTCTCATTTCTTCAATTACATCAAAACTGACATTGGCGTCCGGCAGCACTGAAGCTGAATCCATGGAGCACAGAGCAGCTGCTGACATGCTGCTTTCACCGTGTAAGTATTAAGATGCCAATTTGATCCTTCTTATTTCCTCAGCACCAGACAATGATTTATGCAAAGACTGACTGGGGCTTTTCTGTGACTTTAGGATGTAAATCAGGGAATTAAAAGGAAGTGGAAGTTGAAAATGCTCAGAACGTGTTGGGCTGCACATGAACCAATGAGTACGGAGATTCATTTTGTAGCTTTGAGTGGGGAGAACTGTTTTACGCATTGAAGTTGTTTGGTGTACCTCCTATTCCTTTATCTAGGTACCATTTGGCTTTCTTCTTGTCACAGGTACAGAGAGGCTGGTCATCAGGAGCATGGAGGAAACAGTTATCATAGAGAGGAGACTTCCTGTAATGATCAGACAAAAATGTTTTACGTCTTCAGCCTACTTCATAAAAATACTGATAAAAATAAGGATTCCTATGGATGAAAGATGTGGAAATTATCCACTTTTAACTGTAACAAAGCGGATTATACTTTTATTTAAACATTTATTAAACCATTTTTAGCAGAGAAACTACAGAAGAAACTGCCACCTTTAAATGTTTGTGTGCTCTAAACCCATGTACCACAGCAATGGAACTTTTTCTAAACAATGAATAAAAAAGTGTTTGACCTTCGATGGCATCATCTATTCTCACCTTGCAGAATAGCCCACACCCAGTGGTTTCCTCTTGTTATTCTTTCGAGGGTCTGGGACTTGCTGATCTCCAGACTCTGGGCTCTCATGAGTGAGCAGTTTCCGCGTCCTTCGCCTCCTCTCTCCATCACTACCTCTGTCTTCTCCATCCCCTCGGCCCCTGAAGGGCACATCCACCAGGCCCTGGCAGCCGGCAGCCAACTCAGTGTAGGAGCTGCCGCTGGAAGAGGCGGGTCTGGCATCAGAGCCAAAGCCGAGGAGATGGAGGAAGAGGGCGATGGAAACTTGTGCATCTCTGGCAGCGTAAATCATCTACAGGAAGCAGACGGCAACTTTACTCTTCAAGTGACTTAGACCAGAGCAAAACACACGCAGCTCATACGAAGGGTTTAGGCACTGATTTCAGTAGTGCTGAAAAATGACAAGGAAAGTGTGACGAGCAGCACTGAAACACGAAATCACCACCTGCTCTGTCGTCAGTTCATCTGCCTCCCAGTCACTGCAGCGCAGCTCCAGGGATTTGTCCAGAGACACATTCAGCAGATCTGCTGCCAGCGACTTCAGACTGAGACCATTATTCACTTTGGCTTGTCTGAACAAACAGAATTTTAAATCGTCACTGTGCAAACTTCATAACAGACCTCTCACAATGCGAGATAACCTCAGTCAATCAGTGACAGTGACTGTACCTCTGTCGTAAAGCAAGGTAGCGCAGGTCGACGGTACACGTCAGCGAAAGACCGTAGTCACGCGTCAGGCGCTTCCCGTCTTCATAGCAACCAACGCCAACTTTCAAAATGTGGGGGTCTCGGAGGACGTCAATTAAGCTGAGTGGAAACGGCTGCTGCGCGTTCCGAAACGCCAGCAGCTTTACCAAGACGCACAGACCTGAGTGTGAGGCCATCTGTAACAGGGAGACCACAGAGGCTCGACCCTTCACCGACACCTGCCAGAGGAAACAGCAGCCAAGTCAGAGGACATGACACATTTAAAACACGACAAGGACTTGAGGAAAAGTCCACCCTTCTGAGCCAAAAATAGATTACATGTGTGTTTATTAATCATTTAATCTGCTGATTCATTTTGATTAAAACCTTTTGGTTTACTGAATTAATTGTGTTTCTATCAGGGTTTTCCTAAAACCCAGGATAATGGTAAAATTTTGACTGCAACTAAATTAATTTTATTATTTGTAAACTATTTCTCTAATGGTTTAGTCCAATACGAATAAAGTTACGGTGCCTTTGTTGACGCGTAGGTGGATTCTTCCTCTCTGTATAATAAAACATGCAAAATGTATTTCTTACGCCTTTGGCCTTTACCCATTCACAGTCGAGACCCAACACGGGGAAGACCGACAGCTCCTTTTGCAGCAGCGGCCACAGCTGCTGCCACTCTTGTTCAGAGCTCACCATCACTGGTTTCACCCCCAGCAGCTGTTCAGAAGAACATGGCTGTTCAACAGGGGGCGGTTTTGTGGTCTGACACTCCACAGCCTTGAATTCCTTCTCTAGATGTGGTGGTTGAATGTTTGTCAACTTCTTTTCCACAGGACAAGGCGCCTCCACTGGATCGGCCACCTTCTGGATGAAAGGCAGCTTCTTCCTTCTTGTTCTGAACACTTGCCATAGGAGCAACCCTCCTAAGGTCGCCCCTAGTACTGTGGTTATAACAGCAGTTGAATGCCCTCGATGAGACATTGTTTTTCTAGTTATCTTTAATTAGGCGGAAAAGTGCAAACCTAGAGTGAGAAAACAAAACACATTTTGTCTCCAATAACCAGATCATGCCTTAAAATTACTTAATAAAAACAAGTGATGTTTTTACCTATTGTATTGTTATCAGTGCAATCCCATGTAAACCCTTCGGTGAGCTGGACAGGCAGTGCATCTCTCTGGAACACAAGCAAAAATGCCACAACTGCTTATTTTTGTCTCAGTCCAACTACTACAATTTTTATTGTCCCATTTCAAATATATATTGCATGAAAGGGTTTTAACGTAACTGACGAACAGGGCACAGCGTGTATTAGAAACTAGATCAGAAATTAGAAGAAGAACCCCCTTATTATCATTGAATACATTTTTACATGTTACAAGGAAATTTATTCTCTATGACCCATCCATCCTTGGGGAGCTAGCGCTGGGTGTCCCATAAGATGCACCACCAACGAGGTGGTGCAGTATGTGACGGTGGCCCAACAGCTTACTACTTTTTCCTTCAATACTTCACCTGTCATTGCATTTTATAGTATAGGATTTTAACTTTCAAAATCATACTGAGACTTATATGAGACTGAAATTTAGTCTGGTTGATGATATTTTTAAAAATGACTATGTTACTGAATAATATCAAATAAGCCTATGACCATAGAGAGTGGTTTACAACTAGCTAGCTAGATTGCTAATGTTGGTCTCAGTAGTACTTATAGACGTTGGTCTTAACAGTACCTACAGACGTTGGTCTTAACAGTACCCTACAGACGTTGGTCTTAACAGTTAACAGTCGTAATGTTGAGTAAGAAGAAATATCGACTGGAGTTCACGAAAGGCACCAAACACTAGGTTACAACGTCAGGTTAGACTAACACCTAGCTAGTTAGCAGTGTGTGCAACTTCTGCCAACACTTATTGTCACTGTACTAAAAAAAACTGGGGAGCGTTATCAGCTCCCTTCAAATTAAATGCGTGTTAAAGAACGACTGTCCACCATTTGTTTTTGGTCAAGTTTCTTGTTAGGCGAAGGTAAACCGATGTTAGCACCTAGTGCTAGCCGGCTAAGTCGTTAACTCGTTTGATTGAGGAGACCGGCGGTGTGTCGCCTTGCACTCACAGTTTACTTCTCATTTTCGTATCTTATATATTAACAGAGATGCTTTACTTGACCCCTAAGCGGTTACATATCTATGCTGCACCTAATCATGACCCATAAGCACTAGCTCACACCACGGAAGCGGTGCTGCAGCCTTCCGCAGACTTAACTA
>JAUMHF010000014.1:2810378-2889536 GCA_032359275.1 Microctenopoma steveboyesi | reverse complement strand
ACAACATACCAGTTCAACAGCACTTTTGTGCACAAGTAGATATCTTTTGAATCCTACCTTCACGTTATTAACCAACACAACGCCAGGTGCGAACACATGTACACTTGTCTTTGCTGAAGTAATCTATATTTTCCGGCCTGTATTTATAATGACGCTTCTTCACCGGGACGGTGTCTGCAGCCAGCGCCGCCTGGTGGACGGGTGGACCAACATCACCGGAGACCGACGTCAATTCACCTGCAGTGTATTCTGCATGTGCTTCTAATTGGGTTGTAACTAACATAGATTAAATCAATGAATTGTTTTTTTCTTGGATTGTTTAGTTTATGAAATGCCGAAAAATAATTAAAAATAATCGCCACAGTCCGGGTAACATCTTCAGACTGTCAGTAACCCATATTCAATAAACAGTATTATATGTACACTTATTTATATTTAAGAAACTGGAAGGCGCATTTGCCATTGTTGTTTTTAAATGTATGTATATTTACCTAAACCTGACCCATTAAACTATTTATTTCAGGTCTAGCTTTTATCACAACACATTTCACTACACATATGCACAGAAAACACAAGTATACACTGAAGACCAGACCATATTCTCCTCTACCACCATCAATTTATTCAATCTTTCGACTTCAGTACGTCTCCAAAGAAGTGGAAATAAAGTAATGAAATAATTACAAAATGGAAAAATAGATCAGAGAATAGATTATATTCACAGGTTTGATTTAAAAAAATAAAAACATGACTTAGAGAAATCAGACAGTGAGAGATGAAACCGTTTTATCTCCCTGTAGTTTTCTGCTGACCGTCAAAACTGCAAAAGGCTAACGGAGGTCAGGGAAGGTCAGCATGCAGCGACTCAGTTACTGCAGCACCACAGCTGACCCATGTTGATCAAGGTCTTCTGCAAGGTCAAATCTTCTAGTTTAGTGCTTGTGCAAAATAAAAAAAGTTAAAATCAACTACTTATAAAAAAAAAATACAGGAGATGACACATCCTATTGTGTTAAATAAAAAAACGGAATTAATACCACAAAAAATGACAATGACAGAAGAAGTAAAATCTTAAGTACTGATGCGTACTAAACTAGTAAAAACTGAGCACAGGTAACAGAGGCAACCGTTTGGGCACCACCACCATTGCTAGGTCCACATTGATTGTTGCTGCAATGTCAACCTTATTTACAGTGAGATGTTTTGCATCCAATCACAGAATGCACAAAAAGACAACAAAGAAACCCCCAAAAAACCAAACCAAAACAAAACAAAAAAAACTAAAACACAAACGTAAAGCAGCTGTCCCGTCACAAAATCTCTTTACATCACATTGAAAATTAGCACTGCTGTGAGCTGTGTGTACAGTATAGATTCTTTATATATATATATATGTATTCTTTTTTTAATGTATAATATATACGGTCATTTCATGAGTATGAACTTAAAGTTGTCTCATTGTAGCTAGCCTGTGCCTTTGGCAAGATTACTTACAACTCTTCTGGTAAATTCCAAAGCTATTTAAAATATACTTAATGCATAAAAATAAAGATTTTGGCATCATCTCGCTATATTTTTCTGATTGGGAAATTATTAATAACAACTTCTCTTCTGGAAGCTGAGTTCTCTCAGTGCTGCAGTTCCTCTGCCAGGTGGGGGGAGGGGTCTCATCATGTCAACAGGGGGCGCTAGGAGCTGGATCGAACCAGAGAGGGCAGACTGTGGGTGAGTGGTACATAGGTGACGGAGGGCTGGGTGCGGCTCGGCTCGGTTATTCCACTGGGTATGATGACCTTCCGCTCCACAGTACAAACAAAACAATACAGACAATGCTAATGAAATGCCTGGGGAGCTTCACCCTTGTTAACAGCGACCTGTTTTGTTTTTTCTCCCCTCAACGCCACACAGAGTTCTGCTCCCTGATGAGTATCCTATTGCTCTCAACTGTCTCCCAATTCTTCTCCGCCCTGCTGAACGTGTCCACTGAGACTGAGATGCAAAGAGGCAGGAGGAGGCTCCTCTCTCTTCTGTAGTCAATGATCCATCTGCTTAATCAACCCACTATTGTCCAGTATGTTCTTCTTTCAAACACTGTCCTCAGAGTTGAATCTCAAAGGTCTTGTGCAGCTCAGTAGAGAAAGGATTTGTAGGGGAAGGTGTTGTGCGCTGCCGTGAGCGGCCCTCTAAAGCTGCCCACTGGGCCTCAAAGGCATCCGGTGGCTGTTGGGGTGGCTGTGTGGCTGGGGAGGATGTAGCGAGCTGGGAGGGAGAAGACCAATTGTCTGCCCCATTAAAGGTCATGCTACCATTGGAAGGCTGGAGGTGAGCTGGGTTTGCAGCAGTGGGCTGGGAGGGTTTCATGAATGGGCTGATGTTGGCCACAGCCTGGGCATCGTGCTGGGGTGTTGTGGAAGCAGGGGCAGGGAACGATTGGGGTTGTGTGGCTGATCCAAACACATTAGCCACCATCTGCGACGGAGTGATACCCACCACAGGTACACTGGACTGAGGGAACGGCAACCCATTGGCCACTGGGTAGGAGGTCGGAGCGTGAGCATGGAAAGTGGGCTGGCGAGGGGGCAACATGGGCACAGTGGGCGGTAACGGGGAAATAAAGGCCACTGGGGCAATGGAGGGTAGAGGCGCCACAGGAATCTGCACCGGGGCAGGGAAGGGCTGGGTGGGAGGTGCAGCTGCTGCTATGATCGGATTAGGCTGCGGGACTCGGACAGACTTGGAAACTTCTTCCAACCAGCGGTCTGCTTCTGACGGTGTGCGCTTGTGAGAGGACATCGCTGGGGAGGACGTTGGCGCCACTACTATAACTGGAGTAGGTGATGACCAGTCACTCCCTGTTGTCAGAAAGTACACAGAGAAGGAAAAATGAGCGAGTAAACATGGAAGTCTGTAGTAGAATTCAGCACTACCCGGCTTCAATTTACTCAAACATGGAAAACAAGTATCACTGATCTACTGAATGCTGAAGAGAATCCTCTGGTAAATCCTGAAGTTAGGAGGAGCATATTTTTATGCCTTTTAGAAGCAAAATAGTCATAACAGATATCAGGAGAATTCCCTTCGCACAAAAATATGTGTAACACTCCAGCGTGCTCAGATTTGACTCAGCTGTGACGCCAGGCGGAGCACTAATCTACACCCAGATTGCAGCAATCAGACACAATCAGACAAGGATTTAGTGTCACAGCCACTGCCGCAGCTCCAACTACTACCTGTGTTAATTATGGGCCAAATTAACAAATCAAGCTACACCGACTAACAATAAGCATCTGTCACATGATTGGCTCTACCGCCTGCTATTCTCTGATTTAGGAAGGCGGCCCACCGTATGGTCCACATCACATATACCTTTCTGTATCTCAGCGGAGAGCTGCTCACCTGGCTGTGCTGAGGCTGGGGCCCCAGCTGGAGCTTTAGCCCAGGGGTTAGTTTCTCGGGCAGGCAGAGCAGGGGGCAGCACTGGGGGGTTAGCAGAAGCAGCAACAGAGAAGACGGGGGTGGTGCCGTTCACTACAGCAGATAATCAAAAGTTAGTACAAGCGAGCCTGTGTGTCGGGTGATGTGGATAGAGCGTCCCTTAGATATGCAAAATGCTGTGCAGTTAATAAGCAGCCTTAACATGCTTTAATCACACATTTAAAACGTACTGGGACACATTGTGTATTAGCATATTCAACGTGCAACCAACATAAACATCAGGTCACTGCAGGATTCCTCCGTTCTTACAGAACTGAACCGACAGGATGTCCAGCTGAAATGTGGGCTTTGAATAAGACTGCTGATCAAAACCTTTGGCCCAAAACTGTTTGCCAGTCATCTGCAGAGAACAACCAGTCTATTGCTGAGTGCTTCCTCATTTCACTACTGACTGGGGCACTTTGCATAACACTTGCAGAATAGATGCTGATTACATTTATAGTCTGAACAGTTGTTTCAGGGTCACCACAGCGGATCATCACAGCATATTTTCACCAGATGATCTTCTTGGCACACTTCGACCCGACAACTAGGGAGGGACCGGTACGTGACACTTGACGATTCCCCGCTGCTCTAACCAGTGCGCCACAGTTATAGTCCATAAAGTTTTATTTAATAACCACAAAAAACAAAACAAACAGCTGCTGTTTTCATTTCCAATTAGTGCTAAATGAAAACCACTTCCTGACTAGAAACCACATCAGAGCAACGATAATATGTAAAGTGGCCACAACAACGACTCAAACAGAGCCTGTCTGAGAACAGCGTAGTTATTAAAATAACCTTTACCTGGTGCTACAGGAGACTGCGGAGATGACACCGGCTTAGGCATCGGGGCTGAGGCGAAGGGGTCCTCGGGGGGTGCACTGAATGTCGTGGTGATTTGAGTGCATAACGAACTGATGCTGTCGCTTTCTCCTTCTACCTCGGGGACTGGACGTGGAACACAACAGAAAGATTAACAGAACTACCACAATGAATGAGTACATGCCTGCAAATATCAGTGAATTGCATTTTAGGCTCAGTTAAGCTGTGCTGAAAATCAGAGTAGGACCCGGACAGCTGGTCAGGATGCCGGACTCACCTGTGTTTTTGATGGGGAAGTCAGACTTGCGCTGCATGGTAGAAGGCAGCTCATTCATCCGCAATGACAGCTGTCGTTTGAAGGGAGATGTCTTTTGACTGAGTGCCGGGAAGCCTCTGAAGGAGCCCTGCCTGGCGATAACATCGGCCGGTGCGTGTCTGCGAGGTATCGCCTGAGGCCCCAGGGTGGACATAGAGAGAGGCGGGGAGGACGATGGGGATGGGGAGCCTCCTGTCTGTGCTGTCTGTGACGAGTTTGTCCCACTGGCGGCAGGGTTCCCAGCAACCTTCACATCTGTATCCGCTGTAAGAGGGAGGCAGCAGTCGGACGATATTACTTCAGATGCCAAGAAAGTCCAAATAAACCACACAGAAAGGTTTCTTGTTGGAATTCTGACTTTGAATCTCAGGTTGTAGGTAGCTATTCTTACTTTTTTAGATGTCGATGCTGTTTTCATGAGACATAAGCTAAACAAATGTGGCGTTAACATTAGCTGTTCGTAGGTGTATATAAAGAAAGTCCTTCTTAAAGTGGTGTGGAGGTAGGACGAGCTGACCCATTTCCAAGGTCAAAGGATAAAACAAAGAGCACAAACGTTTTTTAGCATCCTGTAGCTGCCTCATTACTTCCTCCCGTTCTGCCGCTTCGGTTGCCGTAGTAACCCGAAATGAGCCCTCGCGAGTGAAAGTGGTTCTGTTGGCGTCAAAGGTTGCGGTGACCCCACACTCCTTCTCCCGTTTCTGTTTTCGCTCCAGACAAGCGGCGAATGCACAACCTACAGCGTGACTGAGACGCTCTCCCTGAAAAAGGAAAAGATGGTTCACAGTGAACTTGCAACTAATAATTGATAAAAATGAATTTTTCCAATTATTAACAGTTTATTGTTATAAAATACCAAAATTGTGCTACTTGTGAAATGAAAACAGTGGCTGATACTTTAAACTGGCGTTAGCAGCTGCACCAGTGAATGTGTATTAATGAATGTCTCCTTTCACACAACAGAAAGAGTGTCGAGGGTAAGCGTCAGCCTTTGGGAGCTTGCAATGTGATAATGGTTTATTTTATTAGAAAGAAGTTGTCATTTATTCAAATACACGTGCTGCTGTTGTAACTGCTCCAACTACACTGCGTAGTTTTATTCATTACGTTTACTTATCGTCAAACCCTCAGTGATGATGCTGCACAGCGATTTCTTACTGAGTCTTTGATGGCCATAAAACAGTGGCAGATCCAGCGTCGTGTGGTACCGTCCCTGCAAATGTAGGAAAACGCCCTCTCAAAGTTCCTGTCTGGAGCACAGAATGAGACTTTCTCTATTGTCTGGTCCAGAATCAGGTCCTACAAATAAAAAACAGAATATTATTAGCACAAGTTTAAAGACTAAGACCAGGGCGAAGTGAGTCTCAGTCAAGTTAATTCAAAATATGCGCTAAATGACTGTACAGTGAACAGTACTTCACCGAGAAGGTCTGAAAACAAGGGGTTTTAAATAAGACTGAGTGAACTACGGTCACAAGAAAAAGGAAAGGCACTGTTTTCCCGGTGAAAATGCTATCTGATCATCAGATCCCTTTCACACCTGATCAAACACAAATAGTTGTGATCTTTCGCATCTTTACTGAACACACAGACTGATGGTGGGAAAAAATGATAGCAACAGTGTTTTAATAACAGCCTGAAGCACGTTTCACAACAATACCCTCAAGCAAGCATATAAACAGAAATCAACCCAGTTCAAGCTCGTTGCTGAGCAGAAAACACGCCTCAGACAAACTGATCGTTTTCACTACACACCCACATTCTGTGTCTGTCCAGCCATGTCTGTAGTTATTAACTGATGATTTATAAATATACCTACATAGAAACGACCAGTCAACTCAACATCCAACATGTCACCACCAGCTTTTATAAACGTGTTATTGTAGTATCAGTGAAGCCATGAAGTCAGTTCCCTTCTAGTGTGTAGGTGCTGTGACCATTCAAACAAAAAAACAGGAAAGAAAATCTATGTTTGATGCAGTACCAGGGTTTTCCAGCAGGTGTCAACGTAACCTTTAATGCGACACAGTTTACTTAAAACCTATCATTGCCTGCAGGTGCACCGAGTACGTATTTCCAAAGAAGTCCTTGTGGAGGTCACTGGACTATTCTAAGTACAGTAGCTCCACAACCATTATTAACTTCTGCAGCTTCCATCTTTAAAGCTGTTAAGGCCACGTGTACTTCCTCTGGCTGCTCTTTCAGCTCAAGCCTGTGATAAAAGGCCGAAGCAGCTATTTACCTTTGTTTTGTCGTCTACAACTCGAAGACCATCTGCCGAAACCCACAACACCGCCCGCACCGCCTTCTTCCCAGTCTGCAAACAAACACAACAAGAACAGGAAAGAGTTAAGAAACAAAGGAGGTTTGCCAGTGTTTCCATATCCCATAAGATTACTTCCTTTTGTATCAATCCTTAGTACCTATTAATAAAAGAATCAGTCAAAACACACACTCACACACACACTCACACACACACAACACCACCTGTGAATAAAGAGAAGGAATCCGGTAAGAAAGAGGCTGTTTTTTAGTGTTGTGCCATTCAACAGTACCCAAAACTTAATGAAAGAAAGAAGAAGACAGGTTTTAGAATGTGCACTGATGCTGTCAAGAGTGTTGACCCCTTTAGCCAGAATAACAACAATAAAACATTTGTGTGCGCACAAAAGGAAATATCCATTTACACAAACTGTTCATTGTTCCATTCTTGGTTCATGGAAGAAGGGCTGAAGGAAGAGAGGGCACGCCTGTTAATACAAGACACACACACACACACACACACACACACACACACACACACTAAACAATGCCCTGCCCCAGCCTAAACCACCCCACCTGCCCACAGACACATGCATCATTGTGTTCGTCTCTCTCCAGGCAGACTTCTCCCCTGTGTGTGAGTGTGTGTATCTCCCAGCCTTCAGACGTGATCAAAGGTGAGGTGTTATGTGGGAGGAGGAAAAATAATAATTATGCTAATAATAAAACAGAAACACATTCGAAGCACACAAAGCAATAACTTACTTTTGCGAAGAATCCTTTGAAGAATTTCCTGTCCTGAGAGTGGATGTGGTAAAAGAAGAGGGTGGGTGAGAGGGATGGAGATGGGGGAGGGAACAAGGCATGACAATGTTACCTAGGAAGTGTAAAAACTGTCTGGAGCCCACAGGAAGGGATTCGATTTTGTTGGTGGTGACGTATAGGCTTGATTATGAGATGGGTTACACTGCGATTGTTATTGTCCTTATGGTGTTAGTACTACCACACTGGAAGCCTGAAACCATATTACTGATCACCTGTAACACCAGACCCCAAGAAATGACGCCGCTAGGTTCTGCTGTGATTGAAACAAAACAACAACCCTGCAGGATTCCCGCGGTTATCACAGGACACCAAGCTGCCGGTTTTATTCGTTCTCCTCTGACTCCTAGACCACGATGTGGTCTTTCCATGGTTGTTCAGCAGACAGAAACAGGTTCTCACAGACAGCTGTTTGACCTCTGACTCAAGCCTGTTACTATTGCCTGGTCAACCAGAGTTAGGGTTCAAGATTAGGCCACTCCAACCACAAAGAAAACCACAACCAGACCCAGTCCAGTCTTAATCCTCCCTTCTTCCCCCGCTCTCTGAGAAGTCCTCTCCTCCCGTAAGCTGTGAAAAGGAGTGCCACTCTGCTCCTGTTACGCAGGCATGGTGGAGACAGCCCTCCAAGCACCGTGTTAATGCATGATTTAACGTGTTAACCACCACTGGAGATTCGTTTGGAATGAGCTAAGCATTTGTTAGTGTGTGTGTGTGAGAAAGAGAGAACCACACAGACATGCAGATGACGGCAAAGCCTGCAGAGCTAGTGTTAGTAAGCTACGGTTAGGCGAGAGATCTCTATGGGGACATTAGAACTAGAATGAGAGGGCAGTGTGGGGGGAGGGAGATTTGAAGGCATTTCTCTGCAATAAAAACCTGCTTAAAAAGACAAAAAAACGTATAACACCAACAAAAAGGTAATACAATATTCAGGTATTCAGTGTGTGAATTGTAATGAAACTACGGAAAAGATTCGTGGGCAGAAAGGAGAGCTGAGTTTGAAAAGATCATCAAGGTCAAGCCAACACGGCAAAAAGGAGAGAACTGAAGCAGGGAGCTAACTTTGTCCCCAACAAGCCTGAGAAATGTGTACGGGACGTCTTTTACCAGCCAACCTTACCAATCAGGTAAAATCTTTCAGTGGTATCATACCCACTGCTAGATTACTGCAACAGGATGAGCAATAACGAATCGCACAGCTTGTGTAACATCTGTCGAATGCCTAATTTGAGCAACTCACACCTTACAACATTTACAAACATGACTGCTCCACACTGTGCACACTACAGTACCTGCACTAACAGAAGTCCTACTTTAACTAACATATCCTAAAACCACCACCCAGCAGGAAAGCTGTGGGCGAAGATATTTGGCTTATAGAGAACAAGAAAAAAGAAATACCACGGAGCCACAGGTGGCTGCGTCCAGGTGTTACTGTGAATCTATTCTCCAGCATTTACAGCAATCTAAAGTATTCTTAGAACAACTTCACTACCTTTTATGGCATATATTTTACATACGTACATATATTTTGACAGTAGCCATGGAACTGGACCGACTATGGAGAAGCTCTGCAACAGCTGGTAAGAAGTTCTAATGCGCCACAAATGCACCCGAACATCCAGGAGCAGGATGGTTGGTTGTAGATCTCAATTTTCCCCACATTTGATATTTGACTCAGGTAATAGCTCTGAGGCAGATTTTTAAACCATACCACATTCAAAGCGCTGCGTTGTATACCGCACACACTGACCGGCCAGGAAGCCACTGGCTGCTGATGTCAAAATACAATTGAAATTCTTTTAATTGGTGGGGAGCTGCACCGCCTCTTCGGGGGAACAACCAAAGTCACTCTGAGCTCTGGGTAATGGCAGAAACATTCCCATTGCCTTGGCCACGGGACAATAACAACAGCAGGAAGTGACATCACAATGACGTAAAAGGGCAGCTTGGAGGTTGATGGTGCTGCATTGAAGCCTCCTCCCCCCATTCACCTCTATCGTCCTTTCGGTATCACGGGTCGCAGAGCGTTGAGATAACTCATTAACGCCCCCAAGGCTGGAGGGGATACTGGAGTCAGCTCAGAGATGTGGCTGTCACTAACACACACATCCACTTACAGGTGGCCAACAGCATGCAGTCCACAGCACAGGGAAAGATATACACATTTATTTCTACTTGTTTTCATGTTTTTCCTAATTATTCATCAAAAAGAAACCACTCACTCGCGTCTTTGCTGACGGATTGTGTTGGTCTTCTCTCATCAGCCCACATCATGTATTAAGAGCCTACAAATGTGTACTTCCAGACCAGTTTAGTTATTAGTTCCTGGAAACAGACTCGTGGTGAGTTGTATTAACTCACATTCTCAATTCTCACTGCTGGGGACTGTATCTGTTGCCTGGCAACAGTTAGCTTATGGAAGAGCCAGGGAGGATAAACTAGGATCTATAAGGGCCTCTCTAATTGTAGATCTCTTTAAAAGAGAATGGCCATGGTCTGCTCTGGACAATATAGCACTGTCATGGGTAACTACATGAGCAGAGACATAAGAAAAGACGTCTGTAAAACTAAGCCCAAGCGGAATTTTGTCCGTCACAACATTGCACTTCTTCCTTTAAACTGTGAACAGACGACAGCAAGATGACGGCATAGCAAGTTGTAAACTTTACAGTCCTTGTCTGAAGATCACTTTAGTACCAAACTAACTGTAAAAGTAAGAAATTAAATGAGGAATTTAAATTTAAATAAAACAAAAAAAGGGTAGAGAGCTTTGAGAGCTTTGCTGCTCTGTCTCTGTGGGATGTTAGCGAATATTAATAATCTTGTATTATGAATTTTTAAAACATGAAGATTTAGTATTTGTAAAACATCTCCGAAGCTTAGAAGTGGGATTTAGCATATGGCATCTTTGTGTATAGGATAAAGCGGCAGACATGAATGCTCATGTGTCTGGGACTGCAGAAGGACAAAAATCTTGAAGGGAGAACCATCTGCAGTGTGTAAGCTCCTTTTATTAGCATGAATGAGCACCATCCTGAAACACGGCACCAACAATGGCATTTCCTGTAAGCTACACCTCTCAGCACACAGGTAAACTGCTACATCAGGGCCAGCACTCACGTGAATGAAGCCAGTAGGCAGGAGCGGAACAACAACAGTTACATCAGTCATCATTTGTTGTTTTTTAATGGAGAAACTGACTCATATTTTTACAAAGGGCTGGTGGTAATGCTGCCACCATGCTTATCAGATCAGTAAAATCATGCTTGTGTTAGCTTACAAATACCACCTTTGGTATTGTGGAAACGAGGGAGCGAACACCAGTTTTAAGTCAGGTGAGAGCGTAGATAGGTGGAGGACAGTCAGATAGTCTGGGCCTGCAGGACGACACAAGGCACGCCTCTGCTTTTGAGTTGGCTCCATTTTGTCCGCCTTGTTAAAATGACTGTAACTCAATAAGACTGCACAGCCTCAGGCTCTGTGACCTCATCAAGCGCCAGCGTGAATGTGCTGCTGTGTGTCTTTACTGAGCTTGGATGTATGTTCAAGCTTAGTTTTTGTTTTTCAGTATGTCTGTCTGCAGGTTTTTCCTGTGTATGTTTTAACTGTGTGCATGGTGTGTGTCTTTATGATAAAAATATATGTTGTAGTAATGTGTACAAACCTTTGTCTATTTACACATGCATGTACGGCACCGTTTCTCACACCCGCATATGTGCTGATGTGTGAAGGATCCTCCCTCTGTCTGTTTGTCATTTGTGTCATGTAGCTTCTGTTTCATTATATTGTTCCAATCTAACAGGTCTTATTGTTCTAAATTCTGTTTTTCAGTGAAACACACCAACAAATGGATCTCAGTAGCTCAAGTAATCTCCAACAGCTAACAGAGTTGAACACGCACTAGGACTAAAAGATTTCATCGCACCATTTTATGAAGCAAGAATAATAGGTATTGATATTAGGAGAAACAGTGCGTAAATTCTCAACCACTCTTACGTATTTCATATAGAAACTGAAAGCTAAATGTAGTCTCTTCAATCATGGGTTTTGTAACCTTTGCTGAGACAGAATCCAAAATCTTCCTTCAGATATGACGCACCGATCCTTCTAAACAGACGAATCATAGAGACGGACCCCACGCACAGACCTGCCAACTCAGGCTTGGCTCTGACTGAATCAATCTCATTTACCCACAGCAGTCTAAGAATAGGGTGGGGCCTTGGCAAACAGCATGGAAGAGCAATTGCTCTACTTGCTACTTCCCCTCCCTCTCCCTGCTCCTCAACTCCTTCTTATTGCACAACTCAGGCCAGAATCTACTGCACCAGGAGGTCGACTATCTGCTCCAGCTGAGACAGTGTACAGGGAAAGAAACAAAAGTTCAGAACAGACCCTGACAACCCCTGAGGTTGTCTGAGGGTCATGCTGGGTGGAGACCGTCCCTGACAAATGGTAACAAAATGGGCCACGCTCAGCCCTTTCTCTATGTGTGTAGAGAAAACTAAGCAGGAACAAACAATGATGAAGAGGAAAAATGCAAACTGAGTGAAAAAGTGGGAGGGCTGCTATAAAAGAAATGTCAGAAAACGTCAGGAGGATGTTGTTGTCACAGAGAAGGAAAAATAGGAGAACATGAGGGAACTAGGATGTCTGGTATGTAACAGCCTCATTCCTGGAAGAAGAAGAGGTTTTCTAGGAAAACAAAAAACCTACCGTCTTCAGACGTTTTACTGCATCCTCACAGATGTGCATCCCTCTGGACTCTTCCACTTCCACGTGTCCCAAGTACTGCAAGGTAGAGAGACAGACAGAATTAGAGAGTGCATGAGTAATACTGTGACAAAGCTTCCCTGTGGCTATATGTACCAATGTTTAAGTAGAGTAAAGTAGATTGGGTATTTAAATGGTCCAGATATCCCCCGGAGACGCCAGGGTCAACTGCAGTTCAAGTCCTCCTTAGCTGATCTTGTATTTTGTCCACTGAGAAATAACTAAACCTACCCTGAGAAATATAACTGACTAAAAGCAACAGCAAGTGTGTCATAAGATAAGAACAAAAAACATAAAAAGAATCTGTTCATTCATACTACACTTAACATCCAGTCAGCTCAGATATTCTGTGGCTCAGCCACACAGGTAAGATCACAGGAAACTGGCTAACGTTTCTAAACTTTACTCATTAACTCATCAATCCAAGACAAACCCATGTTATATGAGAACAATGACAGTAATTTATCTAATAACGCTGAAATAAATACTGAAATCAAGATAGAACAACTAAATAAGATGGAAACATTCATGTATGTGTATAGTATAACAGGTGATGGTATCTTGTCTGTGAATGAAAGAAGCATCCACCAAAGGCTCAGTCTTTGCAAAGATGGGTTGTGGTTTACCACAAACTCTGTTAGAGAACTGCTGATCAGTTCAGAAAGAATGTTTCACACTTTAGGACTGCAATGAATTTAGATCTTTCACCATGTACATTATATGGTGAAAGATTTTGGGACTTGTATAAAGGCCAAGGGTGAAAACCACATTTGAACCACACGATGTGCAGGTGCTAAGTGAGCAGCAGCCTGCTGCAGTTGCTCTGTCTTGTGATATCTGCTTCATCCTTTTGGTTTCTATAGTGTAGCTAAGTAATTAGTCCAGGGACTAAGAACTACTGGGTTCTACCTCCTAAAATCACGTTCTGGGAGTTTTATTCTTTCACTCCTGCATGAGTGCACAGCAGTTTACACCAGGGATCAGCTGGAGTGGTAAACTATTTTTTCCACCTTTAGATTTTCTTTTTTGTCTTTGTGTTGGTGTGGTTCTTTTGTTTCCTTCTGAACCGAGAGCCGCTGTAACAAAGAAGAACTATGTCCTTCTGGGATTGATAAAGTTTTTAGAATCCTGAATGCTCGTCGACGTTGCATGACACACAGTGATGAATACAGCATCACTTTCACGTAACACAGTTCGCAGCTGCATTTAATACACAAGGAAGACGCAGGAATTTCTCTGGGCACCATGGAAGAACTACCTTCACTAATGTCAGAGGAAATGACTACTGTTTAAAAACATATAACATATGTACAGCTGAAGTGTTACAAAGTACACCCAGCAACTAATTCATTCAAATCTAAGATTAGTTATAATCTGTCATACGTCGATAAATAAATCCATAACACCATATGTTTGCTGTACAGACTGAAAGTGACAGGATACGCAGAAAAGGCATGCTTTCAGTTTGACCCTCCCACCTTCTTCCTCGACATGAAGGAGCATCACACCCGGCTATGTGTCACTCCAGCAACGACCCTGACCTCCCAAAAAGCCATTGTGCGTTAGGACCCGAGAGGAAGTCCTTACCCTTTCCTTACAGATACACGCACAGTGGCTGTCGCTGACCCATGCCTGTCACCCCCCACCCTCTGGCCCTGCTATTCTTAGAGTGTGACGCCACAGATGTGAGTCCCACTGTTAGAACACACGTGTACACATGCTCATAAACAGGTGAAAAAGCAGCTGTGAAAGACCATGAAAGCAGCAGCCGTGCTTTCATTGTCTGGCCCACAACACATCCTTTAGTGATTATCTGGAGGCTGAAATATTCACGTTTGTGATTCTCCACCAAAGAAGAAGAAACGGTTAAGTCAAAGTCTCCTGAAGCAATAAATGATTCTGAAACCCACGTTTTTCTGGGGACGACTCCAGGATTTATTTCTGCCTGCACTAATCCATCCTACAGAGGGAAAGTGTATACTAGATCCATATAATGTTGTTGTGCTGTTATTGTCATTATTTGTGTTGATTTAAAAACACTAACAATGAGATTGACTGCATTTAACGGGGGTTTACTGTCCAGCTGTAAAGGGTCAACAGAGGTAAGATAAAGCAAAAACCCCAGTGTGATTACATTAATCTCAAGCAACCTATGATGAGGGGAACAGGGGTCAAGACAACTGCAGACAGTAAAGAATGGCCACACTCTTCACAGTAAATATGTGGCTGGAGCCAGATGCTGGGTAGCTTAGCAGCCTGGGAACCTGGTTCTGTCCAAAAGTAAAAACCTAAAGCACCTCTAGCTCAGAGGCTGCACAAGCAAGAAGTGAGAAGTAAGTATGAACCAACAGCAATATCTGTTAGTTGGATTTGTCATTGTTGCTGTACTTGGATGTAACCCAGATGGATTCCAGGAATTAATTCAGGTTAATGGCCATAAATCAGCTTCACAAAAGATTCCATCAAATTAAATAGAAACTCTTATCTGTGAGCAGAATTACCAACTCCTTCTGTGAATAACTGCACAGAATCGCACTTATTCATTACTAGAACAACATATCTACACCGTTTAAACATTTCTTTCTCGACTGGTTTAGTTGGTAAAACGCACAAATAATTTAATTTCATCTCACATTCATTTGCATACAGCAATTCAACATTTTATGTCTTTGTTAATCACCTAGAAGCATGAATAATCGTCTGCCTGAGCTATTTCTGCAGGGAAACAACATTCACACTTAAATGAATGTACAGTTGCTGCATGACAATTACCGACTGTGTACAGAGGGGAAACATTCCACAGGCTCTATGTAACTGGGAAGCACCAAGCCTCAAACTAAAGGCTTATTTCTCTCAAACTTGACTTTTTCCATGCACACTTCTCATTCTGCCTTGCATCTCCTCTCCTGTAGTGTGGCAGTTGGTGATGAGTTCACTGCAACAATTCCAACTCACACACAACCCTCTGAGGCACCTAGAGCGGGAGGCAGGGAACAGGAGGGGGAGGAGTGGTGCAGAGTAGCAGCATGGTAGGTTGCACTGGCACAGTAAAAGTCAGCGGTGAGAAAAAGCTGGTGGAGAAGTATACGAAAGAAAGCGTAGTGGCCTGGTAGCTCAATGGGTTAGGCGTCTAGACTGGGATGCTGCAGGTCACAGGGTCGAAACCCCGTCTGACTCCTAGTCCATCCTCTGCCAGGTGTGTCCTTGAGCCAGACAACCAGCGCTAGCTCCCTGTAAGTCTCTTTGGATAAAAGCGTCTGCCAGGCAAAGTAAATTAAGTAAAGTAAAGCGTAGAGGTAGACAGTGAGCTTTTATAATGGGCCGAAAACATGAATTTACTATTTTAACAGTTCGCCAGAAGATGTTTGAGTAGATGAGTAGAGCAAGACCCACCTGTCGCACAGCGTTGTACAATCTGCCCAGCTTGGGAACTGAACATTTAGGTAACTGTGAATTCTTCCTTCTCTTTCTCACCGTAACATCTACCTTTCTACATTAAAAACGTTTCTGAATCGACTTCTTTGCTTGAATAAACCAGGATAAAACCAACAGGTCATACCCTGTATACTTGCTTATGCACAAGTCAACATTTGTGCCACCACAGAGGAAAACGTTCCTTTGTCTACCCTGAGGTTTTCATTTCCCCTTTGAGTTACACAAGGTGAGCATTTGGACCCATGTGACGAGAGGAAGCGTACCGTTGCGCTTCTGTTTGTGAAAGTGGAAGGTGGAAGTGGAAGTTTGTTCATTTCTGACTCACGGAAGACTCCATGTAAGAAGATACGTCACCGAGACGTCTTGATCTTCACCACTGCAATGATTTTATTGCAACCGATTACTCTCGGATGCCAGACCGAAGTCATGCAGGCACATCCAACAGGTGTGAATGTCCATGATAATACCGTGCTCACACTATGACGACTCAGGATTGATAATGAGCAGAACCCATGTCCCTAGTTATTATTAGAAGTTATTGTGCGTGAGCTTGTGTGTCTGTGAGATTTTGTGACATGTTTGTGTGTGAGGAAGAATGGTGAGAGTCACCTTGACTGCAAAGCTGCATTTTCCAGTGCGCACTCCCTCTTCGTCTGTCTGCCACTGGTGCGGTCGACTCGACTCCGGCACGTAGACGTCTTTCTTCCGGCGGAAGCTCTGCCGTAGCTTATTCATTGCTGAGCTCCCTGTGAGAGACAAGAGACACTTTGTCAGTCCCAAGGTGAAAGCTGGGCTGTTATCAACAACTGGAAAAATGCAACAAATATGAACAGTATCATCAGTTAAGACAACAGTAAAAACACTTTAAGTAAGTGTTCATGTCTGAGTTCAAATACACATTCAGCCAATAGCATGTGTCAAAACACAAGTTCGTCAAGTTCCTGGTTCCTGCCTCGTGTTTAGGGAGTGTAAATAGCTTCGCTTTGAATGCTCAATCTGTGCATAACACTGTAAACTGTTGTCTCTGTGACTACCAAAAGGAAAACAAAGGAGTTGGGGCATGAATCTTTGTAGTGTTGGGACTCAAGGCAGCCAAAATAAAAGAGAACAGAGGACACAGAGGCCAGTCTCCTGCTCCATGGATCAGGACAGATAACTACAAATAAAGACCCAATAGAATCTTTACATCCTCTTCAATATAGCTGCTCTAACATACTCGAATAAATAATCAAAGTCAAATGTCTTGACTGTTAAAATGGTCTGAAATCATCACCTGTCATAAAGTTAATTACACGCTTAAATGGACAGAAGACCGTGATCTAGGCTGAGGTCAAATCTAATTATATATATCACTGTGTATGCAAAACTCCTAATATTGCTTAATAGTGCTACTCTTATATCATAATTTATAAACTATGTTCATTGTTCAATTTCAATAATATAAATGGGGAAACTAGCAACAATAAGGAAGGTTGAAAAGGTTTAGAGAATTCAAATTAGCAAACATGTTATCCAATTTGTCAGTTGTGAACACAGACCGTGATCTATGACCAGTGTGCATATGTGATCATTTGAAAACCCTGGTTCAACTTTGAACCGCGATATTTGTTCATTTCAGGCACATTTATTTTCGCTTTAACCTTTAGCACAAACCTAGCGATACCATTAGTGTATTAGTGTGTTCAGGTTTCAGATTTATTTGTTGTAAATGCTGAAATGACAGCAATTACTTTGAAGAGCAAAATGTCACTTTCTGCAACCAAATACCTTCAAGATTCAAAAAACATTACTGATCCGAGGAGGACATCTGTTCAAAGCAATGATAGTAGCTTTTCTTAATTTTCTCTGAGTATTGATTCTACTTCAGAGCAGGTTTTTAAAACAGCACAATTAATCAAATTAGAAGCTCTCCTTTAAAGTGCAGTGCGTGGTTGCCTACGTAGCTTTGGAAGGAGATTAGCACAGGAGACCCAATTAAAAGCTGCTGATCCAAACTAGAACTGAGAGGTGCATCCATCATCCAAAGCCTTGCTCACATCTTCCAAAGAAACCCATAACTGACCACCAGGAGTCATTCAGCCATGCAGTTCTGACTTTTAACATGGGAGCACAGAGCATATTCCTCACTCACTAACAAGTCGAACCCACTAACGTCTGAGCCGATAAGGATCTGACAGGATTAAAGGTCTTTAATCCAGAAGAACTGAGTGTCCGTGCACATGTGCACACGTGGACAAGCAGCAACGTAGCCGTTTGCACTCACACACACACACACACACACACACACACACACGCACACACACACACACACAGGACTGAGCTGTCTGTTTGCATAATGAAACCTGTCCTGCGAGCCGGTAATGGCTCTGGGTAGAAAGTGTGTTGGAGGTGAGGCTCTCTTATCTGTCTGTGCCAGGCTCCAGCTCTGTGGGCAGCACACAATCAAGCGTTCATCCCTGACCAGGCCACTGAAATACACATAAACACATCACTAAAGAGGAGCCTGCGATTGGACCATGTACTGCGACTGAACCTGCCCAAACGCAGTAGCATATTTCTGCACATCTATAACATCTACAAAAGTTTTACTTGAAATTTAGGCAATTTAACGTGCTACATTTTATGAACCAAGTACAACTTTTAAGCGAGTGGGAGTGTCTTTCTTGTGGTATGACAAACACCTCCTGTCTGTAGCCTGTTGCTCATGTCATAAATCACAGAGAGACAACCATGACCCCTGATGAACAGGAACAAATCTATAAGGAGAGATCTCTGAAAATGGGAAGAAACAACATCCAAAAATATGAAACTGACAATTAGATGTATGCAAGCAGCTGATAGCTAGTACGAGCAAAGTACCTGTGCAGGTGTCATGATAAAAAGTCATCTGTAAAAATATGTATGCATGCATTTGATTTTCGCATGCCCAAGTAGCAGCCCGCGGCAGAGTGAAGTGTTTGAAAACAAGTCTGAGTGAGAGGGAAAAATATTGCTTCATCCCTCACTCCTGCTCGTTTATTTAGGTCATATCATGTTTGGGCTCACTGCAGTGCCAGTGACAGACTGCATGCTTCCAGCCTGCAGAGTGAGGAGGAGGAGCAAGAGGAAAACAAATTTGTCTGCTTGAGCACCTTGTCTTTGACGGCACAAATTATAGTATTTGTTTCCAATGTGATATGCATCTATTTTCAGTTAATTGTTATTGTCACGATTCTGTCAACAGACACAACATCAACAAAACACACTGGGGGACTATTTTAGGGTATTCTCAAGATGTGGCAACAGGGTTTTTAACCAATTTTGAAGAAAACTAATTCGTTTGTGATACTTGAATGAAATTGGAAGGTTTTATAAAACAGGCACTACTCCTTTTCAGTATTTGAAACAGCTGTGCTTTCATTTTGGCTAACCAGTTTGCCAATTTGACAACCACACATTTTCTTCAGATAACTACCAGACGGAGGTTTGTGTTAGAACTACAGTTACAGCTAATTTATTAAATGTTGCCTCTCTTTAACACGACTATATAGTAAAATGTCAGAAATCAGTCACGTGTCTAAGGAAAGAGACATTCAAATCCCTTGTTCTGTATGACCAACAACCCTAAACGTAATTTATAAAAACATTACCAGTTGATGACCAATATATGTGATTCACCCGTTTTAACTAAGACATGAGTCCTTTCAGGGGAAACATCTCTCACACTTTATTCTTTGTGTTTTTCAGTCTCACGGGCCGATGTCGGTCTAGTTTTTTGTCTCTTCTCACAGCGCATTATTAAACCCGTCCTCTAAAATTACCAAACACTCGCGCTACTGCCAGCTTGCAACCCACTCATCTTGCCCGCTTAGGACAGCAGGAATCTTAAGTGAAAGTGCATATATGAATAAGTTGCAAACCAAATCGTGCATTTGCCGTTTGTGAAATACTGAAACATGTGCAGCTGAGAAAGAGTACAGCATAAGCTAAACATAACAGGAATGCGATATGAGCAATGCTGTCAAAATGTATGAATTGATTATACTTGATAATCACAACTCCCAACACATCACCATTTTATTCTGCACTTGGCCTAAATCTAATGTGGGACTGCTACTGAAGATTTACACCCATTTAATTCTTTATACCCTAGTTAGACTCACAGAATGTCCAAGAATAAATCAACACTAAGCAGAGATTTTAAGCCAACAATATCTATGGTCATTATATGAGTGGAGTGCCATGCATTTCCTCTCCAAAGCACGATTTCTCTTCTGTTTTGACTACCTTTCTGAGAACATGCACAGATGAGATAATGAACTGAAGGATTTACATTGGATTCAGGTACATCATTTGTTTCATGTTTCCACAATGCATGGATGCCTTTTGTCATCTCCTCTGCATGACTAATGGAGCCCGTCTAAGCTGGTTGCCATGGTGGTTAATTGTTAATGATCACATTGCCAGCTTTGATGACAAAGGGTTCGAGTATATTGTACATTAAACATAAGGGTCAAAACTTCTCTGTCAAACCCGCAAGTGGTTTCACATGCTACATACATACATACATAGTACATACTAATACTATGTATTTTATTTTATTTATTACCAATATTTATATTATGGTAATGTAAAATCTCTTACAGCAATGAACTTCAGGCGCAAAGAAAGGTCTGGGTCAGCAGACCAGGGATTCATCAAACCCAGGTCAAACACTTGGTTGGTTCAACATGGAGTTGGTGTAGGAAATCTGTGTATCACCAGCATTCAGTAAATCTAGTGCAGACAGTGTGGATGAGGGAATGAAGTGCACAGTGAGCTGTAAGAGGGAAGGTCTGGCTGTGATGGCCTGGTACAGGCCTGGTACAGGCCTCGTTTGGCCATGAGCCAGAAGAGTGAGGCAGGGTGGGAGATGGATGGAACTGTAAAGTGAGACAGGCAGAGGTGAGGAGAAGATATAGGATGAGAAAATTATATATACCTAAGTGGGGCAGAGGAAAGAAAAAAATAATTAGAATGGAAATAAGTAAGAGGATGAGATAGAAGAACAAGGCAGCTGAAGAAGCTGGAAGTGGGAAGGAAAAAGGTAGATTCAAACGAATAAGCGCAGTTTCCCCTACATTTACATTTATTCCAGACTCACTAAAAAGAAGAATAATTATCACGCGTCTTCAAATATTGCTTTAACTAAATTTAAGCAATCACATTAATCCAACCATATGGTCAAAAGACAAACCTGCAGCAGTACAAACATTTATTCTGGCGAATCCAGACTTTGACTTCACGAGAGGCATTAACGGCAACAAACAAATAGTGAAACAAACAAAATAAGCTAAATATAAATGGAGTGGAGTTTAATTTTGTATTATCTACAAAACAAAGGCTAAACCATGACACAAAACCGTTTTTCCACTAACAAAAGTCACGGTCAACAGTCTATACAGTTGCATAAAACATGCACTTCATTTACTAAAGCTGTAGAAAAATACATATCTCTGCCTCCTCAACAACTGACAAACCATATGTTTCACATCGTTCCTTTACTGTTGTTTTTCACAAATTCTGTTAACAAATGTCAAAGTAAGCTCAGTTTATCTATGACTGGCCACTTATACATGGGGAAACATCAAATAAACAAACCAAACCAAACTACTTTTTACTTTTAAAGGCAAATGCTTGTGTTAAAGCAAACAACAAGCCCACATGCAAGATTTTAGAGCATCAAAAATAAAACGAGACGGGGAGTTTTTAATTTATAAATACCAAAGAGACAGATTGGAGAGGCTTAGAGAAGCACTGAAGAAGGTCTCAGGGAGCTGAGGAGAAAAGGTGGCTGGGGAGGTAAAGGCTTTGTTGTGGGAAAGCAGGATCTAAACCCTGCTGGAGCTGTCACAGCTCCTAGAGCGTGGTGCCATGAGGATCTCTGGCTGTTCTCCTACTGGCACTAATGAGGACAATTACACAAGAACATTTATGTTTTGTGTGTGTGTGCGCGCACGTGTGTGTTCATATTCACAGAAACAAGCAACAGTCAAGAACAAAAGGAGGAATGGAGTTCTTGAAATATCGTCAACATGCTCAACAGACAATTGCTGGCATAAGCACGCCCAGACAAAAATGTAGGTAAACTGTACACAGGAGAGGAGAGACACTCAGGCAACATGGAAAACAAAGCTACAGAAATATTGGAAATTATAGGGAAAGAACATCAAACTGTGCAGCACGGCTGCCTGTGAAGCAGGGAGGGAGTGCGGCTGCTGGCTGTAGATGTAACAGTATTTGAATAATCTCTCCAGGAATGGGAAACTGATTAATCCTTGCAGAAGGATCTTAGGGATGAGTACAGCGGTTAGGTTTCAAAGATGATGGGGAGGGGCAAGGAGAGCGTGAGAGAAAGAGAGGGACAGGGCAGTAATCCAAGACAAAAAGGCTGCACTGTTGCTATTGTTTTCATGACCAATACTATTCATCCTGTTTTCTACTGCTGTGCTGAGGGAATTCCAAGTTATCTGTGTTCAGACTCAGTTTATACACTGAGATAGTATAGTTTCAGTCAATGGGACCATCCACTCATATTGCAAAGCATGTCTGGTCAGACATATCTGTGGAGGCTTTCTATCAGGGAGCCGGCCAACTTGAGGTGATAGTGTCTCCCAAACGGCCACAGGAAGAGAGAATTTGAAAAATGCTGTTACCGTGGTAATCAAATTTTCCAGGCCCTGGTTTGCGGCTTGACATGGTTATGTAAAAAGAGAAACAGAGAAAAAAACACAAGGAGGAAATCTGCATGAAAGTGTGCAGTGCATCAAAACAAAAATAAGTCTGGTCACACAAGCAAAAGGATGAGAAGCTCGAAATTGTACATGACTCACTGGGGTCAAAGGTCAGGAAAATGTGTAGCTATACTTGTCAGACCTGCAATTGATTTAATGAGAGTATGATGTTAATATTGAGTGTTTGAGTACAAGAGAACAATGTGAGATAAAGCATTCAGCAGCTCTTCTCATTAATACTGACCCCTCAATGTAATATCCCGGGTCGCATGCATCAATACAGAATTAATTAGTGTCACGGTTTCTCCCCGATACAGTTTATTCAGCATTAATTTAAGTTTTTTTACAACTTTTGGAATAGCCTAACTAACTACCTAATATCTAATAGTGGCCTGGTAGCTCAATGGGTTGAGCGTCAGACTGGGAGAAGGTTGTGGGTTCGAACCCTGTCTGACTCCTAATCCATCCCCTATCAGGTGTGTCCCTGAGCCAGACACCCAGCGCTAGCTCCCTGTAAGTCGCTTTGGATAAAAGCGTCTGCCAAGCAAAGTAAAGATCTATGTTCACCAAGGTGGCATGTTATAGCATAAACACAGTTTCTAATGTGACTGATGGTAAATTTAAAATCACTGCAGTACTAGTTCATTCAACACAATTTGTTGGTTCAAACTCTGGCTAACAGAATAGGATAGGCCCTTGAAGCCAATGTGGAGCCACCTAGCTTAGCTAGCGTTAGTTGTCCACGGACAGCCCTAATTCCCTGTTAGTAGATGTCTTCATCTTTGACCATTAGCTAGTTTTATTTTGTCTCACTGAAACCTGGCTGCAGGATGCTAGTGTGAATGAGTCAACCCTCCAAAACCTGAATTCTCAGACATCTGATTCAGTTCTTAGAACAGATAAAGTGATTACAGTGGGTGACCTTAACAGTGTTGATAATACCTATCAACACTGTATTTACTTCACTGGATTTACTCAAAATGTAAATAAAGCCACTCACAGTTTTAATCACTACCTTGATTCTGTTCTGGAATATGGTGTTGAAATTGATCATTAAATAGTTTTCCCCTCAACGCATATGTTGTCTGACCATTTTAATATCACAGGCTTAACATAAAAAACACACTACATTAGATGTTTTTCTGAAAATGCCGTTGATTTAAGGAAAGGATTCCATCCTCTTCTACTTCACTGCCATGTACCAACACAGAGGAGGGCAGGAGGCAGATTATTTTAATTGATGTATGCAGGTCCAAGGGACACGTGCAAAACAAACAGGCATTACTAGTTTGAGACCGAGCTGATCTAATAATACTGACACATGTCCAAGTCAGCCAGACAATGAGTCATTGTAGTTATATTGGTGATCTTAGAGCCTCTATTTTGGGAGATATACATATGTTTAAGAGACAGATCAAGAGCCAAAGAGACAGGCTGTGGTACTCCATAGAACACAATGAGAATAAAAGTGCTGGCTACTATTCATCACTCATTCCCTTTGAGTCACTGAATTATGTCAGAGTCCTCAGTTCCCTGCCACTGTAAGACATCATGACCCCTGTTTCATGAGTGCACATGACTGACCACAGTTAGGGCTGCAAAGACAAACAAAAGGACGGTCCAGGCTACTGTATATAGGATTCTACTGTTGTAGTTTTGAGTGAGAGCGTGTGCACACACGCCATTGGCAATCTGACATCTTGTGCATGGTTGTGATTGTGTGCATATATCTAGGAGCGTCCAGGACATGACATTAAGGGGTCTCAAGCCAGGAGCTAGACGACCAGCCAGCAGGCCTTACAACACAGAGTGCCACACATTACTTTGGGTAACAGCTGAGGCCACATTTTAACAGCCAGGGCAAGTACTCTGGCACCAGGGCGTGGCAAATCGCAGTCACAGTATCATCTCCCATTAGGCATGCCCTGGTAATGAATCCCAGACTAAATCAATAGGCCGGGTCTGGTTTTCCCCAAAAGGCCACAAGGAGCATCAAGTGTTTTACTCTTAAAATCTATCTTCCTTTTTGCCCACAAAATCTTGTGATTGTTTTCGAACATCTCCTGCCAGAGGGGGGGAACTGGTATGCCAAATGGAGTGGAGTTTCAATTAAGTGAATAGAGGAGTAAAAACACTTTGTTAATGCTGTGGAGAGGGGCTGCTGACTAAAAGCACTGGCCTGAAAGGAGTTTAATGTAGTGGTCTGAGTGCCACAACTGGCCCCTTCTATGACAGACTGCTGCTGAGAGCACAATAGATACCTGCTCCTGTGGCAGCCATGGGAACACTTCCTGTGTAAGTGGCAGTGTGTTTGCACATTGGCTGACAAAGTGGCTGGGAGGTTATACACCAGTCGTCTTAAAACAGCCATGTCTTCTTTTCTTCTCAGTGAAGTGTAATATCTCTCATCCCTATCTGCTGGGAAGACATCGTTGTCGTGCAAACTGCGAGGCAGAAGCTCAACCTCCGCACAGGCGAACACTCAGACAGAACCACAACACATTGTCACTGACTCTAGAAGTGAACTTTGCTGGGAAACTTTGACTAACCCTTGGAGCAAAAAAGCTACTCATGAAAACCATGTTTGCTTTTTCTTCTTGACATCACTTGCATTACACACACACACACATACACACACACACACACACACACACACACACACTACAGCAACAGCACAGAGAACACACAAGCAAAAGCAAAAGGTAAAAAAAGCAGATACACACTTACATAAAACCACATATCAGGGCTGGGCGATATATTGATATTTTAAAAATATCAATATAAATTCTAAATGCGATATGAAATTATCGCAAAACTCGATATAGCTCTTCTAGGTCATGTCCGTTTTGTTGTCCGACAACTCACAGACAGCCCCGCAGCGTCCTGTACATGTCCCTGTTTAGACCGGACAAAAGTCAGCGGACTCAGTAAAACACCAAAATCATTCCACTTTTAGTGCCAAGTTTAAAACAGAACTATACGAAACTTTTTACTCCAGCAAAGTCTTGTTCATAAAAAATTGTATTCCAGATGTTCCCTTTGTATATTTATTTCATACATTTGTTTATTTCATATGTGAAGTACTTTTATTTTACAAAAAGAAGACTGCTTCTTTATCTTAATGTGAAATACATAAGGTCCTTTGTTTTGATAGAAACAAAGGACGTTGAAGATGATTAGAAGATTTTTGTTAGTTTTCAGAATAATAAAAACAGAATTTAGGAAATATTCAAAGGCTCTAATCATATGACTAAATACATAATTGCTACTTTAACAAGACTGTGCATAAAAGGACACTTTCTTTTTTTAACAACTCCTAACCTGTGATGTAAACAGACAGGTTAGGAGTTTACAGATGTAAACAAAATACACATTCCTGAAAACACAATGAAAACACTATACTGCACAAGCACAAGTGAGGCAGACCGCTACAGCTTCTCAAAGCCTCAGAGCCAAATTTGCTTCATTATTAAGGTTAAGGTGTTGTTTAGAGAAGTAAAATGTCATTAGACAAAACCGCAGAAATAAGTTTGAAAACTAAAAACTGCTCATTAAGACCAAGAACAGAGCTGACCTGAGAAAACAGCCAATGTTACATATTCACCAGGCCCCAGCAAAATGCTGTTAATACGTGATCTATTAATCCTACTTACCACTGAGTCACAACAAAAAGGTGAGCACTAGCACATTTATAGAGTCTCACAAGAAGAATGCTGATCGAAGATTGCACTTTATACTCATATATGGTATAATAGCTAATTCATTCAGCAGACATGCTGTTGACCAAGAACCAATAACGAGCCCTACCTGGATCAGTCGGCTTAGTCTAATTTTGTAAAGTTGTTGCAACTTGACACCAGAAGGTCTACGTGGTTAGTGAGTGGGGCAGAGACTGTCACAATCTGAGAACTTTGGTTCCAAGAATTCTGTTTTCACAAGTTCCATGTGTCAATATTCACTTTACAATCGACCACAGAAAGCGACAAGCTAGAACCCTGTTGTGATGAAGACGAGCTGAGGAATAAACCACAAACTGATAAGAAGTGCTCAGACTGTTTCAAACATGTCTGGATAGCACACTGAACCAGTTAGAGTCAGTCAGCACAGCGTGCTCACTGCAGAGCTGCTAAATGAGAAAAATAAAACACCACAAATGTAATTATCAATAGCTGAGTGACACCAGTTAACACACAGTTCTTCCTGTACAGTCATCTCTGATTTGAGCAAAGCACAGCAAGTGATATGCTACCGCTGGGTTTCTGAAACAAACTCATTACACGCGCGCACACACACACACACACACACACACACACACACACACACACACACACTGACAAACGCCAACCGCTGACACGTAAGTGTAAAAATAAATTGGTTTTAATCACCGATCCAAAGTGCAGTTTAAGTGATTAGAAGCACAAATAGCACAGAGGAAAGCAATCAGTGTAAGCAAAGATCTAATAAAATACCTGAACTGGGCTAAGTACAACATTTAGCCGGATTATTTTAAGTAAACTAAAGTGAAGAGAAATAACAGTTCAAATCCGTTTCACTGGTCACTACGTGGCCGAATGCTTTGTTTTAGTGTATATTCAAGTGTTTCTTTAATGGTGAGCCACCATCAGCCTAATATGCTTACCCTCCTCCCAGTAGCCAGTAGAGGCGACCTAGAGGACATGTCTGTCCTACATCTACCAAATGACTTTGACTCTCAAAAGAAGCTGTGGCTAAAGCGTGCCGACTAGCACCAGTGGAACTGGCCTGACGAACACAGGAAAACGTACAGATCACAGCTGTTAGGTGATCACAAATTGGAAAAAAGCTAATTCAGACATCAAAGAAAATCTACAGAGAACGAAAGATTGTGCAGTGATGAGAGTCAATTAACTCACTGCACAAATGAGCTTCAGAGCCAAGCCATGACAAATTAAGCAACATGGGAATCATTTGTCTGTTCTTATGTGTGGTGCTGATAGAAAGATGGAAAGTTAAATCATAAAGTCAGTGGTGGTTAACAGAACCTTAGGAATATACTTTCACGTGGGGGTACTAGTCTGGCAGCTGCTGTGTAATAACTAGAGGCTCTTTGTGTAATAATCATTGGTACAATTCCCTCTTAGTAAACAGAGAATTTAAATATATTAGAACAAAGTATTTGTAAATGGTGAATAAAACATTTGTTAGGAAACATATGAAGGCATATTGGAGTAATTTTGCAATGCATAGAATAGATATGTGTGCTAAGAATCATACCACTAGTTTCCTGAGTCACAGATAGAACTTTTGTTCCGCTTCTGTTGAAATCTTTTACCAATAAGATGATGTTATGCACACTTTGTGTGTATAAGGAAAGAAAGATTGCACCTAGTAAATTTGTAATTTTACTGACTGGTATGTGCAATACCCCAAACCTACTAGGTGCAATCTAAAGTCGTAAGAACTATTTCACACTAGCATTAGGTGAGGCACAGTGCCACCACACAGAATTAAAAGAAACCCCTGCCTGTGAGCCAACATAAATATAGAGTTGATGCAACATCATCCAGACTAATAAACAGGTCTCTGCGGTCTCTCCGTCTGCTGTCAAAGCAGCAGAATTGGTCAAGTGATGTGAAACAATTCAAGGCAAATTGTTATTAGGGTCTCAAATATGAAGCTTTTCTCCCCAAAAAAACGTCAACAGTTCATTCTGTTTTATATACGTGAGAGAAAAAAAGATCATTTAGGTACCCATGTGTATAAAAGGCTAGAAAAGCCCAAAATGACAAATTGTGTCAGTATGTGCTCACTGAGTGATGAAGGGTTGTCACTCCTCACTGCTCCCTCCCCACTCATCATCATCTAGGGAAGGCTGCGGGGAAAATGTACTCTGCTTGGGCTTTAAACACAGCACAGCTGGCTTCTGACATATCACATATAGACAGGAATAAGACTGAGAAGACATTACTCAGGTGACAGCGATTTAAATGCTGATAGAGTCACACAGACTGTGTGACCTAAACAAGGATAAATGAAAAACTGCCGGAGAATAAAAGATGAAAATGAGCAAGAAAGAACAGAGAGAAAAGAAATACTCATAGAAGAATCAATATCACAGAGAGCCCACTCCATTCCAGCTGATGAGTCAATAACACAGCTTTTCATCCCAATAACATTATTGGTAAATAGCAACACAGTAGCACTGGTTAGTAGGACACTGTGTGTGTGTGTGTGTGTGTCAGTAGCAGTATTTGTCCAGCAGCAGGACAAATGAGAGCATGGAGTGGAACGGGAACTTCCTGCTGAGCGAACAGACATGCTACCGCTGCACCGGCCCTCTGACCAGGCCAAGACACACAGAGAACACAGATACAGTTCACACGTACACACATACACAAACTATGAAAAACAATACTAAAAATGGATTTTTGTCCAACCTGAGTCTTAAAACTACATATCATTTGCCTTCAAAGGATAAAAGATAAGCTGACTTAAATAATAATGGGAGCCACATGGCGCTTGGTGGATTCTACTGACGTCAGGAATCTACCAACAAAGAATGTGGACGGTGTTGTGGTATTTTCTTTCCACGTACATGAAACCTGTTCATTGTGACTGGCTGTGCTACCTGCCAAGCTGAGGATGACTGTAGAATATTAAATTACACAGCAGATAAAGCCAGACTGCTGGTGCTACCTGGCTAGCAGATTTACATTACAGCTCATGAATGAAGACACTATGCTAGGAACATTAGGAGCCTTCATGAGTGATTACATTTAATTAGGGAACAGGGCACTAGCACTTGAAGAACAGAAACTGTTCAATTTTTGCAGATCCCATATATAGATAATTAAATTAATAATTTATAATAATTTTATAATAACTATAAAGTTCAGAAGTGGCTTTGCGTACAGTATTTCTGGAAAATCAATCTGGAAAGAACCTATGAGGGTGTGAGGCTGGACTATGTACTCTAGGAATGAGATTATATAACAAACAGGTTTCACTCCAAAACATTGCGATTCCAAGCTCTTGGAGGTTTGTGCAAGAAATGGTCTCTAAATGTCAAGCAACTTGTTCCATGATGCACTTTTTTTGAGAGCCAGGAATGATTCACGCACGGTAGACGCTTCCTTTTTCCAGAATTGTTGTATAACTCTTTTAATAAAACAGTCCAAAGTAGAGGGATGTAGAATGACCAATATCAATGCTCTTACTGTGTCCATTACACATCCAAGCAGTCTCTCTTTCTCTGCAGCTGAAGTTGAAACTCAGGCAATGAGGCCAGTTTACAACGTAAACATTAAGGCAACTTAAATAAGACTTTACAGAGAACAAGCAATATAAAAGTGGATCCACAGAGTTCAGATGAACTGAAAACAGTCATGTTATATGCGTGAGGTGTATAGAGGAAGTAGGAAGCAACCACGTCACAACTGTTGGACACAATGGCTCCAGGGCTTGAACTTGTGACCCAACGATTATCTGTGGATTTTTTAGAAGCTGAGTACCTCCCCTTTTTCCATATTCTTATATTTAAATCAGCAAGGGGGATGTGTTTCTTGAAAGAGAAAGGAAAAGACAGCTAAGCCCTGTCATCTATTATGAGAACATGTAGGAATAATAAGCTGACAGAGTAAAATCTCTCTCTTTCCTTACAAAGACAGGGTCTGTGCAGGAAGACAAGAAGACAGACAAACAGACAAGGACTGCAGTGCATCAGAGAATGGAAAATTACCAGGGCTCCACCATCAGCTGGCCATCTTTGATCAGCCAAAGCCTAGGCACCAATTACTGTGGGATAATCAGCAGCCCTCAGAGGCCTGATGAGCGGCAGGCACTCTGGGCACAACGGGTCAGTGACCAGCAGGCGAAGGCCTGGTCAACAAGGCTCACAGAGCCAAAAGCCGACGGTGCCCCTCACTAAAATGCAGCATGAAGGCGGCCAAACACACAAGCAGCACAGCGAAGCCATTGTTTCTGTCTTGTCAACTCAGCACAGTGGCATTCTCACAAACCAGACATCCTCTTCACAGACCACTTGGTGGTGGAGTAATGGTGTAGTGTGTGTGAAGGTGCTACTGCACCCATTTCTGTTTTTATATTCCACACACACATCCAACATACACTGCAAACATTGAACAAATGCTCACACACATGCTGCTCATACACCTGTCCCTGTAATTCTGTGGTAAACAAAAAGCTGCAGTGCTCAAGGCAGCAGTTGTGACACAGTGATGCAACACACAGGAAATATGTTCCTTACCGCCTCTCGTCACTGATAACCCTGAACTTAATCACACTTAACTACCTAGTTCTGACTTATTTCACACCCTCTCAGAGGAATGTGGACTGGCAAAGCAAAGTTAATCCATTCGGGATCTTATCAATATTTCCCATATATTTCCCAAACAGTCAGGATGTTTTAGGGGCAGCATGATAGCTCAGTGGATAGAGCAGTTGTCTTCAAACCGAAGGGTGAGCGGTTCAATTATCAGTCCTGGCAAGCTACATGTCGAGGTGTCCATGGACAAGACACTGATACGCTCACCAATGGCGCCTCACAGGGGCAGCCTGTCCAAAGAGGATCAATAAAATATCAATTAACCATATTATGGTCTGGTCTCTCCACTTAAGGCAGAACATGATATTAAGCTCATTAATAATTGACACCTCTCTTGCGCTGGGGATTGTTCATGATCGATTAGGATAAGCTACAGTGTTAGTAGCTGCTGCACCCACTCCTCCTTTTGTTGGCAACGACAGGGTGACCAGGAACAGTTCATGGAACAGTTCACAATGAGATAAGAAAAGAACTATTACACCCGAGTGCTGTGTCATTTAATTGTTTGCTTACTCATACCATACAGTTATCTAACAGAAAACAGTGGCTCAGACTATCTGTGGTTACACAACAACCAGTGCTAGTTCAAGTAGGCTCATATGGGCCAGAAAAAGACTCCCTACAAACCAAGAATCAGCAGAACAGTGTGATCTCAAAGCGGTGAAGCAAGAAAAGTTGAGAGAGGAGATATAATGTTTTTATGAGGCTATGTGTTTACCAAAGAACAGGAAGACATGGCAAAAAATATTTATTATACTTGGCCATGATAATAACAAGAAGTTGTGAACAATTTTCGCGACAATTGAATTTCACTGCACAACTTCCAGCAACTTACAACAGGTTATGCCAACTTCCCCACAGTGGACTCTGGCTTTTAGACGTCTGGCATAATAATAGATGCATACCCAGTATACGTGATGCAAGTAACTTGGTAACATTAGTTTAGCTGTTGGACACACCAGCTCAGCTAGGACAGGCGTCCTAAGGATGTGCAAATACTGCCATGCCAACTTCATCGGTATGCCAATCTTTATAAGACATAGGTTGGTGTTAGCATTAGCCTTAGACAGATCACTAAACTTGACAGCTGCCAGACACGCTGCAGTGTTTATCGACATGACCGCAGCGGCGAGCAAAGAAAGCAACACTGCCACTGGGGAATAGTGCTACCCAGTTAATCAAATCACGATCCTTAATGTCAGCCTGTTCAATAATATAACTGCAAAAGGCTGTGAAATAATTCAATAAACATGTATGTGTGCGAACATGACAGATATATACGCTACTTATCAGTTTGTTTCTGTTGAGACAGTGCAGTGCGTGGTGTGTCTGGCCATCTGACTTTGTGGTGCAGCGCAGACATCACATGCTGGTTGTCAATAGACATGGCGCTCATGTGCACTGTTAACGATCAAAACACTGGATAAGAGTTATTATTGAGAAATCGCAATACTGTCAACAATAATTGCAATGTAACCTTTTCACCAAATCAAGCAGCGACGTGGATCTGTTTCATAATTCTGGAGACATTCATGCCCGTCTCAATAATTACCACCTAGTGGACACAAACAAGCCCTACCATTATTACACCATCACACTTTCCCCTCCTCCGCGCTTGATACAATTAATAACACGGAATAATCAATTAACAGGTAATCATAAAAATTCATGAATGTCTTGGTACAGACCATCATTTTAACAGTCTTTAATAAAAATTTTCACATTGTGCAAGTCATGATCTTTTTCTGTCCTTTTGTATATATGAACATTTTGTTGGATCATATTTTTCTTATTGCTCCATCACCCAGCAACCGCTGTGGTGGTTACCAAGGAACTGGTGCCACGGCAACACAGATATAAAATCCCTGTGATAACGGGAGGCGGGGCAAAGGAAGGACGGGACTACACATCAGATTAAGTAGAACTAAAGTGGAAGCAGCATGCAGACCGTACACTCAGTCAAGTAACTGGAATTTGTGCACAATGTGTGAGGCAAACGCATCAATATCAACTGAGCTGTGGACAGGGACCCTTAGACCTAAACACTTGCATGCGTCAGTTATGAGACAGGGTGTCATTACACTAGCCACACACTGAGGTGTTCACATTAGTGCATAAAGTGGATCTTATCCAAAAAGGTGATTTCATAAACCCAATACCAAAATCTGATTAGTCATCCACATGAGAACATGTATTTAGTCATACTCCCAAAGCAACTGCAGTTTTTAGCTTTTACTACTTTTACTCACTTATTAACATTTGGTGACACTGAGTTGGACCTCCTTTTGCCTTCAGAACTGCCTTAATCCTTCGTGGCATAGATTCAACGTGGTACTGGAAACATTCCTCAGAGATATCGGTCCATATTGACATGATAGCATCACGCAGTTGCTGCAGATTTGTCGGCTGCACATCCATGATTTGAATCTCCCATTTCACCACATCCCAAAGGTGCTCTTTTGGATTGAGATTTGGGGACCGTGGAGGCCATTTGAGTACAGTGAACTCATTGTCATGTTCAAGTAACCAGTCTGAGATGATTAAATCTTTATGACTCGGTACATTTATCCTGCTGGAAGTAGCCATTAGAAGATGGGTACACTGTGGTCATAAAGGCATGGACATGGTCAGCAACAATACTCAGGTAGGCTTTGGCGTTGCAACAATGATCAATTAGTACTAAGGGGCCCAAAGTCTGCCAAGAAAATCACCCCCACATCATTACACAACCATCACCAGCCTGAACTGTTGATACATGGCAGGATGGATCCATGCTTTCTTTGGTCCAATTTAAGCTCGTTGGAACTATGCTGCTACATATGTGTGTGTACACACACACATACACAGTATATATAGCACTTATATATTTTAATAAAAAATGGTTTGATTCAATCAAACCATCTATCAATTATTATCATTATGTTTGACTGACATTTGCATGTAGTGGCAAACCCGTCGGCTATTCAATGTCCTGGCTATATACACAACACAAAACCTATCCAAAATCCACACATGCATGGAAATCCCAGAAGGACAGCGGTAGCAATCCAAATAGCAAAGATGTGTCAATGAAACCATAACCCCTCCTCCCAGCCCCATTTATCTTCTCCTTGTGGATTCAGAAAGAAGTTCAAAACAAAGGAATACAAAACATGAGATAATGAAGACTCTAAATGAACGTGAACCTGTGTCTTCTTGTGTGGATCTTATCGTTTTTTTAAATAAATACACATCTCTTTGTGAGGTGAGAAACAACACCTCATCCAAAAGAAAGGTAGCTTGTGCACAGTTCCTCCTTTGTGAAATACACCACCGGTCACTCCGTCCTGGGTCAGTCATAATTAAAGCAGAGATCACAGACCTGAATAAAGCATGAGCTGTTTCAGCATAGGAGGCTCAAGTATCACTCTATATAGGACAAAAGGAGTCTCTGAGTCCCATACCATACTCAGGGTGAAGTGATACAGACAAAAACCTGAAAGGCAACTCCTTGCATACAGTGATGCACCCCCAGGCCCTCCCACCCCTAATCCACAGTTTAAACAGCAACGGCAAAACAAGAAGCTCAATACCCCTTGGACCTAATTAAGTGCTAAAGATATCGTCCCAGAGGGGGACATTCAAAGAACAGAGTTCAAATCAGTTATTTTTCTTTTTAAAAAAGTGCTGACACAGCCAAATACTGCCACTGAGCAGCGGCCTAAAGATACAAATACTGCATAGTTTGTGCTAAAAGTGAGATTAAATTCAGACTGGTAACACAACTATGCTTCGGAGGAGGTGGAAGGACTGTCTGTGGAAAGGATGGACTGGTGAACATGTATTTAAATGCTCACCAGTGCAAGTTTCAGTTAATAAATAATCCTCTTTTAAAACAAAGTGACAACAGTCATGACCTAAAACAAATTTCTTCTGTGATAGAGGATAACACTGCTTACCAACAAACGCATCAAAGATAGCTCTGCGGTTCCACTGGACCTATTTTAGGCTCCTTATGTCAAAATGGGGTCAGCTGCACATTTGAGATCCTGATTCTAAAACTGCCCCTCTAGTCGAATCTTCTCAGGGTGTCTCTGTTGGAGGCAGTCCCAATCAGCTCAGAATATAGGGCTGTGTGTGTGTGTGTGTGTCTAACAAGTGCACATAGTAGACCTTCCTTATAATGATGCAAAGGTACCATTTGCCACATGGGTCATGGGTGCAAATGACGCTTGAAAGACGAGATCATTATTATAATTTGTCCAACTTCCCTTGGGTTTTGTCTGTTCAGCAATTATCCATAGCAAAATAGCTTACTTTGGTGCATTTTTGTACACAATTAATCTTTTAAATGAGAAAAGAACAAAGGCCACTCTAGATTTAGTAATTTTATTTAAGCATGTCAAAGTCTGTCTCATAAGCGCCATCACACCATCAAAAAAGATTTTTTTCTAAATAACCCCTAATGAGTCATATCACAACCAGACTAAGACGGCATACCTGCGTTTACATGTCCTTATTCACACCTTCCCACACAAATCCAAACTGACTGCGTAAACTCCTTAGCCTTTCATAAATCACTCAAAATATTGATGGGGTCTCTTTGCTGTCAGTTGTGATGTCGACAAAAAGCGCAATGACCTGTATCAAAACTGCAAACAAAAATATCAATTTAATAACATAAAGAGAACAAGTGAGCAGTCCGAGACAAACTACAGTCATCCAGAGTGATTATATTACAAAAACTGCCATATATCCCATGCCTGTCATCTCATATCGATTCACTTACCACAGCACTGAAAGCAAAGCTGACACCATAAGCAGCAACAACCTCAACTATCTCTTTGCTATCAGGGGAAAAGAGTGAGGCCCTTTGATTCTGTCGTCACCGTACAGCAGGTTTATCTACCCGTGTTGCATCACTACTCAGCATTCACATGTTTAGCTCACTGCCAAGAAATTGCCTCTCCCTTGAGAACAGTGAGAGAAAAAGAGAGAGGGGCTGCTGAGAGTAGGACTAGTTTCTCCCACAGAGTGAATCACAAAGCTTTGCTTGCATGCTTGTCTAGCATTCTCCTCCTCTCTTAAACAGCTGACAGGCCAAATCACCACAGTGGGTTTGGTGGCAGAAAGCCAGCATTGCCTCCCTCAGTCTTTGAGATGAGCTAAGTCATAAGTCACTTTGCAAAGAACATTATCCATTTTCAAAAATAAATAGTTAAATATGTACCATCAACATAAATATTGTACGTTAGCCAGGTCATTTCATCAGATACTGTATGAAGACACAAACATGCAGCAGTAAATGTATTTACTTTTAATATAACTCATCTTGATATAAAACAAGTTGTCTTGGCTTCTTTTCTGAGCTTTAATAGCTTAAACAATTATGTTAGCAATGCATGTAACATCAGTCCTATTAGGATTAGCATGTCAGATTTTACCTTAGAGTCAGTCCGCCACAAACAGGTACAAAACAGAAAAAAACTAGAAAATCCACAGCGCATATCTGCATATCTTCAGCTCCCCTTCAACAAAACAGTAATGACATAACAATAATGAGGACATCCAACTGTTTATACTATCCAATAAACAGGAAGTTTCAGCCAGAATGTGCGTGTTGTTGTGGAAATCACACAGTCTGTCAAAGAACTGTCTTCGTAAAGTCTGCAGGCAAGAGGTGACCTGATGTTTATCGGGAGCAGTGCAGTGGTTCTTGCGGCGAGTAAACTCTTATACAAGCTAATGGTGTTGCAATGTCATTACCATATAAGAGAGTCTAGAGCACACTATCACACTACACAAAAATTCTCAGCCTTATGAGTCACAGTTTACAGCTTCAGGGCAATCAACCTGCCTGGTGGCTGGCTGCTGAACGCCGTATTCTGAGCAGCTGCGTTTCAAATTGTATCTAGAATAAACTTATCTGCAAATGAATACAACCCAAACTAATGTCAGTCTATAACATGCTTATATATTAATGTATTATACAAATAATGTGACAACGTTAGCTTATAGTTGTTTTTAGTCTTTTTTAGTCTGGGTTGGGCTCATTATTCTGTTGAGTAACCTTCACCTTTTAAAGTTAACCAGGTAAGCTGTTAGCTGTTTAACTAAAGGTTAGCTAGCTAATAACCTCTTAGCTTAGTCGGTGGGGCTGAGAAAAAAAATCCTTTCCCGCACCCGTGGGAGATGGTACACGAGCTCACGACTGATATTTTCATCATGGTTAACAAGCTGAATGTGATATGGCTCAGTCTACGCGGATCTAAGACGCGTGGAGCTACCATAGCTCCGTGTGCCGCATCCGAAAAAACACAAGCTAGTGCAGCTTAGCCTGGCGAGCTAACAAGCTTTACCGGGACGTGCTAATTAAAACACCGCTTACAGTTGTTTCAACTTACCTGTGATCACCCCCGCGACCCAGAAGATCCCCGGTTAATCCTGTCAGCTATGTATGACGAGTCGTGCCGTGCCAAAATGATTCAAATTCCACAGAAAGCGTGTGGAGAGTCGCTCGCAGTCCAATCGCTTCAGCCACCGCCGCTGAATGGCTGCTACGCGGAGACTCAACCAAACTTCCTCCTTAGCAACGGACCGCCCCCACCGCTCCTGATTGGCGGCGGCGCGCTGATCAGAGGTGATCGATAGATGCAGAGGAGGCAGAAGGACATGGAGTCGACACTCGTGTGAAAGTCCAAGTACACGCCTGAACAATTAATGAAGTACACAGGGTATTATTTCTTATTGTTAGAGAGGGGACTTCACTGAAATTCCCCTAGCTGCCAGTATATACGTATGCACTGTGTTAAATTTCCCTTCCCTCGTTCACATATTCAAATAGAGTTAGAACTCCTCCGTATGACATCATCTGGTGGAATTTAATCTTTGTCAACCTGCTCTGCGACTACTCCTCCAGCATCCTTTAGAATGGAGACATGTTTTCATTTAGCAAAAGGCAGAAGGAAGTTTAATACTATTCGTCTAAAACCACAGAAAGGAAGCTGAAATGTGTTGTTGCTTAATTTTAAGTTAATGTGAGGACAGCTGCAGCAGTGTCTAATTACTCCAGTAAGAAATATGTTTCACGTGCAAACAGACTACTGCTTCCTGATTAACCTTAGATGCAAGATGCAATAAAGATCGTTTCCACAGTTTCCCGCTCTGCTGGACCTGAGAGCATGAGCATCAGATACGATTTTATGATAGTAACATCATAGCTTTGTGAATTGCTTGTCCATGGGTCAGGCAGGTCAAATGATGTCTATAACATAAATACAGTCAGAATTCCCATCAATGAGACAAAAACATGGTAAGATTAACTGGGCTGCATGTCATCTATATGCATAACAGTTCACATATTTAGACAGTGACAGGTAAAATACAAACAAAAGCTATGTTATGTGTATACAATGAGAGTAAAGGGCCTGGATCTAAATGAAGTCCACTCCAGTGCTGTCACACAGCTGACAATCGCTCGTGTCCTACTCATAAAGTTGAGGCTCATTTGGATAACTCCACAGAATTCGTCAGCAGACATGACACTTACCAAGACAGACCTTTTGTTTTTTTTTCCGTCTTTTAACATGGTCTTCTCACATTTCAAAGCAACAAGATGATAATTGAGTCTTTGTCATGTTCACAGCAGCTCTACACATCATCTGACGATGAAACCGTCTCCTCTGATCCAGCCTCTTTAAAAAGCCAGAAGTTTATCAGCATTCCTTGCATAGTTTAGAAGCACACTAAACTGCAGTGTGGCATGTCTTGTGCCCTGGAAGGTTACAAAACCAACAGAGACAAAAAAAATAAGGTTAGGCTAAAAACGCTGTTAAGCCTGTTGTGCTGATTATTATCATTTCATATTATACATTTCTTTGCAGCCGCTGCAGCTGTGAATTCAGGTCAGTTAAATTCTGAATAAAAGTCTTTATTCAGATACAGTATTATCACTGTTTAGAATATGTGATATACTTTTATTACTAATTAAAAACAACAAAGAATAATTCAATCAACATGTTTTGGAAAGAGTTACAATATGCTGATGAGTGTGTCACATATCTATTGGGGTATTCTGACCCCTTGTGGTCATCGTGTGTAACTTTAACAATGCGACACGCAGCCACTGACTTTACTTAGACCTCGTCAGCATTTGTTTCTGGTTTTAAAATTTCTTTTTAATGACAACCTGTAAAACAGATATCTCAAAGTAGATTCTACAATGCGATCAATTAATGTGAAACTATAACTGGACTGCGTCTGTACTTTAATTAACCTGCAACAATACAGTCAGGCTCCATGGGGCTGTATGCTCATGAAGATTAATAAAAACTGTATGTTTTAGCTGTACAGGGTATTTATCATCCTCTTAGTGCCACTTTGCACCCACACAGTCTAAAACAGTCTGATTCAACAGTTTCACTACAGTAAAACTAAGTAAAATCACCTTGCTAGAAAACCCTTTAAAACTGTCACATAGGTGTTAATTGGTTTCTGTGTTTGTACTGTGAAGTCAGAGAGGTAGTTTTGTACTGAAAGGATTTTCTAATGTACTGTAGGAAAAAAAGTCACGACTCTCAATATAATGTAGTCCAGTACAACATCGGCTTTCACTAAAAATAAACGTTACAAAGCGGGATGTTATTGCATTAGCCTCTACAGGTGCACCAAAAATGTGTCTGTCTCACCATCTTAATGTTAGCAGGAGCATAGCTCATGACAAAGAAACATTATATTGTCACGCTAGCAGCTAATGTGAATTAATGGTGTCTCACAGTACGTGTACTTTTATTACAAAAGGTTGTATTTGTGGACATTTCACTGTCAATATTGTCCAGTACAACGTGACAAACTGCAAAATATTACAACTTCTTTGTTACCACATTTTATTTTTCAAACAACATGTAGAGTACTTTACACAAAAAACAGGCCATTATCTGCTTCAAATATTTACATTAAACTTTGAAGAGAGAGAAAAGAAAAAACATTCTTTGGGTTTGACCATGCAAAACAATAAATAATGTTCCTGACAGTGCTTTGCATGGTGCTTTGAACAATTAAAAAAAAAGCTCAGATTTTAGTTGGCTATACATAAAACTGCCCAGGTCCACACAGTCATCAGACACGCCTAAGACCAGGCAACAAGAAAAGACGACTTAAGGTAGGTCAGGTGCACCTCAACACATTTGCTACAGTACAGTATGCACACACTCATTCCAAGGCGATCCACACTATTCCAATTTTAAGCAACTGTTGACCAGGATAGACACAGAAATTAAAAAGTGAAATGTGCGACAGTTTTCAGTGAAAAGCATAGATTACGTAGAAGACCTGCAGCATCCTTGAAAGATGAAGCACTGTACACAAAAGACCTCATGTTGTTTTGGGTTTTTTTTGCACAAAAAGGCCTTAAAATGTTTTCAGCGACCCTTTTGCCACCAACACACAGCGAGCAGGAGCTTGAAGGTAGAGTTCTCACTCCGCTCATCCCTCAGCAAGGCGACAGACAGTGTGCAGACTGATCCCATGACTCCTGCAGGCGGGGTTCTGAATCCACTCCTTTCCTCCCTCTCCCTCTCCCCGTCAGCTATGGCTCAGGTGATAATCTGTGGCTCCCAGGACTGGCTGGCCATCTGGGGGCGACACTGTGAGATGACAGGAGGACCAGTCGGGGTCTGGCTGTCCAGACAGAGGCCGCTGATCATGTGCTGCAGAGCTGTGCCTTTGGGTTTCCACTTCTGCAGAGAGAAGATAAGACAGGAAAACATGTTGTTGTGTTATTGTTTCACCTCAGAAATGATGAATATCAGCATAACACGTTCACGTCAGTGAATAATGACTCAGACTTGGATCACAGTAATCACATGAACGGTTGACCCGCAGCACTCAAAGTGGAGAAATAATGGTGCAGCCAGCTGTGTGTGAGTGTACGATGGGTTGACTTCCCACACCAGATTAAAGAATTTGTTTTACTGCAAACAGTTGATAAAACAGGTAAAAATATTCAGCCACAGCAGTAAAATGCTGTACTACACATTAATCTTTGTTACTACAGACATTAGATTAATAAAGATATGTGCACAAATCTTCAGATGCACAAAGAGCTGTGCTACATGATTATTAAAATGAGTAAATGTCTCTTCATTTAATAAATATTCCTTCATCGTGTGAAATCCTCAGGGTCGAGTTTCAGTGTGAAAAAATGACAAAGAACTTAAAGCTGTAAATCACAAGCTGTGAGTGATTTGTTTATTAGCTCGCTGATAGTTTAATGCTATCTATTAATACTAGTACTCCAGGCACCCAACACAACATTAAAGGGCTAATTCCAGATTTCTGCGGCCATATGGAAGCTTATCACAGTGCGGAGGTGAATACGGGGTTAATCTCAAAATCCTGCAGGAGGGAGAGTGTGCTGGTGTTTATGTGAGGGTGTGTAAAAACCTATTTGCGTGTTTGTTGTGTGTCTGTGTGCTATCGGTGCCACGCAAACGAGACAAAATTAGCAGTAACAATAATTAGCACATTGTGTATTTATATTGTGCTGCATTCACCTCAGAGTGAGGTTTAAAAGTTTATTTTAGGTTAAACTGAAATGGATGGATGGATGGATGGAAGCTGCGTGGATTGTTTTATTGCTGAAATATGCCAGTATGTTTACAGCTTTTAGAAAGACATCACAAATCCCTTGTTGCTTCAGTAAAGCAACATAAAAATAAAAGTTTCTTCTTTCTTTCTATGGGATTTAACACTGAGGACAAAAGGCCAAACATCTCCCAGCAAAAACTGATTTCATGATGATGGGCAGCCTCCCAAAGAACTCACAAAGGATTGTGACAGGCCTGCAGAGAGAAGAGAAGATGGCCTGGCAAGAGTCCCGCAAACTCTTACACATGGTTCGAGTTAATAGGAGTTAATAAGGCGAGTCATAAATCAAACGCACGGCCAGCGTCGGGTCCACATGGGATTATGTGTTCAGCATTCAGAGTGAGGAGGGTGAGACAGGAACAGAAGTTATGGGAGCACTTGTTCTACTCCGTCTATAAAAGCAGCAGTCCTCGTTCTGGCAGGAGCTGAATGATATGATCTCAGCCTTCTGGCGTGGTCGGCAGGCGGGCTGCGTAGCATCTGTCCTGGAACCACCTGTTATCTCCAGAGCTTTCATGTGCGAGTTCAACACCGCGAGCAGCACCTTAAGGACACATCGCTCATGTGATTCCAAAATGAAACAGCCATTTGGAAAAAGTGAGGCTCGACCAGCAGCATGAGTGATTGTGGAGGAGCAAAGACAGGTTCTTCTGTTAACCCTTAGTTAACACCGTAACGGCACTTGAGTGGAAAACGAAAATGTATTTCCACCCTACCTGTCTGGGCTCTTTACTGTTACAGTGCTCCATCTTGACCTTTGACCCCGCTGTGAAGGCTGAAATGGCCAGGCAGTGATCCTGCTGACGGATCAGAGGCTCTATTAGCTCCCATCTCTGCAACACACAGTAAAAAACACAATCACCAGCTGCAATCACTTTATTTACCAGCTGTAGTGCAAAAATTGCAAGTACACTTTTGAGGTACTTTCCACTTGATGTTATTTTTACTGCACAGTTAATGTCTTTATGTAGTAGTCAGTCTGCAGATGTGGATTCCTAATTTATGTTGTATTATTATAGATGAAGCAGTGTGTTTCACCTGTGTTTAAATGTCTTATTGTAATACTAATAATAATTTCTGGTGGTTAGTACATTCATATTATTCATATCAACAGCATCATTTTTAGTAGCAAGTACTTTATTTTAAATCAGTCAGAGTGATGCCCAGAAAAACATTTTCTTAAACGTGTATTTGTACTTTTTTACTAAATGGTACATATACTTTAGTGGAGTACTTTTGCGTACTCCTGCCACCGCTCATGTCAAACTGGCCCTTCTTCATAGTTTCTGGTAACAATTCAGACGTTCTGAGTCACAGTCTCGCCCCGGTGGCAGACTCCTGACCTGTGATTGCGGCCTGTTGGCTCCGATGCCCCTGCACTCTGCCAGGCCCAGGCCATCGGTCCCACGGGTCTCCAAACACAAACCGCCTTGTTTAAGTACACTGGACACCGCTTCCTGCTCAGGGACCCTAAATGAGCCATTGACAGAGAGGAGTGAAGCCAACGAAAGGTCTTCTTACAACAAAAAAAGAACAGATGGATTGAATTGACTTGCTGCCCTACTGAGTAATCAAAGCACACCGCTAAGTGATTCATCCAATTTTAACACATACTTGTAAAAATATACAATTACAATTTGAGAGGCCACAGTTATTAGGAAACAAGCAGCTACAGCCAGGGAGATGTGGCCACTTCGCTTGAGAAGGATTTGTGCTAAATATTTTACTTTGAATGTGTTTTTTTTACTAAATTAAAGTTGAAAATGAGTTCTGCTTTATTTTAGCCTCTTGTCTCCCTTTAAAAACACTTTCAGTTTTATTTTTTACATTTTTTTATTGCATTTGGAAGATATATTAGAAGCTCTCATTTCATAAACATCATCATCAGATAACATAAATGAACCGGTTCGAGTGATTTACCTCAGCTCAGGATAGACGTTCTCCATGTACCAGCGGAAAGGTTTGCAGTTCAACTTCCGCCGCAGCGTCAGGCGATCTGCGATGCTGCAGGGAAGAAATAGTCAACGTGATAAAGAGATAATGACAAGAAAACAGGGAAACATGACCAAACCCGTATCTGAGCTGCTGTCTGTGAACAAGGAGAGAAAAGGGCAAAAACAGACAAACCTGCCAAAGGCTTTGCCCTGGGCTGACGGCCTTGCAGAGTAGTAGTACTGTTTATATTCATCCATCCACACCTCAGCAGCCCGCCGTGTGTTTCTGTGTGGACAAAGACACGATGCCTGCTCAGACACAGTAATGACAGTACTGGGGGCGTCACTGCAGTCAACTCTAATAGCAGCATTACACACTGGAGCATTCGAACACCAGCTCTAGTTCCAAGTTTGAAAGTAATATAGCCAAAAATGGACTGCAAAAACCAATAAAGTTATGTATGAATGAAGTTTTTCTGTAGCCCACAGACACACTCGCTGTCACCTCAAAACCTGGGAAAGGCGTGAGACTTAACTTCACACTCATCCGATGCGACAGTTAAGATTTTAAGGCTGACTAAAAGCTTAACCTTGTTGGCAGATGGTAAATTGTTTTGCGTCGTTATAAGGTTGTTTAGCAGACAGGATGTCAACAGATCAACCCACTCACTTAATGTAGGTGAGAGCGTTGCCTTCTGGGAAGTCGTATGGGTGTCGTTTCCTGAACACATGACCCACGCGGCTGCAGGGGAGAATCTCCAAGCTTCCTCCGCACATCCACACCCGGAAGGAAAGCTCTGCAGGTGCAGGAGGACAGACGCAGCTGATGAGGACAAGCGCACCGCCGCGTAGCAGCGTCTGTGTACCTACCAATCTGTCTGCAAATACCATCGTCTAATCTGCATCATCCCAATATCTGCTTGGCCATGTTCGCCTGGTAAATTATTCATGCGGCAGATGGTTATAAGCTGTAAGAAAGCTGTTGTAGTGTATAATTTAATGCTCTGCTGGCTTGCAAATCTGAAGGACACGTTTGGCATTTCAAAATTCAGACTGCTGGACGACTGCATCATCCGAAAGCATCTGCAGAGCCTGGAGTACCACACCACAACCTAACACAACATGTGCCTAACTGCATGAATCTCGAGATACTCTAGTGTCAGTTGTTATCGTCATTATGTTACCACATTTGATTGTGTTTTATTTTGTTGGTGATGGGTCCCAAACATCCATGAGCTTTTTGTTGTGTGAGTGTCACCTCCCACCCTTCTAGTAGGATGCATTTGGGGCGGGTATCATTGATAAAATATAGTGAAAGTTGATATTAAGCTCACCAAAGTTCTCCCCTCCCCAGATGTCCATGTGTGTGTCATACTGGCCCAGGTGGTTGAACCAGCTCTTGTCCATGACAAAAATGCCACCAGCTATGACAGGAGTTCTGCAGAGTGTGGAGGAAAGAAGTCAGAGATTTTCCTCATGTAGTTTACTCCCATATAGAAAGACAGGTTAGCTGGACGAACCAACACAGTGGAAGAAATGATTAGGTACCTGATTGGTTGAGTCGGGTCACTTCTCGCCATTTTCTGCTCAATGGGAATCTGCTCCCATTTGAAGTGAAGACTCCAGTCAAATCCTAGCAAAGAAGAAAAGCATTGTGAGCGGGACAGATGTTTAAATCTGGCAGTGAAATTTACAGCGACGTACATCAGGCCTGAAACAGCCACAAAGACAGTTAAGAGTATCCTGCTCCCGGTCCAATAAAAACCTCTCTAGCGGGACTGTTATGTCATGAGGAGTCGTCTGTGAAATGTGGGATTTCCTTGAGTGCAACTGTGCGTGATTTGTGTGTTGTGTCCTGACCTCCTCTCAAATCAGCGGAGGCAGCCAGGTAGGCAAAGTTATCCAGGCTGATGACGTCAATGATGGGGCTGACCACTCGCGTATGGTCCTGCATGGGAGGAGAAGGACAGATGGGGTTATTATTATTGTTGAGACAGGGCTTACATGTGATTGGACATTTTATTTTTTACCTTTTCAAAGGGTTAAAAGGTTATTTTTACTGCTCTAATAAATCACAAAAAGTCAGCAGTTTTTAATTAGCTTCTAATTATTTATACACTGTAGAGAAATCATGAAGTTACTGTTCTTAAAATTCTTAGGATTGTAGTTATACAGTGTGGTTGATGATTTTTACATCTTTTGCATACATTTAATAATGTAGAATATAATAATAATAAAAAAAAGTTCACTGGTTTCGTAAACTTAAATTTAATTACAGTCACAGAAAACATGGGCCTATAGATATCATCTATTTGTTAATTACCTGCAGACCCTGAATTTTATTAAACTCAAAAGTTTATTTCCAGGAAGCACGGTTGAAAACTTAAGGTGACCTGCTTAAATTCTGAATTTTGTCGTTTACTTCATGATGTTTGTTACAGCGGGTTCCGGTTTTATCTCAGCATTGAAGTCAACCGGCTCTGTCGTTAGACACACTCTTTATCTTAGTTCAGCAATGTGACTTACCTAAAACATAAACCTCATCCTAAGACCACGACGTTACAGTACAGTTTGAGCGAAATGCAGCGAGTGAAAAGATAAGGAACTGAATCACAATCCATCTCGAGCTCACAACTCTTACACAACGCCTGTGATGGGAATGTTCGGGGTTAAGTGACAGTTCAGCAAAGTATTTAAGTCTTCTTTGCGCGGGTCAGGAAAATAAATCAACACGTACAACGTTAATGAAGTTTAAATATCAGATTACGCTGCAGGGAAAATTAGTCAGGCAGCGGAGTGTGTGACTAACGGTGATGATGAACCGCCTGTGTGAATGTAGTGGTTCTGAGAAGGGGAGATGATTACTGGCAACAGCCCACCTCAGTTTTTCAACTGAATTATGTAAGCGCAGTGTAACACTTTTATCTTTTAGTAAGTTTGCATTTTTGTGTGTTGAACTGAGGACAAGTAGATTAAAAAGCCCGAACAATAACAGAAAACGCATAAATATATCAATTATTTGTGGAGTGCCGGGGGTCAGGTGTGTTGTCCAATGACTTTTACTGCTCCTTCTGGAGAAGTAACTGTATTCACAGCAGAGGAGCCAGAGCTGTTGATTAGTGTTAGTTCGCGTGTCTGTGTGCGAGTGTCGTCCTCATCATGCGCCAGCACTGTTGTTTACCCGAGAGGCATCTGACTGTGTGAGCTTGCATGTGTTCGGGGAGTCAAACAGCTTAGCATCACCACGAACCAGATTGCTGTTTCCAACTACAGCCATTTCTCTGTCTCTCTCTCTCTCGCTCTCTCTCTCTGCACTCAATCTGAACCCATCGTGAACTTTGTGGTCATTTGCGTTCAGCTGAGTGTGGTGATGAGGTGGGGCCGCGGGGGGGTTAGGGCGAGTGTGAAAAGCCACTTTGCCAGACAGCAATTTGGAAAGTGATGCTCTGAACAGCTTTAAGCAACAAACATTTATTGGTTTTTAATGAGCCTCTGTGATTTAGCAGCACACAGAGAGGCCGCACCTTCATAACTGGATGTCACTGATGACCTGTCAACATCTCCATCGTGTACTATATTTTTCTAATGCTAAATACGCTGCTCTTCTCTCAAATCAATCTCCTCCACGAAGAGACGTAACGGTCTTTATCTTCTCATGAAAAGGAAATGAAAACTGAAAAGCTTCATCCTCCGAACATTCTCTGTAAACACTGAATTTCACGTTCCACATGACCATCTGACGTGTGTGGGTCTCTATTCCTTTGCTTCACTGCTCAGTAATGTCACATCAGTGTCTGAGTAACAGATCAACAGAAGACACATTATCCTCGGGCTAAAGGTCAAGTGCCAGATTTCAGTTTTTCCACCTTGTATGATGTTCTGTGTTCTACATTTTCACTCCACACTGGAGAAAATGACTAAGCTGGAGTGAGTACATCTGATGATTACTGACGAGCAAGTCATAGAGGTGAGAGCCCATTATTTGTCCTTAATTGCTAATTAAATTCTGAATTAACAAATGAAGAGTGTCATTGAGTTGCATTAAAGACCACATTAAACAGTGATTCTTCATCAGTATCCAGCTCTCGGGAGCATTTATCAGTACAGGGCAAGAAAAAAGCAAGAAAAAAGGATCCAGCCAGACCCGAGTTGCTTTTCCTTCAGCCTGAGCGTTCTCATGAAATCCAGACTAAAAGATTGTAATGCAAACTGCATGAGTTACATCTGCACAGAGGAAACGCATACACGATGTGAATACACTCACAGTGTTAAATAAAGTTTTGGTTTGTCTTTGGTATTTTTGTGCATTGACAGGACTATAGTAAGTTTACCACGCAGCAGGATAAGAGAAAGGATAAGTCAAAGAGCTTAATAATTGTGGATAAAGCTGTTTTGAATGCTGTACACTGAATTGAGACAGTTGGGACTGACACAGTTCTGCCTTAGAATGGAAGTGGACAAGAAAATGAAGCACATTGGAGCAGCCCTGTGTGAGTGTCAGACTGAGCGCACAGAGGAGAGGAGAAATGATTACTGAGAGAAATATGAAATGAAACAGCTCCTGCTGCAGAATCAGTGGGATTTTTTCTTTCCTTGTGATGAAAGGTGGCAGTGGATTTGGGGAGCAGCTGTGCTAGTTAGAGCCAAGTTGCAGGTTAGTGATGTCAGCGAGGAGCAGGGACAGAGCCAACAAACAACATATTACTCATCGGTAAACGATGAAGGTCTCGGTCCATGGCTACATTTCTCTTCATCAAATCATCAGACATTCATCTCTGCAGATGCGTCTAAATTCCTCATTCACCTTCAGTTTTCAAAGTGCCTGTACACGTAATAGTGAAAATAAAAGTCTTCGTGATAATGGAGAGTGGCGTTTTTTGTATTTATGCGAGTTTTGTTTTAAACTGTGAAATACATTTGTGTGCAGGTTGGATGGTAGGATCCTTGCTAGGCTGCATAACTGAATCCGTAGGATGTGGTAAATGTGGAGAATCTTTATTTATCTCCATTGCACTAAAGAAACAGGAAAGCGGTTTTGAACACAAAAGAAATCAGCGTGGAGCCCGAAGCAAGAATAACACTGATTGCACCATGCACAACACAAGCGCTGCAGAAACACGAGACAGACCAGCCAAAACTGCAAAACACTCAGGAAGCAATTGGAAAACAGATTGAATGGGAAAATATGTCACCATGCTCTTTCCATCTATGGCAAAGCAGAGGGTGACATCTGCTGTAGTACAACTTAAATCTCAGCAGAACAAATTGACTGTTTAACAATATGCAATGCCAACATATGACATCACAGCAAATACAATCTGCCCTAAGAAGGAGCAAATGCTCCACCTCCAGCATACTTAGGTTGGGTATGCATGTGACTCTGTGTGCGCGAGAGCTGCATGTATTCAGCGTCTAATTGGAAGGTGTGTATGACGGCAGACTGTGAGCCCGTGGGTCTTTACCTCCTTGACTCTCTGGATCATCGGCTGCAGCCAATCGGTGTTGACCTCGCAGTGGCTGTCCAAGAAGGTCAAGATGGAGGCCGATGCCGAGTTGGCTCCACGCACGCGCGATCGGATCAGACCTGAGGGAAGTGAAGGGAAAATGTGACACTGAAAGTCTGAGACCATTGAAATGCAATTTCACTCAAGTTGATGCTTCTTCGCTGTGACCTACAAACGGTCTAACATGCAGCTACTGATCCATCTGAAGGTGTTAACTGACAGTAGAACTATGCATCATCAGGCAAAAGCCTGCAGATGGTTGGAGCTGTGGCAACTGTATGTCGACACAAGAACTCTCCTTGTTTTATTAGCGAATGCCCTGTGATGTATATTTACAGATTTTTTCTTAATAAATAGGTTTTTTACTCTGTTCATGGGATATTTGTAGTCAGCGACGCTTCACAGAGCAAACAGCCCTCAGAAATGGAACTAGTTAATTGGATTAGTCTGAAGTAGATGCCAGAATATCTCACATTTTGCCCGAGCAACTGCTTAAATTGGTTGCTGAGAAAAGCTGGAGAAAAAAAAGTGTTAATTTGGAGCCAGAGATGGAAGATATTTTAAAGAAGAAGACAAATTAGGGGCAGAATTGCTAAAAGCGAGGAAGCGATTGTGATAGAGGTGTGTTTCTACAGAAAAGAAAAGAAAAGTCTACATGTCTGTTTATTTGCATTTTAAAAAAGCAAAGTCAGAAATTCATTTCAACACGATTACTGAAACCTATTCACGACGACAGCCCGCCTCTTCACGTGTGTTTGTTACAGGCTCTCAGTGCTTCATGACCTCGGGCTGCAGTTTACCAGAGTTTATGATGTCTGAAGCTGAAACCATCAGGAGCAGTGTGAAGTGGAAATTTTCAACAGAGGGACGAGTCAGAATAAAATCCTCCCACCAATCATTTTTGCCTCCGGGTCCCAGCTGAGTGAGCGAGTTAGCCCACACATACAACATCTGACTCCTCTGCAGCTTAATGCTTCACTGCGCTCACCTGCTGGTTGTCACCTGTGTGTGGCGAGCTGCTGCGACACAGTTGGAGAACGTGGCTCATGAGAGGAGTGAGAGGGAATCAAAACAATGGCTGTCAGGAGAGCAGTGCATAGCAACGGCTTCAAATTACGTTTCCGTTGCATGTGAGATATTTACTGGCACTTCCTAACCATGACGACAGCCCGCCTCTTCACGTGTGTTTGTTACAGGCTCTCAGTGCTTCATGACCTCGGGCTGCAGTTTACCAGAGTTAATGATGTCTGAAGCTGAAACCATCAGGAGCAGTGTGAAGTGGAAATTAAGGAGATCTACGGTGGATTATAAATGACGGTGTAGAGCCAGCGCGCTGTGGTTTTGTCTGCTCGTGGTCTGTGAGCCCAGACTCTTTACTCTGCAGTAACCTGAGTTAGAGGGATTATTGTTAAGAATCCAAACGAATCAGCAACGCCGGCGCTTCTGGCTGAAAGTTTGGCTGAACTTTCCTGTTTTCTATTAAGAGGATTTCTTCTAAGTCACAGATTAAATTAATCCAATTCAGAAACCTGTGGGTGTTTACATGTTTTTCTTCCCTTTGTGCTTTAATAAGGATGCTGTAATGCAGTTTGTGGAGGTTTCACTGTACACCTGTAACCAAGTCCTTGTTACGACCTCTGTTTGTGTACATACTGTGTGCTCCTGTGGGCGTTTCTCGGGTCTAACATCTTATCACATTATGTGCCTTCATTCTTTCTGTCTTCGTGCCTTCATGTGCAAACTCTCTTTTTCTTTTCCATCAAGCCTGTTCGCCTCCTCTCCATCTTCCCACCCCCACCCAGGCCGCACTCACCCTCTCTCCTGCCGTTCCTCAGGCAGCGCACTTTGGGGATCTGCGAGAGCAGCTGGCAGTCCTCAGCTGGGAGATGGATAACAGAGAAGACGGGATGTTATGGTGCCAGTAGAACACACACTGAGAAAGACAGGTCTCCACATCATCTCGTCTCACACACACACTGCTGCAGTTACACGGATTTACTCAGAAAATGCGCTGCTTTTTATACTTTTACACACCTAAACCAAAGTAACTAAACTTATTTTGTTTAAACATAACATAGCATCAGTGCTGATTCTTGGTAGAACAAAAAAAAGTCCTCAAACAAAAGAGCTTCATTGTACTCGATAATTAAATTCCAAACTTTTTTTTTCCATAAACAAATCCAGTCTGTTCCCATCATCCACTTTCTCCATCAGCAATATCTGGCACAGATAGAGGCTGACATCATTACTAACAGCATGCAAACACAGGTACACACACACACACACACACACACACTCGAGGGGATTAGCATTGGCAGCAGTGAGTGAGTGTGATCTTGCTAAAGGATTGTGGGTTGATCAAGTAGACCCCCTCCCTGTTGTATGCTGATAGAAACAAGCTTGACCAGTTTTAATCCTCTTTGAGTACAATTCACACAACATTTAAGTTGTGGTATCATAGGCGACGTGTATATGAGCGGGTATATTGTCCTGTGTTTGTGCTTTAGTGGTGCTCCCAAGAGAGGACAGCTGGTGTGTGTACGGACTTAAGAGGATGGGACTCTAACTACCCAGGGAAGAAGAGGAGAAAGTCACGGATCGCACCCACCGAGCAGATGTTGTATACTTTCAGCCAGATTGTGTGTGTGTGTGTGTGTGTGTGTGTGTGTGTGTGTGTGGTGCATATGTGAGAGCTTGCATGCATGAATTATACATTTACATGTGCTCAGTAGACGAATGCATAAAAAGGACTTGATGGAGGTTTTGAAAATTTGTTCTAGTGTTTTGCAGATGGGGCCGTTTTATGATACGATGCACACTTGAGCTATATGAGCTATTCCCAGATGATCGAAGCTGACAAGTAACCGCATGAATGTATGTGTTTCTTATTTTGACATTAGTCGAGTTGCATGCTGTTGTCTGGACTCGCAGGTCCTCGCAGATAGACGTGACAGTGGGAAACACTGCACCATGATGCTAAATAATATAAAATCTAGCTGCAGTGAAACTAATGGTTTATAGATGTCGGTTTGTGAATCCATTTTTAACATAAAGGTTTTTTTTTCCATTTATTTATTTTGAGCTCAATAAAAAAATGCAGTTCTGCCTTTTGTCTGAATATTATCTAAGGTTGTTTCAACTTTCTTTCCATGCAATCTGTCAGTCATTTAGCATCAAACATGAAATGAAATGACTATATGTTTTAATGATGCTTTGTACAGACTCCTAAACTGTTGTCTGATCCATGGCTGTAAAGGGTTCGTGGATCCCCCCACGACTTGGTCGCTATTTCATAAATGGGGGGGGGTAGTTACTGTGAAATGCAGACACCGTTTATCAAGCAACAGGAAAAGGGGGGGTGGCTGGGAAGTGGCTGGAAGGTAGCTGGGAAGAGCAACAAGCTGCATCTGTACGTCATGTGACTGAGGGGCCACAATCTCCAATAGAGAATCCACGTTCACTGATCACCATGCAGTGTGCTTTAACCCACCACTTAACCAGTTTTATTCTACTTCTCCTGGCAGGGATTACTGAGACGTTTAATAAAACACTTCAGCAGGAAGCCTCACGGGGAGACCGCAGAGGAAAGCTGAAGGAAACAGAAGTGGTTGGTTAGTGGGAGACCCTTTTTCCACCCGGTGGAATCGAAGTGTGTCTGAAACGGCTCTGCGTGATAAGGAACACTGCAAAGAGTAATCCAAAGCAGAGAGGAGTTTAACAGTGTTGCTCAAGGACACTTCAGCAGAGACTCAGTTCACCGTGGGTGCAGGTAAACTGGCAGCAGCAGAGGGAAAATAAACAAGGCCTTAGTGAGCTAATAGAGCTCCTGCTGCTAATGCCGCTGAGACAGTACTGTTTAGACGTCTGGTGTGTGTGTGTGCGTGTGTGTGTGTGTGTGTGTGTGCCTCAGCACAGTGAATGTAGGTCGCTGTGCTGTTCCCGCAGACAGAGAATGCATGTGGTGGTAATTACCGAAAGTGTCGTAGACAGTGTGAAGTATGAGCTCACGCTGGAGCTGGCAGAGGGAAATCATAACGAATACGTGGTCAGGTAAATGTGAACATAACCGAATCTTTACGGCGCCGTTACACTCGTTCACCCGCTCGTTTTTTGGAATGTGAAGGTCTAATTTGCTTCTACATAAATAAGGCTCTTTGTCTTGGGGGTAGCAGCTCCGGCTCAGGATGCTTTCACCTCTCGGTTCGTCAGTGATATCACGGATCCACTGACATTATCCACCCCCAAACACATTTTCCCATTATTGAGCTGTCTCCTCTGCTGCTTCAGTCCTCTGACATTTGCATCATACTTATTCATAAATGACGGGGGTGGGAAAAGAGCAGCACACAAGTGTTAACGAGCCATTTAAAAAGTTTTCTTTCTGTTGGTTCTGTTTGAACATGTCGTCTGCTCACGACCTGAATGCTGTCGTCTGATTTGTCCAACTATGTAGAGAATTTTATACTTATTATTAATTCTGAGTAGTTTTTCTGGCTGGTGACTGCACTTAAGAGCCAACTTTCCTTACACCCATATGTTTTTGGCCTCCATCATCTCCTGAGGAAAACATCTGATTCTTCTGCAGCTAAGTGCTCCACAATATTTACAGGTTATTGTCTCTCAGCTATTTGGTGCTGTGCAAGTTTTATTTTTGATGCAGATGTGAGCAGTGAAATGAAAGTAAAGTTGCTGTCAGGAACTGCAAACCTCTGCGGGTTGATCAATCCTAACAACACCTGTCACATAAAAAGAGTCACGTGATCCGTTTTCAAATTACAAATACTGACACTTTGAAATCATGTACCACATGCTAAATTCCCCACAGGACTAAACCTCAGCATTCACAGCTCCACCTTAGCTCAGATTTCTCAAACTCACGGTCAGAGCTGAAGTCGTCTATCAGGATAATTTCTTGAATCAGAGATGGAGGACTTCGCATCAGGACGCTGAGAAGGAGAACGGGGAACGACAGAGGTCAGCTTTAAAATATCAAGCCCGTGTCGTTGTTCCTAACCGGGTTGTGTTTGAGCTTGTTACCTCTTGATGGTGCGAAGAAGAGTGGAGCGCGCCTCATTGTGGAAAGTGATGATGATGCTCGTTGAGGGGAGGTCCGTGTCATAAATCAGTGAGGCACACCTACAGAGGGAGGAGAACAGCACAGAGTGTGGGAACTTGTGTCTCTACGGAAATCACGCGCGTGTGTGTCTGAGACGTCTTTCCCACTGTGGCAGAAATATGTGGTGACTGAACATAATGGGCAGGATTCTGGGCAGCTGTGATCAGCAGCGGTGTCCTGTGGAGACACCTCAGCATTGTTGCTGTAGTGCCGTGGAAATATCCAGTTACCAGGCAACGGTGGCACAAATCTCTGACCTCGTGTTTGAGTCTGTTACCTGTTGCTGGGAGCTTTAAGCTCGGGTCAGAATACATTAAGATGAGATATCACACGCAAGTCAAATACAGAGGAAGTTTGTATGATGCTGGTACTTGCTTAACTGCATTTAAAGGCATCTATATATATATATATATATATATATAATATATATAATAAGTGTGAATTTTCCCATTTTTTACAAAGCTTGTGCAGATCATTGAAGACACGCGGTAGCCGAGCTGAGGCTCTCGCCCTGCTCACCTGTAGTGTCGAGTGTCTCTGATGGCTCGCTCACTGCCCAGACGGTCGCTCTCCTGCAGGTTGAAGGCGTGCTCTCTGTACGGGTCGTCCCCCGGCTTCAGCTGCTTCCCCGCCAGGTAGGCCTTCTCGTCCAAGCTGCCCAGCAGCTGGCCCTGCTGCTCAGGCCGCGGCGGCTGCGTCACCTGCGGGGGACACAACAATGCTCACATCAGCCAGAGAAACAGCAGGTGTTCGGGAGGTTTCAACTGTACCACAGCATCTCGGCAGCTGGACTTCCTGCCGAATGAATAAAAGCTATGTAGCAGTTACAGCGTGCTTCACTTTCATCAATTACGTCTCTAGATTGCAGCTTAGTTGTGCTTTAATTTTAGAATCTATGAAATATCAGAGACTCAAATGATTTTTAATTTGTTTTTAGCCTGATTTTTATCAGCCTCACCCAAAGACTCCGTCCAGCATGAACAGATTATCAGCATTAATATTAGTTATTACACGAGGCTCTTGAATAAATGTACAAGGAGCTACAGCCTCATGATGAACCACCTGGAAACCTGAAAGCTGCTGCTGCAACACCATTCATCTGGGAATTCTACTGCACCTGAGTAAACGCAGCAGCCTAATGCTTAAAATGTAAATGTTATTTCTCTTATTCAGGTCACCATGTCACTGCTAACAAGAGCAAAATGAGATGGGAACTCATCAGGCCAGAGCAAACAGCAGATAAATCCTCAGTAATTAGTGGATTTTCCCAGTAACTGCTCGCTGGCAGCCTGGGACGTGTGAGAGCGAGGTTACAACAGATGCTGAACGCATTAACAGAGACGAGAGTCGTCCTCATCAAAGAGAAGCAACAGCAAGACGGACAGATGGAAGAATGGCAGGAGAGGAAGGAAACGAGAGGATGGAGCTTTGTTCTTTCGTTCGACAAAATCACTTGGGCTGTAGGATTAAGCGAAAGCTTCGGAGTGAGGTTCAAGTGAGTGTGAGCTTTATTTTCCTTTTCTGCAGAGACAGAAGATTTTACACACAATACGTGGCGCTGACAGTCTATCACTGTCTGAGATTCATCATCTGTCTGCTGTTCCTGTTTTTCTCATCTCATCATGCTGGTTTCACAGTTTTACTGTTGTGGTTCACTCGCTGCTGTCACGGCGTTGTTTACACCGAGACGTCACAGTGCTGATGCCACAGAACACTCTCACAGACAGCAGGTGGTTTTAATACTGTGGCGCTATCAAAGCTAAAATTACTATTGTCTTTGGCGAGAAGAAACGTGTCCCTGTGCTTTCTCCTCACCACCCTGGAGAGGACACTCGCAGGGCCCCGTGGCTATTTTTATCACTACTTTATTTTTAGCAGTTTTATCTTCTCTGACAGAAACCGGGAGCATAAGATGACACAGTCAGGCCAAAATCCAGAAGGTCTGGAAACATCGCTAGTATTATTCAGAAGTAATGTGTAGTGTGAATAGTTGTTCTCATTTAGCTTCACATGTCCTAATCAACAATATCTACATCATATTAACAGGGTTTTATTCACCACAGGTCAGACCTTTGTCTCACATCCCTGGGTAATCCACAAATATCACTAAGACTAAATATTACAAAGCTACAGAAAATGCTACTCTGAGGATTATAAGACAAAAATAACAGAAGGCAGTTCGAGGCTCAGTTCACTGAATTAAACATGAACCTCGTCTGGAGGATGAACACGTCTGCCGGCTCCTTCAAGCCAAGTTAAAAGCCTCAACAAATCACATACAAGTAAAATCTGCTTCGTTGGCTGGAAATGTCCGAGAGTCCCGCGGGGGAAACATCCAGAGGCGATGTGAGTCCTGGGTCCAGTCAGAACAAACGAATTCCCCTAAAAACATACCTGTGCACATTTAAAAGAAAACTTATAATAAGGTGTTTGGAGTTTGATTTCGCCTTAAACCAGCAGACTACGTCACCGTGGATTATTATTATCTTACTGTATCAACACCTCATTTCTAACTTAACTGTTTTTTTGAGAGATGCTTTGAAGCCTCTTCTGCTGCTCTCTCCTGCATGTTTTCACTCCTACTGCACAAATGTCACTTACTTTCCGCAGCAGCTCAGTAGCTCTGAGCTGGACTGTACTTTTGAACATCAGTGCACTGTGAAAGGTTCGAGACGAGCTGAGGACATGAAGGTGTGGCTCTTTGGTTTCGTTCGTTTCCATGGGGGCAGATCGCAACAAACGTCCCCTCAAAGCACTTCACAGGTTAAGTCCTTACAGAAGTATATATATGAAACCCAACAAAATAATGGCGTCGAGTAGGATTTAGAAACTTTTGCAGCACATGAAAACGTCTTTTCTTCTGTGGGGTTGTTTAGATTATGCAGCTGTCAGGTGACATGAAAGAGAGATGAGAGTCCAAGTAAATAAAAGCAAAGAACGTTTTATTCAACTTCAGTGATGATTATTTAATAATATAACCACAGAACGACTTTAGGAGGACGATGCTTGTCCACCGGAAAGCTGTACTGTAATGGAAAATGTAGTTAATCCTGATTGTTAATGGGAAAGTTAACCCGATTCTCTTGTGAACTCTTCACAGAGAGACGGGGGAGAAGGAGAGTGGTGCTGGGAAATTACAGCAGTGAGAAGAGGAAATGAGGGGAGAGACAAAAAGAGTGGTGCCCGTGAAGACAGATTGCACAGATGATGTCATGGGTGAATCAAATGCTGCTAATGAGCAGAATCAGGAGGAATAGAAAGAAAGAGAAGAGAAAGAGAAAAGGAGAAACGATAGAACGTGCTGGGGAGAGGTTTGAAGGAAGGCAGCAGAAGAAACAGGAGAAAAATGCAAAGGAGAGGTAAAAACAAAAAGGACAAAAAGACGAAGCAAAGGGGTAAAAATAAGACATGAGGGAGGGAGGGAGGTTAAAAGAACAAAGAACAGCGGACAGCGTGGAAGGAAATGAAGATAAACGTAAAGAAACAGTAAAGTAGGACTTCCTGAAAATCTCAGTTTGGTGACAGAGGTGAACGACCCGCTGAGCAAATCCCAGACCACGAAGGTAAAGTTTACAGTTCAAAGACCGTGCTGATTCCAACCAACATCTGTCTGTGGTTCACCAGCAGTTTGTCCCCTCTCTTTCATCGTGCATCTTCTGAACAACTACCTGAGCAGGTCTGCACACACGCACACAGCTCCACCCTGTCTCCACCCAGCTGCCCCTGAATGATTAAATCCCGTTTTAATCACGCTGCTGCTGCTGCTGGAGTGAAACACGCTGACATGCTGGCGCACAGCTGACACGATTTTATTGGCTCAGGGAAAGAGACTCCAGCTGTTTACTCCACAGTCAACAGGATGTGCGTCTTTAATTGAGCTGTCTGTCAGCTTGGTTATCGAGTGGTAGCAGCAGTAAAGGATTTGTTTTCTCTGTCATTCACTTTGTCCATATATTCATCTTTGTTTCTCGGTGCTCTACTGCAAACAGGCAGGTAACTTCTCAACCCTCCTCCTCCTCACTCTGTTTACAGCACAAGCTACACCTATTTTATCTCTCTACACCTAATGCTGCAGAAAACCCTGCAGCCAAGTGGACCACATCTCCTAATCCGAACTGGCATTGGCCCAGCTCCAGTCCTGCATGTCCTACCATGTCTACACCCTACATAGGCTGCATCCTGGGAGGTGTACAGCAGCTCAGGCCTGACGACCACCACACCTACAGTCACACTGTTTACCTGGCAGGCAGCAGCAGACCTGATCTGACTGACAGAGGTCCTACATGTAGTGCACTGGAGACACTGAAAGGACGTCCCTCCGTGTCCCGTGTTTCCACCTCACATGTTGCATCCGAGGTGTCAGCACAATATTGTTCACGCATGACGCGCAGGACTTACTGAAAGCCGCTTAGGCTGCTTGAGGTTCTGTCAGTCTCGGGACAAATGAGGAGATCATTGCCAGCATATGAACAGGGTGCTGATCCAAAGGTGGAGGAGAAGTCGGAACATCGCGGCAAAGCGCAGCTGCGCATCTTCGCCGCCTACATCCTCATTATCCCAGATTCCCCAAACATGCACATCAACATGCAGCACACACTCTCCTGCAGCTCGGCGCCTCCAGCCCCCCCCCCACTCACTATCAGCGGGATGGTCCTGTCGTCCCGGTGGATCTCCAGCCGAGCGAGGACCATTTTCTGCCCATGGCCCCTGCCGCGCGTCTGCGACGCCGACGACGGCGACGACGGAGGCTTGTTGTCCTGCCACAGGTAATAAAACGTCCCCAGGATCCACGCGACGGTCAGAATCGCGATGGCGTTGGCCCGTATCCTGCGCATGGTGAGCCCATAAGGAGGGCTCCGGAGGCGAGCCCGACTGGTTCAGGTCCGTCCGCGGCAGAAGGTGCAGCCTCCCCTCCGGTGATGGTCTGGACCGCAGCGCGAGCAGACAGCCTCTGTCTCCCCGCGAACAGGCTCTTCTGGCGGAGCTCTGCCTCTCTCCGGGGATTTGCGCACTGATGGAGCCACGGTCCTAGCGCCGAGTCATATCATCCCTCCACACACACACACACACACACACACACACACACACACACACACACACACAGCACATCATGTGTTGTTCCTCCTTTCTTGTGCCATTGAAACTCAATTTGTAGAAACCTTCTTGTGTAATTTTTGCATTAAAATAACTGAACATTTGAAATTTCCAGAGTAGCATTTCTTTCCAGAAAGAGATGTTGTGTCTACAGACATCAGTTTGAGAAGGTCTACTTTTTAAAACCTGGATAAAAGATCATCTGCACAGCTACAAACCACTGCAGCTTCTCCCATATGCTCCCATTTTTTAGCACAAACCAGCTAAACCACAAAAAGCACATTTTCAGTAATGTATTTATTCTCACATTGTTCTGTCTATGCATTTAAACAATGCATTTTAATTAGGAGCCTCGAACACACACAGTAAATTAAAAAATGCAGTCGTTTGCAGTCTTGGAACACCAGTTTCATGAATATTCAACTCCGCCTGAATTAACGCTGCATTTGCACAGATGACCTCTGCAACTATGACTTATTCAGTGTATGAATAAATAAGGTGTAAAAAAAATTCTATAGCAGCATTTAAACCAGCGAAGAAATCAGAGCAGAGAAGTAACACCCCAGAGGCACAACAAGAGCTGAGGAGGCCCATTTTTTTCCATCCTCTACCAGAAGAATCACAAAAAGAGCAACCACAGTATGAGCTCACCCAAACCCACCTAACAGCAATTCCCTACATTTGTGTGTGTGCGACACACAGCTGGGTCCACAACCATAACCTCCAGAATAAGGATTGCCAAGTTTTCCCCTTATTAGAAGCACAAGCATAAAGGAAGATGATCCAGAAACAGCAGGGGAGTAAACAGAGATCAATACTTGATGAAAAAAAAAAGCTGTACTCTGTTACATCATAAATCTGTCATGCATGTGTGCAATTATTTTGTGATGATGCATGGTAACCGTGTTTGGTTTCTATGTTACTTTTTATTTGAATTGATCCACGTGCAACTTTCCCTTCGTCCGTTTCCACAGGATCGTTCACAGAGGCCTAATGAAGCGTTGTAGCCTTATAAAGGTTAATAGATGAGTTACTGATAGATCATTCATACAGTATTAATGAGCAGATTTAGTTTGACCAAAAGAAAGAGCCGTCAGCCCATTTAGTAATAAAACCAGAGTCTGGTTAATAGACAAATGATTGAGCATTTGTTAATGGTACGTTGAGATCCTACGAACAATGCACACGCTGAACAAAAAAGAAAAAAACAACAGTAACTGGAAACAAAAAAGATTCTAATTTAGAAAATGTGGTCAGTTTTATAAAGGGAGTCTTTTTATGTGCTTTGTTCAGAAGCACCAGCGTGAATAACCACACTATAAACCATTTAGCAGGTATTAATCAAGATAAAAATGAAACTATTTTATAGCTGAGCAAAACACCCAGTGAACACATGTTTTAGGTGCATTCCAGGGCGGCTTCCTCAGCCTGTGCATGTCTGTGTTCTGGTTGGTAATGACAAATATCACAGCCAACAAAATCAGCAAAATTAAGCAACAACAAATGGAAGAAAAGCACAACGCATAAAGCTGTAGAATGAAAGTAGGACATGTTAATGTGGTTATGGCACACGAGTTCAAATAGAATGTCAAAGATAATGGGATAAAGTTCTGATATGTAGACGTACTCGGGAATAAGGATGACGCAATACCATCCAGTAAAATAGACCTGGAAACGAATCAGCTCTCGTAACAATGTTACAGTCGTGCAGGTTGGATTTTATATCAAACAATTCAGTCATTTATGTGGAAGAGCCTCCATTCTTCTTCACTTAATTAAATCACCTTAGTGTAATTGCACTTAAAAAATCAAAAAGTCTAACGAGCTGCAGGGCAGAGATCTACCCACTGTCTGCTGCCTGTCTGACGCTTTGTATGGAGGTTAATCTCATTACACATACAGCGTAAGCCGTCTATTCCCTCGCCTCCATCCTGTCAACGAGAAGCCTCTCACCCAACAAGATCTGCCCCGCATCCAGCCTGTGTGTATGGAAAGGGAGGGTCGCAGAGGTCAGAGCCACATCTGGCTCCAGGCTGGAAGATATTTGTCTTTATTTGTACGGACAGGGCTGCGCCTCTGTCACTGTTAGCTTGTGGCCCCAAAGCATGGAGGGAAGAGTTGCAGGGAAAGGATTGTCACACAGCAGTCACACGCTCTGTATTCTTTCAGTCTCCTGGACCTGGCAACGCCACGTTTCCCAGCTTGGTATAGTGAAGATTAGTGGGTGCAGAGAGAATATTTCACATTATTTTACATTAGAAACATTTAAATTCAACCTACCATATATACATTTTTCAGGTTTAAATCCGTGCTGATCAGCTAAAGATAGAAGCGCTAACATGCTGATGTTTGAATTCACCCACAGCTATTATAAAAGGTTATGTTATGAGCGTTAAATCTTCTCATTTAGCAGCAGAACGTCGGATCATAGATACAGGCTTTGTGTTTTCTGTGTGTGTGTGTGTGTGTGTGTGTGTGTTTTTTCACCAACCTTTTACTTCCGCTGAGAATCACTGCTGGCATTTCAGACAACTATGCCAAAACTGTGACTCCAGGGCAGTGTGCAAAGACGAGCAGAGATATGTCAGCGTGCACGCACATGCACGCACGCACACGCACACACACACGCACGCACACACACACACCTCTCCTAATAAAACCCCACAGCACGGACACACTGAGGCCTTAGTATGTGTGTCTGCACACACATTCTCCACAAAGGTAAAAAGAGAAACACACGCTTCTCAGTGTAATTGCACGCAGGCCTCTGCAGAATTCCACCATTCTTACAATGTACAATCATCTCATCACTTCACATCTGCAACCAGTGATCTTCTGCCATGTACAAGTACAGTTCTGTGTGTGTGCCTGTGTGTGTGTGTGTGTGTGTAGGGATGTTCTGAAAACACAGTGTCAGAGAGCAGACACACAATGAGCAAGAATGTGTCTGAGCTTCTGTCCTGATGCGGAGGGAGCAAAGCAGCAGTCGACACACTCGTGTTTCCCACGGCGCTCTGCTGCAGTGACTGAGCTCTGGATAACTCAAAACTTATCTTCTGAGGGTCACTTAAATCTGAAAAACATTTGGATTCTTATAGAAGCTTCAGAGCAGCAACGGAACGTCCACGGAAACAGCTCAAACCAGTGTTGCTGTAACATCTGTTTGCTTAGTGTGTGGCAAGCCAAGAAATCAATCCGCATGTTTCTAATACTGGAGTAAATGATGTAACCCCGTTTGTGGCCAGTTACCACGGAATGAACCAAAAGTCGCTTTTAAATTCACAAGCTCCCGTTGTTAGCTCTCGTTAAGTCACTGGACTAGTCGCTGGTAGATCTTTCTCTACATCAGTGACGTCTAACGGAACAAAGCAGGTCAAAGCAGCTGGAGCTACAGGATGCAGAAAGCTACCAGCTAGAAAATTCACTAACCTGTGCTTGTGTGTCCCGTACTCCCAACCCCACCCATCACTCACTCCAGCTGAACCCAACAAACACACAAATCATGAGCCAATATTTGCTAACAAAATAAAACCCTGTGGCTGTGAATCCAATATTTCAACCTCACAGAGGTGCTAGAATACTCTAGCAAACCTGTGAGGTTGAAATATACAGTACTCTACAGAGAGCTGGGATCACCATATTCATCAGGTTTCATCCTCAGGGCCTCACAAAGGTCTGTAGACGAGTTTGTGGGAATCCATGTCATAATTCTCAAAATATTTCAGTCTGGAACAAAGTGGGGAATCAACATCATCACCCATAGAGACATGATAACGGTCACAAAACGGAATTGTTGTCATTAGTTTCACAAAGAGCCAGTGAGATGTTGAGTCTCTGCCGGCTGTGCAGTGCGTACAGTAATGCCAGTTTGGGTGGGCTGGGTAAATCTGGGCACACTCCTGCTGGAACATCTGTTTTTTCCATTTGCACACTGGTGCACGACTCCAAGACGTGACAACATCCCAGTAAAACACACTCAATTTCCAGCCTGATGAATTATTCAGCGTTCCTCTCAGCCCTGTTGACACTGCTGTCAAGCGGCGCACAGGACCTGCTATACGATCACGTTGGCACGCTCCATATGGCCCAGCAATGCGTCCCTCAGCAGAACATATTCTGCTGGTTTGGGCCGAATTCTCAGGCTTGATCCTGTCTCCCTGCCCAGACTGAGGGAGTCACCGGGATCCATCTGAGGCCCCGATGTAGAAAACAGTTGGCAGACTTCACTGTGAGTGTGTGTGTGTGTGAGTGTGAGTGTGTGTGTGAGTGACTAACTGCGTTGCTGAGCAGTCGGGCTGTTGTGATTCTGTTACTTCAGCTGGCTCGGCTCAGTGTCCAGTGTCCATCAAGTCCATTAGCGGGACAAGTAACAGTGTGGGTATTCTCCAGTGCCTCGGTCCCAAGGATAATGGGTCTATCAGGGAAAAGGCTTCCAGAAGAGATGGAGATGTTGACTCTGCATGAATACATTTTTTCAAGAGAATAAAACGAGAAGAAAACAGGAAAGGAGGAAAACAAAGACAGTTCAATATTAGTATTAGTGGTGAGGAAGCCCCAGGACCCCGGCTGTAAATTTCTTCCCGGGATTCCATGGAACAAACAGAACAATACTAAATTGCTGTTACGAGCAAGTCACCTGGTGATTAATTACTACATTTAAAAGCACAGCATTCTGTCCAACCTAGACATGAATAGTGTAGTTGCCGTTTCTACTAAAACAACATTTTTTTAATTTTCTACACAGCGAATGCAATAATAGAGCGGTCTCACACAAACATGAATAAAAATGTTTATTACTGCTCTGCTATTACTTCAAATCATTTTAATAAGAAATTCATCATTAACACTCTCAAACTTTATGCAGCAAACACACAAAGGTGCCCCAAAAAATCAGAAACAGTCTCAGCAGAGGATGTGTTTAAGAGCAGAGGGAGTTATTATGGGATGCAGATAATGCTACAGCTTCTCGAGAAGCAAACTTGTTGCAGGAAGTATTTCGATGCAGACTCACTGGTAAGACTCATGCATCACTCAGTAATGGCGCGGTGACCATCAAACAAACCAACACACACATTCATTGCTTTACTTTACTCTGGGAAGTCCCGCTTCATGCCCCAGCTCCCGGGTCAACACGCTCATTTTTAACAGTACTGCCATTTACACGGCACACATCGTTCATACCTCGCATCCTCTTCATCAACCCATCCACCCACACGTTTAAAGTGCTGCACCGCTGTGACCTGCCTTCACTGTAAGACGTACGTAACGTCTCTTATATAAGAAGTTAAGGGATTGTTGAGGCTACAGTCTTTGTTGTTGTCAGATGGACACAGCGGAGTTTCTGAAACTCTCAAGAGGACGCGACTTACATTACTTATCAACTGTGAGCTGTTGTAAACAGACACTTTGGAGTGGCCATTTCCAACGTCCACTGTGATGTCTTCAAATTGCTTGTTTTGACCCTATAACTGTCCGAATGATTTCTAATGTAATGATACATATAAAAAGAAAGTAGATCCAGTGATAAAGGTTCTGTCGGCTGACTGATTCTGTAGTCCCCATCTCACCCTGGCTGCTGTTAAAAAGCTACATTATGTCACTTCATAAACGTTTAATATGTCTGGCAGAGGAAACATACAAAACAAACTGTACAAACACGAAAATCAACAAAAGGCCAATTAATGTCGATCATTCGCAAACTGCAAAAACAGAAAACAAAGAAAATAACTGAGCCGTGAATAAAGTCCGTCAGAGAAGTGAGATGATTCAATAAAACACTAAACCATACATTTTAACACAAATGTTCTTTTGCTTTGGAAGTGCCAGCACATGCTAATGAACAAGTGGAAGTACAATCTTCAGAGTCACAGAAGGCATTTAACAGTACTCGTGTAGAGTGTGCATGGCATGTCAAGCAGTGTTTGAGGCTCACACAGTGTCACAGAAGGGGGGGCAGGCAGAGGCAGGGAAGAAAGGGCTTCGATCATCGGTCAACAGTGCCCATTTTCTTCTGAGTCGACGTGCAGGGCAGCAAATCCCTTCTAGCATTACAACGCCACACGCTTTTCAAATGTCACAGCCTCCTTCTCACTTTCTCTTTATCTATTTCTCGCCTCCTGTTTGGTGACCCCGGACATTCCTCCTGTTATATCATGCACAGAAGTCAGAGCCGTTGCTTTCAGACGCAGGTCCTCTGAGAGTGACAACAATGGTGCCCGGGGTTCACTCGGGTTAAAAAAAAAAAAGTCTGCACACGTAGTTCTGTAAGGTGCTTAATAAGTGTCTTACAGGCTCTCAACCGGGCACTGGAATCCACGGAGACGGAGGGGGGGGTTATTATCTATTAGTAGACAGTCCTATGAAGGAGGAGCAGTTACTGCTCAGTGGGACACACGTTGCGGTCTTTGCAGCAGAAGTAATGCACCACCACGCCGTTGGGATACCTGGCAAACGCACTGAAAGACAGCCAAGCACAGCAGATAAACAGAACTGAAATGAAAAAGAGAAAACTATTAAATAAACAGGGTATATTTAGTAATAAGTTAATACAATTGGAACTGCTGACTGCAGAAAAGAAGCTTTACACCATGATAAAATCGTAATCCCATTTTAATTAGGACAACTCTAAGAAAGGCATCTAAAATCAGAGACGCCTCCGTTTCTACGGAGAGAAACACTTTTACTTTTACCTGTTTCCGATTTTCTTCTTGCAGACTCTGCAGATCTTTTCCTCTGTAATCACACATTTGACCTGCTGGTGGAAGATCCGCTCCTCCTGTACCTGAAAACACAAAACAAAACAAGATTACAGATAATTACAGTTTTTGGAGTATTACATCTCACACGGGCAAACAAATGGAGCAAATGGTTGCGTCGGCTAAAACCATTTGTTCTTATTGGCTACGTTAATGTTACTCCTGCAACTCTCCCGTGGAGCAGGTCGTGCACATTTAACCGTGGCTTCTCTCTTCATGTGCTGAAGATGGTGAAAGACGAGCCATAATTAGGGCTGAAATGAATCCTTGAGAAACTTAATTACTAAAAATCCTTGATGCTAATCTTTTGCCTTGAAGCATAATTCAAATATTAATATTTTGGCCCCCATTTCTCACAGATTCAGCTGACCAGGTATTTATTAGCTTGTTTGACGCCTTCTACCGAAGAAGAATCAGCTCTGCAGATGAAGAACTAACAGTTTTCTGATGAATTTGTAATACCACCATTATGAAACCATCTCTTTTTTTGAGTACAGGCCTCTTTGTTTCACAGGAACACCCTGACCACAGGCTGCTGCTGAGGGGTAACGGTCAATCCCTCAAGTGAACCCTGTGGAGCTGAGGATTGAACCAATGACCTTCTGATCACAACATGTACCTTTTGTCCACCAGCTATGTTCGGCCATATGGTTCTGACAACGTGTCCTTCATTCCCAGGACTCTGGGTTAAGCGTGTCTCACTGATGTATTTTCTGAAAGAATCTCTTTGAGATGAAGAGACGTCTAAACTTTATTCAAACAAGCCAGCATGTAAAACAGGTTGTGCAGGACTCACCCTGAGGAACTCCGCCTGCAGCAGACTCTTCAACACCTGGTTGCAGCGTTTCCTCTGGGCCTTCTCCTCCAGGACGCTCTCCAGGAACACCCGGATCTCTCGGATCTGAGTGTTTGCTGGAAGAAGGTTGATGGCCTGGAAACCAAACAAAGATTAAGCTCACGATTACGCCGTGGGCTGCATGAAGAGATCACAGAAAAAATTATTTTTATTCTCTAATCTTGATTTTGTGGTGAAACCAAACATTGCTACAGATTTCCAACAGGGGAATTTCCCATTTAGTTAGTTCATTATTCAAAACTGTCAGCAACACCTCTCTTACCATCAGAAATCTAAATCCTACAACCCAAAGTATCACTGGCGGGTTTAAAGACGTCATTGCTGCTGCACATGCAGCATTAAACTAATGTTGAACTGTTAGGAAACCTAACGCTGAGGGAGCATTGTAGCTTATGATGTACTGTATTATTTATGCCTGAGAGGACAGCCACAGGTTGGGTGTCCTCCAGCTGACGCTCAGGAGCAGCAGTACAATCACTCAAGAAGTAGTTGTCACTCAAAAGCTACTGCAGAATAACTTTAGAGGCAGAAAATGTGCCTTTAGTTTGGTCCAGACAGCAGCTAGATCCAGCAGCTGGTCTAAATGCCAAAAAGCAGAGAGAGGTGAACTGTGATAACTGTTTAAACATGTGGAGAAGAAAGCACAGCACTGCTGGCCACTCACACTATGAAGTGGGTGTAAATGTCTCTCCATTAAGGCTGACAATCTGATCGGCACTAATGTTTGAACATCCGGGCCCCATTAGACTGCTCGCAAGATGTGACCAAGTACGATTCCAAACACGACCAAACAAAAAAAACACTGCTTCATGTTAGAAGTGTTGTACAGCTTTGTCTGTCTCACTTATTCTAGCTTTCCTACAGTCTGGGAGTGAGTCCAGGGGACGGAAATGAAAGCATGGCGGCATTAAAGCCAACATGGGAGCTCCTAAACCTGCCGTGTTCCCCTGGAGAGACCTACCTGTGGACAGACCCAATGAGCAGCCAACTTTAGATCTCAGCTAAAACACTGTTACTCCCCATTTTATGAATTAGAAAATAATTATTTCTTTCCTGTTTAATGCAAGATAATCTAATTAAAGTGAAAGTAAAGTCACAGTAGAGTTCAGCTTTACTGACACTCTCGCATGTCTTGGTGCATTAAACTGGTGTTAGTGAGACAGAAGCTGAGGAAGACTAAGGTCACTCTAGTGAAGAATAAAGTGTTGGTCCGAGGCTCACCCTGGTGGTGTCGAGTTTGCTGTGGTGCAACTCCAGCACCTGCAGGGCTGCCTGCAGGTTGGCCTGAGGCTCCATGAGCTCCATCTTGATTGGCCCCAGGCAGTGGGCATCTGGGGGTGACAGGTACATACGCAGAAGCGAAAGATAAACCTGTAGACGAGAAATACTGCTGTTAATGCATCAGTCCCCATTTGATCTGAACTAAACTGTTTTACTCCAGAACATGAACAGCAGATATGCACCGAGGAACCAGAGAACTGGCTGCAGCTACATGTTGAACACACGTTTCTAACTCTTCCACCAGCCATCACGCAGTCTGTTTCCTCTCATCCTATCCAGCGCTTCAGTAGTGGTTTTGTTTGGTTACAGAGTCGAGGAACATGATACGAGGCCAGCTGTCATTTCTGAAATAGTCTTTCTGGTAGAACTAGCAATGTGTCTGTCACAGGGAGCCTGAACCATAAACAATCAGCAAACAGAATGGGACACAGCACATAGACACACACAGAACAGACGCAACAAGAAACAAACAAAAGTAAACAAAAGTATTTGTGTCTTATTCTTACATCTTTATTTCCTTCAACCGAACTGTTGTAGTGTCGGTGACAGTATCTGAAAGACAGCACACAGAAAATCATGAGACTTAGTAACTGTATGAAATGAATCACAATTACTACCCCATTATAAATGTTTTCTTTATCCGAGTTCATATTACCAGCTCATTTTTAGAACATTATTAAGCAGGTTTCCAGGAAATCAGCTGGAAAATACAGGGCCAGTAAAAGCAAGCACTACCAGGCAAAGTTAAAATTAGGAGTTCTGTTAAGTCCCATCATGTCGGATATAATGTACTAACAAGGAAATGAGCACAGCTCGGCTACGGCACATGATTTGTCTTGAGGCCAGCTTGAAATTCAATATTATTTAAAGGGCAGAATGTGCTAAATACACTGCGGGTGTTTGCTGAAGTACTCACTCTTCAGCCATGTGAGTGTCTTTCAGGATGTGCACATAGATGAACAGTGCCTGCTCGTGTTTACCCATCCGACCCAGAAGCAGCGCACGCTCCTCCAGCAGGCCTGGGAGACAGAAGACAAGGTCAAAGGTGCAAGTTTCCATCTACAATTTCAGAAAAATAACTGACCAAGATGCCTTAGTGACTAAAGACATAGAACATATGTACGTCTAGTCATGAGAAACACCAGTTATGGTCACAAGGCTGCTGTGTTTATTGGCATGTTCTGGTTAAATGCTTGAAATGTCAGATTATCTCACATCCTTATTTGTGTTTGCTAAGCAAATAGCACCTGATGCACTTTATTGTGTAAATTTACCATCAAAGGGAAAGTCACTGATGAGTCTGGCAGGTTCATAGCTGGTGGAAATATCCAGGAAAGAGAGCAGCTTGTTCCTGAACTCTCCCAGTTTACCATCCTCCTTCCCTGCAGCAACAGCTGGAATTCCTGCACAAAAAGTTTTATTTATAGTGTTAAGCAAAAAGTCACTGGTTCCATTGTATAAAGTAAAGATTTTTAATAGCTTTGGGATGTACTTTAAATAATATATCTCACTGGAGAAAGTCCTGATATTGTCCAGGAAGCAATACCCTAGTTTGTACTGTGATATATATATATATATATATATATATATATATATATATATAATCAAGAGTTTAGCATCATGTCCTCACCCAGGCTTAATTTGTAATGAGAATAAGACTAATAAAAAGAAGTTTTTTATTATAATATATATATCTCTTTAATTATTTTAAACGTATTGAGGCTCAACGCTCATATTTCTCTGCAGCTCTGAAACACCCATTACATATTTGAATGGAAATAATTCCATTATTTTCTAGCTTTGCTTCAGTTAGACCTATTACACCTGCCAGTGTCTCTAATGATGTTAGGACAAAAATGAAAAACAAGCCCCTCATTCTTGTTGGATTGTGCAAATGCCCACAGATACTGAGAACTTTAATTAACTTTTTCTCCTGCTCATACCTTCTGGCAGTGAGCTGAGGTACTCTTTCATAAGAGTCTGAACCTTTTCCAGGTAGAGCTGGATCAGCACGTTGTGAAACGCCGGGCCCTTCTCGTCCCACATGTAAATGATGTGCTCCAAATATGGGATGGCAAGCTCCCTGAACCCCTCCATCAGGAAATTCAGGACCTTGTCTCTGGGTAAAGTCTCCACCTCTGTCAAGTCCTCTGTGAAGATCTGGACAGGAAAGAGAACAGAACACAGCTTCTTAGAGTTCCAGTTACTGTCTGTCATTGTATTAGTGATGGAACAGACTTTTTTCTACGTGACATTTTGTGTAAATATTTTGTGTCCCACCTTCAGGCCATCGTCAGGACAGATCTTTAGCACCCAGGGAGAAAACTCTATTATTATACCCAGATTTTCTGAGCCTGTGTTGTAGGAGTAAAAGCAGATTAGTGAGCGATTAGTTTAACATCATCAAATACGCTCAAAGGAAAAGTAGCTACTGTGAATGCAGCTATTAAGACAGTAAAAGGCTTTTAGTGTTTATTCATACCACAGACGGTATAGACAGTAATTAACAATAGAAACATACCTTACATCAAATGAGTGAGTACGAATATAACCCAACTTCACAGGCACATACTTTTCAACAATTCACAGTCTTGACCATGAAAGTTCTGTCTGTGGCCGTCCACAAATTCCACTAAATGAGTGGGCTTTCAGCAGGTCAAGTATCCTCACCCAGTCTCTGCAGATACTGCACGGTTCGCTCATGACCCTTCAGAGGAGAGTTGGCCTTGGTGGATTGGTCCAGCAGCACCTGCAGAGCTGCAACAGGGCAGAGGTGAAGAGATGATGATGATGATTGGGAAAGGGCAGCAAATGCAAGTGAAAGAATATTCTGAGAGATGCAAAGTAGAAATATGTTGTCTACTCTGAGTGTTAAGTGATGGCCGGGAACAGCTGGTTTGAATTGGCAGAGGCAAATGAGCAGCATGACATCACAAGCACAAATTGAAGCAGGCCGATTAAAACCAGCCACACTCATGGCAAGTACAGCCCAGAATCCACCGTGAGCAAAATATGGCGTCGATACAAAGCACGTTTTACCTACAACCTAAAGGACGTTCACAACAGCTCTTGTATTCGAATGAGAAGGAGACTGCTGATCGAGGGACACGTGGGTCTAGCATCGAGTCATTCCTGGTTTAAAATACCGTAGTAAAACAACCCGTATTGAAAGAGAAATTGAGAACAGATGCTTCGCTGTGTTTATAGTTGTATGTTCTGTTGTCATGCTGAGGTCTGCAACTGCTAAACCACACTCTGGCAAATAAAGCGGCAAATAATCTATGATATCGATGATTATCCACTTGATTGATTTCACTGTTATTTGCAGCACGGTAATTGCGCACTTAGAGAAACTTATCTCAGGAGAATTCTTTTAGTTTTTTTTGGGTACGTAATTCAGCATTTGTACTTTATTAGTTGGTGTTTAACTTTACATTCAAGGGATTTTTACAATGCGTTATAAATATACAAAATACGTACAAATATGTACACGTCTTATTTCTGCAGATGATACTTCATTTATCAGGTAGATAAACTGGACAGGACACAGACATACAGGTGGTTAGACTCGTACCTTTCTGGTGCAGACCTTTCTTCTCGTAAAGAATAATGAGCTCGCTGTACTTGTGGGCTTTCTTCAGAACGTACTCGCTCTCCTCGATGTGGCAGTGGTTGTTCTCCAGGCGGAGGAGCGGGGACACCAGGGCCACGTTTGTCTGAACGGGAAAAGGCCAGAGCATGAACACCATTCAACCCTTTAACTAGAGGCAGGTTGTTTATTTCATCCTCATTCCTTTACAGTGTGTTTGACATTTTAATTATTTGGTAGGGAACCTTTGATTTCCACGGCATCGTCCTCAGTGACTCACCTAATGTAATTACGGTCTTTCTCGGAGTTACCCTGATTAAATTGGCTTGGTTATATTGGTTATAAAGAGGAACACCATTGTAAAGTGATGCACAAACGTCTACATGGAGAAGTGGCAGAAACACTTCACTTCACTATCACACACAAGCAAAGCATCCTGAGGAGAGACTTTGGTTGCATATAGTGACGATCTCACCTCTCACCTGCCCAGTACACAGAAATTTCTCCTTTGCTGGCCACAGCTTTCTACTTCTACAAATAACAGCAGGTCCAGTTGTTTAAAATGTGAAATGTGAAGTTAAGCACTGTTCGTGTAATTTACTGACATGCTTAATTTCCACTAAATGATAGTGGGATGCACAGGAGGTTTAGTGTCTTTGGAATTGGAAGTTAACCAGCAGCCCTGGGGTTCATAGATTAAGCATCACTGCCTCACCAACTGCAACCAACTGGGTTAACAGCTCACTAGAAGCTCTCAGACCCACACAAACCTCATTAGCTGCTTAATTTAATGTAGCTGTTGTAAATACATTAAACTTAATTCTATCCAGGTGCGTTGATAAAAAAAACATGAATCAATCACGTATTACTCTTCATTCTGAATAACATTCAAGAAGCTACAAGTAAAAAGGAAAATATTAAACTTCCTGAGTAACTTGTCTAACACTGCTCGGGGTTTACAGCACGCAAACCTACAAATATTAGCAAGTGGCGCTTCAGAGTCCTTCTCCTTGAGAAGCTGCCGGTTTCTGACTTATGAAATAACTTTATTTTGCTGTCTGAGCACTGTGAATATGGAAAACTATGTAAGAGCTGACTGAAGTTGTAGCACAAAAAAATAATATATAGGAATTGTAACATAAAACAAAACCAGTGTCTTTAGAGAAGAGTAGGTTTTGGAAGGAAACCAGAGACAGACCTCAGAAGACTGTGTGCTGCCACATGCACTGAGCAAAAGACTGAAAGAAGACCATCATCTTACATGTAGGTAACATTTCAACAGGGTGGTATCAATTATCTGCAGGAGCTTTTTGCGGCTTTTGATTGTAGGGGTGCCCTCCATGAGTGGAGACGTGGTGGAAGGGTCGGAGTCATTCAGCTGTTTCACCAGGTGACTCCGTTTCTGTAAGGACAATAAAAAGGTTGATTATAATAATAATAATAATAATAATAATAATAATAATAATAATAATAATAATAATGAATACTTTATTGATCCCCTTGGGGAAATTGTTGTTTGGACAGCTGCTAGACCTGTGTCAGCGCTACAGGGTATCGGTGTCTTGTCCAAGGACACCTCGGCATGTAACCTGGTGGGACCGGGAATCGAACTCGCTCACCCTTGGGTTTGAAGACGACTGCTCTACCCACTGAGCTATCATGCCGCCGTACAGCAGTGTGCTGTACCAAATGTTTTACTGCCATGAGTGACACCACACACACACTGACCTGAGTGAGGTAATCAATAAGAGCGAGATGAGCCTTCTCCAGCTCTGCACCGGACAGTGTAGGCAGAGGGTTGGGATAGTGCAGCTGTTTGCGGTAGTCAGACGGGAGCAGGTCTGGGTATAAGCCAATCACATGGGTGGGATCTGCAGGGCGCAGCGGGGGAAACGCTTAAATGTGATTCCATGTATGACACTAGTTTTTATGGCATCCATAACGGAAATACATTCTTCTTACGAGCAGAACTGGTGTAGCACACAGGGAGACATTTAGCAAATCAGGTTAGGAGCAGAATACCATCACCTCTGACAGGAGCCCTACCTGTGCCGAGTTTGGCAAACACCTGCATGGAGTCATCAAATCTCTTCTGGCAAAACAGATTAAAGGCATACAGATTCTGGATGTGATGTATCTGCTGCTTCTTATCACCATCTGAATCATCCTTCATCTTCTAGTAGGAAAAAAACAAAAAGGTCACTCGGCAACAAATTCTTTCCAGCTGACTTCTCAGAATGCTAGCTTCCACACATGAGCCACGTACGCCACATAAATGGGATAAAAACACTGATACACTAGATACACTGACCGTAAAGAACAAAGCTCTGAGCGTTTTACTGTTTGAAAATACGGCTGCTAATCAAGATGAGTGATTTTAATGTTCTGTCCCCTGAGCTAAAGCACAAATTGAATCCTCTGGAATTCAATAAGAGGACTTAATAGTGATGCGAGTGATTCTGCTGCTCACTGCCAACTGAAGAGCCAACTCAAACTGCTTGTCCTGAAGGAGCTGCCGGATCTGGCTGGCTATAGACACGGGCACCAGGCGCCACACAAAGTGGTTGCTGGCAACATAGACAGTATTTTGCCTGTGAAAGATAAGAACACAGAACAAGATTAAAGAGAATAGGTAAGAACAAGAGTGTTTTTCTTGACATCATAGGCCTCATTATCACAAGACATAAAAAGGAGAACTGATGAAAGCAGTATGACACACGATGCTCTTTCAGCGATGCGGTGATTAAACCTGCAACTGCTGTCAGCCACTGCAGCAATGTTTCCCTCAAATACAAGATGAATCACTTTAAATGCATTCGCCATTTTAAACCATTATACCATCATACTACAATGTACAATCAAAACAAGAATGCATAACTATCTTTACATAAAGTGCTCAACATTCTACACAACTGTACTGAGGGAACAAACCGCCCGCCTGCCTCACCCTGCTGACGCGATGAAGCGAGGTCTCTGCAGCTCCACGCTCTGCACCAACAGTCTTGGCTCGAAGGTCCGAATCTCAACATAGCGAGGGAGAACAGCTATAATGTACGGAGGCTGGTGCTCTGAGGACGGCAGAGAAGAGGTCACAGCATAAGCATTTTATGCAGATAAACCACAACTAAATTATTACATGTTGAACTGTGGTGCAAATTATAGGTCAAAAGATCTAACATAATAAAATCTGGCCTGAACAACCAGTACGGTAAAGAGGGTAAATAAAGTTGTTGGATATAAAAAATAATACACTTAAAATGCTTCGCAACACTTTTCCTGCAGTATTATTTTTAATCTATAATGGAACACAACAACTGACAACTATAGTAGCTTAGCAGACATGAATGATATTTAATTTTTCCTTGTATAACATGATTTAAATGAACAACATTTACAGTTTTGATGTCCTCCCACCATAAACCCTCTGTTCTGAGAGCATGTGGCTTACTTGTGATGATGCAGTGAAGACCGTGAAGCTAACTGGGAAGGAAATCCAGCTGAATGCAGCTTTCCAGACTGGCCTGGGGCTACACTCTAGCTATGTGCCTACACCAAGCAGGTAAAGCTCAGGCCTCTGCAGCCCTTCAAAAGCATTTTAAACTCGCATCATCTGCTGCTTGTGCAGGCTTAAGTCACTATATCACAAGAAGGAAATTGCAAACTGTATGAAACAACCGCTTGGGTGCATTTTCCCCTTCTTATTCTGCCTCTCTGAATCCCAAGGAGCAGAGAAATAAAGCATTTACAACAATGCTAGGACTCATCTGCATCACTTCTGTCAAAATTTATTAGTAGACCAGAGCTGCAGTGTTAGTCACAGCAGAAAAAAAACAAATCTAAAATTGTCTTTCCTCTTCTGACATATAGAGAACAGCATCAGAGCTCAGACAAAGTGGAAAGAAAGACTATGCACGAGGGAGGGAAAGATGAAGTGTGAGAAAAACTGTAGACAGGAGCTGGATAAAAAGAAAAGAAAAGACAACAATAGCAGGATTTCGACAAATTTTGACTCAACAGACAAAGTGTTTGTTTCAGTGCCCAATTACTGCGGTGTAAACGAATCTGCTCCTTCAGTGTGGCAGCACGTGAACAGACTGCATTGTTCCAGGCTTACTAATCATAGATAACATTTCCTAATCGGTGTACTCAGAGAGCAACTACTGAACAGACGCAGCAAAACCTGCCGGGTGTAGACACAAAAGCCTTCATTCAAAGTTTACAGAAGAGAATAAAGATCTATCTCACAGCTGTACTGAAAGAGCACCAGTGATAGTTTAGAGGCTGCCTACATTTTAAAAGGGTAAAAACCTGCATGTGACAGACCGCAGATCCATGTCTACACCAAAACTAAGCAATATGATTAGAGTGGTTTGTCTTCTTTCTTACATTTAAAATAGCCCAAATCTTGTTTCCTTATATGGTGCCCTCCAGTTTCCCTTTTCTTATGGTGCCCTCCAGTTTCCCTTTTCTTATGGTGCCCTCCAGTTTCCCCTTTCGTATCATTGGCAAACTGGCTACATTCAGTTTCTTTTTTGGATAAATTGATTATGTTATTATTACCAACTCAACAAAAGAAAAAAAAACAAAAAAGAAGTGATCACTTTCTGTGGCGAATAGATCCAATACAGACAGTGGAAAAAGTGCAGGACAGATCCACTGATCCTAAATTATTCATTCAAGCTTGTTTTATTAAGCAGTCCTACTTCTTACCCATCGCTATAGGGATGTCTGTCCAGTTAAGGGCACACTTCTGGGTGCAAGTGCCCTCTTCATTTAGGACTACAGTTAGGTCATCCTGACCAACAGCCACCTTCCCATCAGCCAGTGGAGCAACCAGGGGCTCCAACTGTTTCCCAGTGGGGAAAAGTTCCTTGATGGTGCCGCGACCATCCATCTGATTGACAACAGAGAATGAACAAGTGAGACAGAAAACTTTGTCACTTTATAATTTACTGGGTAAAGAAAAAACATGAAAGAATCAGATTAGAAATAATGACCAAGCATGTTCCAACCACAAGGTAACAATAACAAAAGTAAAAAGCAAAAACAAGTCTAAAGATTCAAGGATGCCCCAACAAACAGTTATATATGAGTTATAAAGTATTTTAAAGCTCCCCCTGCAGAGAAAAATATTTGCAAACTGTTTATCCCTTAACAGGAGAATAAAGGATTCAACATGGGTCATGCACCAGTCACAACAAGAGTGGAGCTTAAAGATTGCAGATACTGATGACTGATACTTATCTTATTTTAGCAATATCTTAGAAAATACAGTGTGGAGAAGGTATAATGCAGGTATAATAATTTCTTCTTCTACGGCTGTTCTGTCACTAATAAAATCAAAACTGACTACCAAAAAACAACTTGTCTTTGAGGATATACACTGCACTAAATTTACCAGCCTTATTTAAAATGTAGATAATGCAGATGGATAAGTGGAGACTTACATTAAGATGCAGGTAGTTGTACATAGATAAGTATAGCACATACCCGAATTAGGTAATAGTCTCGTTTGAAACCGACACATATGGAGTTTTCACACCAAGCCATGGACTTTGGAATATCTGGAGCACCAAAGTCCCCCTAACAGACAAAGAGAGAATATTAAATGACTAAATATGCCATAGGTTTGGAAAACAATGCAGGGACTGCATGAATCATGTTTAATTTTACCTGCATCTCATGGAACTCTCGATCCTTCCAGTAATACAGTTGGAGTTTCTTTTTTACCGCGATACACATTCTCAATCTTTCCTCTCCTGAGCTGGTTTTCTGATGACGAGAGGGACAAATTGTCCAATGCATGGAACTAGTCAAAATGCAGTATGATTAAAAAAGAGAAGACTGTCATTGTCACAAATCTCTGCCTAAAACTGTTACTGGAAGTCTTTTTACATATTTTAGCTCATTTTTGGGAAAATCCTTTTCCAGTCTTTCACTGCTCCATTAATTTGAGTACAATAAGAGAACGGGACAAGCCACTAGATCTGGCAATGCTTTAGCGATGTAATCCGTTAAAATTAACATTTTTATTGTCTTATTATAAGCATATGTTGACCAATGGGGTTCAATTTAAAAATGTTGACAAGAGTCACTGGTGAAAAAGGAGCAGCATGCGAGCTTTAGGCTCACTGTCAGATTTGATATTTTGCTTGAGGAAGAGCAACATAATTGATTTGCAGGGCAAATATGCATGCTGGATTACACCCCCCACTCAATTTGCTTCTATTAATTCATGTACTAGTTAAGCACCCCAAATAGTTTTCATGATGGTGATGATGAAGAATCGCCATCATCATCAAAATGATTAGGCCTGATTAACATCTCAGTTTTTGGAAATTGGTTTCCTGGAACACAGAATACTCTGTATAAAGGCTGAAAGATTCTGGCGAAGCACACACGTCACGCAACTCATGGTTTTAATTTGATAAAATTCACTTAAAATCTGTCGCCAATAAACAGCTTCCTGTTTCAACACTGTCATGTTTGCCTTTTTATAGTAACGACCTTACTAGCAAAGTGACTGAAATCCCAGGCTGCTATCACTGGTTTGTAACTGACCTGCAGGTCACATGCAAAAAGCGTGGCTCCTTTGGCTTTGGCCACCACTGTGATCTGCTGAAAGGTTAGGAGGTCATGGACATGGATGTTGTTCTCTGTGGAGGAGAATCAAAGAGATTTGTCACGATAAATACTACGCTCTGTGTGTGTTAATTTAAGTACAAAACTTTATGAATGTCTTTTTCCGACAAAAAACTAAAAATTTGAGAAAATAAAACGTTTCAGAGAGAGAAACTTACCTAGAAGACTGACCAGAATTTTATACTGCGGCACAACATAAAGCTGTGGAAAAAGTAAGACACAGAAAGCTCAAAGAGGCCCGCCATAGAGCATGTTTGGTATTCTACTTGGCATGCATATAGGTCTAGAGGCACGTAGGCTCCAAGGTTCATTCCGACAGAGGGAGTCAGCTATTGCCAATTAAAATCCAAATTTAGAGTGAAGTGAGGCTAAAATTTACAGTCATGCCATCCTGTTATTAGTAATAAAAGAGAAAAAAACTAGAGACATTTAAGTTTCCTCCACAGGCTTCAAATGCTTCTTCCTCCCTACATTTGATTGATGCAGAATTTAAGGGGATGTATTAGCCTAAAACGCATCCAAGAGTCTTATCTACCTGCTGTATCTTCTTTGAGAAGTTCTTATTGGACTTTTCCAGTGTCACCTCAAACCGGTTGGAGCCTGGAGGAAGAAGAGACATGTTTCTCAAAAATAACAAACCTTTATTTGAAGCAGATTAGCGTAATTTGAGACGGTCTGCATTCCACGTGCCACTGCTTTTCATTTTACCTGGATCTTTCTTTATTTGGTAGAGAAGGAGATGCCCTGGCTTTGTTCCCACAAGCAGCCAGTCC
>JAUMHF010000014.1:2765447-2796810 GCA_032359275.1 Microctenopoma steveboyesi | reverse complement strand
CTAAACAACTCTAGTGCTGCGCCCCTGATACCCACCCACTGCTCCAGACGAGAAAGTAAAATGGCATGGTCCACTGTGTATATTCCGCCATGTATATTCAAACACGATCACATACAGCATAGCTGAGCTGCTCCAAACCTATTTCTGCCAATTTTCACCGATCCTGGGAAATACTTTAAGGCCCTGATCGGAGGAGCAACAGTCGTCTCTGGGATGTGAAGAAAACACAGATGGGGGAAGCACGCAGGAGCACTTGTTAAGTTGCGGCAGCGGGGAATGAACAGGCCAAATTAAGACATCACGATCTGCCGATCTCTGCTTCAGACCATGTAACGAAGCTATCGGGGAAAACGAGAGGTGGAGGAATCTGCTTCTATGTGAATGAAGGTTGGTGTACTGATGTCACAGTGTTTGGCAGAAGTCTGCTCCCACCTCCATTGTTTATCATGCTAGCATGCTTCCAACGGTGGTACTGTTGCTGTGTTTGTAAGAATCTTCATCTTTAGAATCTTCAGAATTATAAATACGTTCCGGTCTGAATGCTGTATGCATTTCAGCATGTTACATCTCATCCTTTGCCAGCTGTTAACGCTTAGCAACCAGCAGACTCGTGACTGTACCGGGGATTCACCTGGTAAGAGCGGACACCAGTATTCAACAAGCAGTTTTTCACAATTTAACACGTTTCATGGTAAATACCCCCCCCCCCCCATTCCCACCATGGACCCACATTTGGAACATTTAGGACTTAATAATCATCATGAGTGCGTATCAATAAAATTTCGCTAAATGCTTCAGTGAAGCAATGGAGTAAGTTGCTATAGTTTTGGCTTGCAGTTGTTGCGTTCACCTGCTGTAAAGTATAGCTGTACTGTACAGCATTAAATAACATTTTCACAGTCAGGAGAATTATGTTTACAGAATGGTTTGTGTGCTTGAAAACATCATGTGCATTACTTATTTGGTTACTTTAACGTAGCCAAATATGCTACCTGGTATAAGGCTAACTTGTTTGCTTAACATTAGCAAGCATGCTTCACATTAACTATAACCTTTTTTTGATTTGGTCAGTTGGATTATTTATTACACTACTAATAGTCCTGTTTGTGTCTGGTCAGACTCATTGCCCCAGGTCCTGTTCCTCCCCGCCCTTCTGTTTGCCCCTCCTGCAACCCCCCTCCCCTCTCCTGTTCTTAAACAGTTTGATCGCATGTGTGACAAAGGCCGGGGGGGTGGGGGGTGTCAATCACACGGGCTACATATGATGGAACATGGTTTGACCTAGTTTTTTGCCTGGGGCCCCAAGAGACACTTGGAGTGCCCCTAGGTGTGATCATTTAAAGCAGGCATGTCGCTGCCCTGGGCCATTTACAGCTGGCTTCCAGATTTAAACGGCACGCGGCTCCGGTTAAAAAAATGTATTTATGCTTTTTATTCAGCTACAGGCATTAACCGATGTTGCAGAGGGTCCACTGTAATACCCGGACTGGACTTCTGTTGTCTTTATGTTTCGAATGTTATGTTTTGAAACTGGAACGAACTGAACTGCAGGATTTCTCGCAAGTCGCCATGTTACGCCGCCATGACAGAGGTAAGACCCGGACGGGATTTCTGTTATCTTTACTTCTTGACGTTCACAAACTGGAACAAACTGAACTTAGCAAGGTTGTAATTCTGCTAAATCTGCTGTACACACACAGCAGCAGCTGTGATTGCACTTTGACAGCATCTTCAACTTTATCAACTTTATTGATCAGCCTGGTAGCAGAGTGGTTAAGGCAGAGGGCTGGGAAGCAGGGTTCGATACCCAGCTGAGTCGCCAACCCCCATACCAGGTGTGTCCCTGAGCGAGACACCCAGTGCTAGCTCCCTGAGCGCCGTCTGTGGCTGCTCACTGCTCCCCCCAAGGTGGGATGGATTAAATGCAGAAGAACACATTTCACTGCAGGTTGTACACTGTATAAGATTGTATGCGACAAATAAAATTTGTATTTGTATCACCCAAGGGAGAAACTTTAAAAATCACCACACCGCCAATAACACTGTAAATGTACACAATGTCTGAATGGACTATCTCATATGACTTTTTGACGTATAAATATTTAATTAATACATATTTTTCCAATGTCATTTGTAAAGTTATGAGATATATGTATATTTTGTGATTTTCCTATTAAACACAGAGCATTTCAGTTCCTTCTGCTTGATTAGAAATCTTTTGAGCTTTTTATTTATTCTTATTTCATATTAACAAAAGACCAGGTTGTAGCAGAGCAGGGACGGTTGACCGATTTGAATCTCATGGCATGTCTACCCAAGTTATGATTGTTGTTCTCCCCTCGGCCCTTTACTGAGGGAGGCAGGGGAGGAACTGTAGAGCTTGATGGCCATAGGAAGAAATGATTTCTTGTGGTGCTCTGTGGAGCACTTGACACTGATAAGTCTCTGGCTGAACATGTCAAGTCAAGTCAAGTCAAATTTACTTATAAGCACCTTTAAAACAACGCAAGTTGACCAAAGTGCTTTACATTGAAAAATAAAAGAATAAAATAAACTCAAATTTATTCAAATGGTAAAAAATACATAAGCAACATTGAGTGTAAGAAGATAATTAAAAATAAATGAATATATATACAGGAAATTATCATGCTGGTTCAAAGGCCTTTGCGAATAAGAATGTTTTAAGACGGGACTTAAAGGTATCCAGTGTTGGAGCACTCCTCAGACTGAGTGTACTATATACTATACTATTCATTATTGCTTTATTTATTGCTTTAAATACAAGCAATAAAATTTTAAAAGTGATCCTAAAACGGACTGGAAGCCAGTGCAGGGAAATTAAGATGGGGGTGATGTGATCATATTTACGTCGACTTGTCAGAAGTCTAGCAGCAGCATTTTGGACTAATTGAAGACGAGAAAGAGACGACTGATTATGCGTATAAGGAATTGCAACAGTCAAGCCGAGATGTAATAAAAGTGTGTATTACTTTCTCAAAGTTATTAAATGAGAGAAGAGGTTTAACTTTGGTCAGAATTCGTAGTTGATAAAAGCTAGATTTAACCACCGAGGTTATTTGGTTGTCAAATTCTAGTGCAGAACATGCTCCTCTGTCCAGCCAGGAGACTGTGTAGGTGGTGGGAGGGATTGACCAGGACTGAGTAGGAGGACGACAGATTCAACATAAATACATACACATATTGTACTCCACTAGTACTGTACTCCGCGCCCCTCTTGCAAACCATATACCCTTATGCCTATCCATTATTACTATAATTAACCTATTGCATTTGCAGTGACTGACCTGCCCAATGTGGTGCATGTGCCCTCCCCCCCCCCCCCGACGCACTGGCTGGTTTGCTCCCTGTAAAACTCAGCTGGACGAGTGTTTAATGAGTTTGTCAGTTGGTGTTGATATCACTATCACATCTGCCATTGAACTACCAGGCCACTGTAAGTATTTAAAAACCCCTGCAATTTTGCAAGTTCTCCCACTTAGAATTATTAGCTGCATTAGGTAAATCTTAGGTGCATTCCCACTGTGAGAAACTGCAAGGAAATCATATTGTATCATTTTTAAAGAATTTATTTGTCTTGCACTACTGCACCTAAGTATTTCAACATCTGGTAATCAGCAAGAATTCTTGCTCTCTAAGACCTCTTACCCTTACCCTCTTATGATTTCTAAGTGGTAGAACTTTGAATATTGATTGAATAGAATTTCATATTTCAAAAATGTAAATCTTTCGCCACTTTTAAGCCTAATTCCTAATGTCAAGGCTAAAGATTTCACCCTCAGTCTATTGTTACATCACACATGAAAATATAACTAGTAGAGTAGTTGGAGCCTACTGCTATGGACTTGCAGTACAACATCTGCCAGTAGTTGCCATGAGCCTTGGTTAAAAAATGTTTTCTGTATTTAATGGAGCAGAACTTGCAGCCAGTGAGGAGTTTCCTGAAGAGGCGATGAGCAAGTGTGTGAGGATCAAAAACAGCCTTTTTGTCGCAAGCTGTGATGCACTATGTGTCTGTCTATGATCGACACCTTTACTTTACTTTACTTTGCTTGGCAGACGCTTTTATCCAAAGCGACTTACAGGGAGCTAGCGCTGGGTGTCTGGCTCAGGGACACACCTGGTAGGGGAGGGACTAGGAGTCAGACGGGGTTCGAACCCACGACCTTCTGCATCCCAGTCAGACGCTTATTGAACTACCAGGCCGCTTGCACTTCATTAAGCCTAAAATGTGTTCTTCACTCGAGTATTACTTTCATTCCACAGAGATGCTGAACCTTACCGCCTGTACAACTTGGACGTCTTTGCCTATGACGTGTACAGTCGACTGGGCCTGTATGGCTCAGGCGGGACGAAGAGACCTTTCGTCCTAACACGTGTCTTCTTTGCTGGGTCGCAGAGATTTGGTGAGTTTTATAAGCAGCTGTCGTAGAAAGACTCAGAGACCCTTCTTCAAATGGATTAAAATAGGTTTATTTAGCAGAACAGCAGAACAGTGTGGAGTTGGCTTGGCACAGAGAAACCTGGACGTCCAGAAGGAAGAAGGAGCGAGAGCGAAGAGCTAGTCTCCAAGCTTAAGCTCCCCCTTTATCGATCACTCTACTGTTTACTTTCCCATCAGCCTTCCCAGGCTCCGTTTCTGTTTTTCACATTCCAATTCTACTACACTACCAAATACGGAAACCCAGTTGATAATATAACCTTACAAAGTACATGGGGTGATTATGACTATGAAAGAAGATGTTAGGGCCTTTGGTGCATCGAGGAAACGATGCACCAACGAAATTCCCCCCTCTGCCGAGCACGACAGAGCTCTGCAGCCAAAGGAATTTAAGCTGTACCCTGCTCATGAGAAAACAGACCCAATGCAACCATTAGACAATGCCCTTCAGATAACAACCACTGAAAACTTAGAATACTGATCTGCAAACATGGGCGAAAACCCAGAATTCCGGGAAAAAGTCCTATGTGGCCCAATTCTGTGCGACCGCTGCTAAACCAGCTTGCAGAGAACCTGTCTCAAACAGAGAGCACAAAAATTTAATTTTACAATGAATTTGCTCATAGCCAATGAACTCCAATTAATACAATGATGACATCATCTTTTTACCCCCCTCTGATCCTAATCATGGGCAAAATGATAAGTAAACACACAACACAGGTGAACGATCCTCGAGTACCTCAATAAAGAACACAAAGTGACATAATATGACTGATCATAATGACATGCATGAATACAACGTGATGATAAAAGAAGTCCACACAGTATTAACCCTTAAAAGTTGCATTGCAGGGTGGTCTCTGAAACCCCACACAATGAGTGACTGTTAAATGCAAGAATACACTTGTGAGTATAAGTGAATATACTGATACATGTGAATCAGACAGTCACGGTTGCATGCTTAACCGGTGTTTTTACTCGTTTTATTTGCAATGCAGGAGCAGTATGGACGGGGGACAGCGTCGCCTCTTGGGAGTACCTGAAGGTCTGGATTCCTATGCTTTTGACTCTGAATGTGACGGGGATAATGTTCTGTGGAGGTGAGCACTGCTTCGTTGATTTTCTTTTCTCTTCACTATTCAGTCCCACACTTTAGCTTGTAAGTAAACGCCTCTTGTATCCCTTGTATTATGGGTTTTAGTGGATGTAGGTGGGTTTTTTCAGGACCCAGAGCCTGAGTTACTGGTGCATTGGTACCAGGCAGGAGCCCTGCAGCCATTCTTCCGCGGACACTGTGCATTATGGTGGAAGCGTCGGGAACCCTGGCTGTTTGGTGAAGAGGTCACCGCTGCCATCCGCCGTGTAATCCAGGAGAGGTACTGTCTGGGAGAGGGGGCGTCTGGGAGGGAGCTTCTTTAGGTTTGTTCGTGCCAAAGGCTTCAGTGTTTGCTGGTTTGCTTGTTATCACTCATCGAGGTGGAGCTGGAATAATGATGGAGTCAGCTGTCTCTTTTGTATCCAGGTACTGCTTTCTGCCCTATTGGTACACTCTGTTCTACCAGGCTCACACCTCTGGACTGCCTCCGCTTAGGTTAGTGTTGCTGCCACCTGCTGTTCTGTGGATGTATTACAACTAAAAAACACCTGCACTAGTCATGTGGTGGCACTTTGAGGACAATTCTCTCGTTCTCATGATGTAACAGAGTTATTTTTATTTTATTTTAAACAGACCTCTTTGGGTGGAGTTCCCTAGAGATGAGAACATCTTCACTGTGGACAACCAGTATATGATTGGTGATAAATAAGCCTTTATTTTTGCATTGTTACACGTAATACTCATTGGACTTGGGGAATAGATATTCAGTGATAAACTGTCTTGAACTTAATGCAGGAAGAGCCCTGCTAGCCTAACAAGTTGAAGTCATACTACCTGCAAAAGATGAAGTAAATCAATGACCAGGCGTCATATGGATATATTATACTCATGTTACACCTCAGTGCAGACGCTGTAATAGGTTTTTCTCTGTTTCAGATTTGGTATGACATCCACTCTAAAGACGCATATGAAGGAGGCAGGACTTTGACTCTTCCAGTTACTCTGAACACAGTTAGTGTTTCCCATTATTCTTATAACGGAGAACTACAACATGCACCGTCAGTAGTTTTCACACAAATACTGGGGAACAGCTTAATTAATGGGAAGTTAACCAGGTTAATAGGTTTGATTTATAGTGAATATCGTTCCAACTGAAGTATAGTCAAACATTAGATTGTGGAAGAAAGTTGACTTTGTTGGTCTTCTGCAGATTCCAGTGTTTCAGCGTGCAGGTTCAGTGGTCTGCAGGTCAGCGAGAAGTGGATGCTGTTCCGCTCAGCTCCAGGACATCCCTTTTTGCATCACTGTGGCTCTAAACTCTCAGGTGGGAATATGAGGGCATGTCAGCACAGCCTGTTTTGGTAAACTAAGTTTAATTCTTTTAAAAACACAGCCTCTCCTCTCTGCAGGGTGCCGCTGATGGCGAGTTGTACCTGGACGACGGCCACTCCTTCGACTACCGTGACAAAAAGGCGTTTTGCCTGCGCAGGTTGAGCATGCTGTCAGGCCGTCTGGTCTGCCGGTGAGTCACAGCTCTAAGAAACCTCTAAAGAGCTCAAGTGAATTTTAAGTAGTTTTTGAAATGAAATTGTTTCCATGAGATGATTTGATGGTATTGATGCGGTTGACGTTGCCTCTTGCAGTGCTGCCAGTGATGAAGGCACATTTACCAGTGTTACGGTCTTAGACTCCGTCACCATCCTGGGAGTGAGGAGCAGACCGTCCACTGTAACTGTGCATGTGTCAGGTGAGAATCTTCTGCAATATTATACAGAAGTGACAGAAGTACACAATTCAAAGCCAAAGTATTAAGAATGTAAGTACCTGCCTAATAAAAATACTCCATCAGTAAACATCAGTAGTGTAGTAGCAGATGATTTTAACCACTTTATGTACTGCCAGGTTAATCCATAATAATAAATCATTGTTGAGAGTCTACCTCTGAAAAGTAACTAGTAAGAAAAACATTTATAAACAGTAGTATTTCTCTAACCAAGAGACCTGCACCGTGCTGACAGTGAGCGATCTGAGCCTCAGCGTGTCACAGGACTGGGACGTGCACATAGGCTAACTGTCACTCGCTGATATGATCGTGTTTGGGTTTTCAGTAGAATCAGCTGAAGTGAAAAGAAGCAGACGCAGATGGAGTTCGCACGTTAGATGAACCTTTACTGTCGTCCTGCACATGAAACAAGAAGCCAATTGGAAACCTGAGAAATCTACGTGGGGAAATCAATCCAGAGGAAGTAAAATCATAAAAGGAACAGAGCTTATTTTAGAATGTGAAGGCTGATGTTAAAGCAACAGAGAGAAAGTCACTGCTCTGATGTGCATTTTCAACTGTAACAGGCCATGTTTCTATTTGTTTTAATCATGACTGATGCTGAATAATTATTTTCTTTAACAATAACATGGTTGTGTGACCTGACCTGTCTCCAAAGTGAATGTTTGTTAACAGTGACTAAACAGAAAGCACACATCCCAGTGTTGTTAGGTGGGTTTTTATCTCAGACAACATGTTTTCAGATCTTTAAACAGGATAAAACAGAAAAACTCAAAAAGCTAAAAATCATCTATATCGCCCATGAGAAAACAGTAATCTGTGGTTTTATTGCTTTAGCAGCAACAGCTGTTGATTTGAACTCTTCTGATAAGTGCTAAAAAATGGATGCTGCTCCTCTTCGTAGCATTAGCCTGCCGTAGTTATGCTGAGACTGCTCAACGCTGAGCTCCATTGAGAATAGGTTTCAAAGGGCTGAATGCCTTCTGCTGAGGCAGGGCATCTTTCAGCCACTCTTTACATGCCCTCTGCTGCAGCCCGCTGGCCTTTGTGTCACCCAACAATGATGGCACTGGACTGCCACAGCCAGGGAGAGATCATTGTTCAGTTCAGCCAATGGTATTGCAACAAATAGACGTTTATGTGTTGTGTGAGTGTCTGTGCATACGTGTGTGTGTGTGTGTGTGTGTACGTGCACGTGCAGGGTAATGCAAAGGTGAATGCATATGTCAGTGAGTGAATGTGTCTTTCACACTGAGCTTTTCGTCTGCTCTGTGACGACGTGGAGGGAGACGTCACACAAAGAAAGAGCCAATCAGACGTTAGCTCTTTGGATTTATGCCAGGGTGTTTAGGTTTGTAAGACTTTAATACAAGTGGCAAAAGCTCGTTTTTTCAAAAAAACAAAAAACCTCAGCTGAGACGATATGCCCTATACACCGTCTGGCTTCTTCTGTGACCGGTTGATCCGGGAGCGAGAGAGGAGAGACGGGGAAGGTTCTCTGAACAAGCCCCTCCGCTTCAACAACCAGGACTTTAACACCCTGAGACAGGAGTGCCTTCAGAGGAAGAGTCTGTTTGAGGATGACTCCTTCTCGGCCTCTGTGGAGTCTCTGGGCTTCAAGGAGCTGGGACACAAGTCCAACAAGGTCAAGAACATCGTCTGGAAGAGACCCAAGGTAGGAGGAGGGGGGTTCCGCCGGGTTGGCCAGGGAGAGGCACGTTGATGTCAGGTTAAATAAAGAGGGGATGGATCACACATGTGGGAGGTGGAACCTATGTTTAATAAACCGCAATATCAAACCTGCACGGAAATACATTTTTCTTTCCTGTTCCGATACGGGATCATTGTGTGCTGCTGTGGGAATTTACCTGGATCCAGGTGTGAGCAAAAATACTCCCCAACCTTCATGCTGCATGTTGGAAATAAGTGTTTAAGTCGTTAAACCTATGTTCCTGCTTTAATGTCATGGATGGGTTTTAGGAATTTATTTGTTGAAAGATGACTTTTAATGTTGCTCTAGTTGACATTTGCCTCAGTTAAATTTACATGACGTCATGTTACCTTCTGTCAGAGAGCTGTGCAACCTGTGCAGCACATGGCATTCTCCGTACACAGCCGAGGTCAACAGCAAACTAACGTGACACTAGTCCTGAATTGATCTTTGTGTTCGTTGTTGTGTGCAGGAAATCTGTGAGAACCCGCAGTTCATTGTTGGAGGAGCCAGCAGGACAGACATCTGCCAGGGAGATCTGGGTAAAAGCTCGTTATCTAGGCACAGTAATAACATCACAGCGTCAATGGATGTTTGATATCTGAGTTTAATGGTTCACACATGTTCAAAGTGGAGTATTTTAAGCATCCAGCTGTTGAGGAAGAGTTATTTTATCAGTTTACGGAGAAGAGATTACACAACACATCCCACGTTATAAAGCGGCTGAAACGACGCTGCACATTGTAGCTGAGAAAATGCAGTAGTGTGAGCGCAAAACATGCTCGCAAATATGCCATCGATCCCCTGCACATGGCCTCTCTGCCTGCAGCGGCATCCCCATATTGTGCTTACTCTTTTGGAAGGGAATCCAACCAGCAGCACTTCTCATTGTTGTCCAGTTCAGACTGCAGATAAAGGGGACCAGAAGGACAAAAGTCCTGGCAGATGCTGTCAACCATTCCCTGTTGAAAAACTTACATTGTTCCCAACACCCTGCCACACTCCTGGTCAGTCAGAAAACACGAGCGTCAGCACTCGGCCGTTGTCTTTTCCTCCAGCAGAGACGTTCGTCCCCAGCATTGTTTTATGTTGAGAGTGAAAGAACAAAAAAAAGGACCAAGGTGCATTTTTTTCACCTTTACCTTAACAGAACATGAGATGCACATTTACACAGCAGCCACTATCTGTTATAACTCTCATGACCAAACAACTACTAAACTAAATGTGTATTCAGACACATTTAACGAACAGATTTTCCGTGTTCAGGTGACTGTTGGCTGCTGGCTGCTATCGCCTGCCTCACCCTGAATGAGAAGCTTCTCTACCGGGTTGTTCCTCAGGAGCAAAGCTTCTCAGAGGGATACGCTGGCATCTTCCACTTCCAGGTGAGTTTCACAACATTTACTGAGTGATTAACGTTGTAGTGGTTCAACCTCGGTGACGTTTCTCTTCCCTGACTTCATTCTGTCAAGTTCTGGCGCTATGGCGACTGGGTCGACGTTGTCATTGACGACCGCATCCCAACCTTCAACAACCAGCTGGTCTTCACCAAGTCTGCAGAGAGGAATGAGTTCTGGAGCGCTTTGCTGGAGAAAGCTTACGCCAAGTGAGTGTGCCGCCTGTTTGGCAGCAGAGGATTTGAGAATAAGACTCACTGCACTCTGCATGAGTGCACTTGTAGCCAGATAGAAAAGTTAACAGTTAAAAACAGCAGAGTCATCTGGATATCCCAGTTTTTTACTCTAAAAATTAATTGGATTAAAAGTAAAACACTGTAATTCAAATTTAATTTAATGGTTAAGTTAAGTTTTAAAGGTTAAGTTAAGTTAGACAGACGCACACTGACAGGTCTTAATGAAGGTGCTCCTCCCCGTCCAGGCTGCACGGTTCCTATGAGGCCCTGAAGGGCGGAAACACCACAGAGGCCATGGAGGATTTCACCGGTGGAGTCACGGAGTTCTACGAGCTGAAGGAGGCTCCCAAAGAGCTTTACAAGATCATGAAGAAGGCTCTGGAGAGAGGCTCCCTCATGGGCTGCTCCATCGACGTGAGTGACGTTTTGGCATTCATCAGAGTTGATCTGTCTTCCTTTAACTGCAGCTCGTGTTAGGACGCACAGAACACATCTACATCACATTTTCTATGTCTGCAGTCTCTGGTTCCTGCTCGCTTTGAGACTCGTACTGTGACGGGACTTGTGAAGGGTCATGCTTACTCTGTGACGGCAGTGGAAGAGGTAAAGCAGCATCACGAGATCAATGACTTTAGGTGTCACAACATGCTTTTAACTTCTCTGTTTTTATCCTACAGTGTAGACCGTCTCAGCAGAAGGACTCTAAAGTCCGTCTGGTGCGCCTCAGGAACCCGTGGGGTCAGGTGGAATGGAACGGCCCCTGGAGTGACAAGTGAGGAATCTTGTGAAACCTCGTGTTGTTTACTTGTTATACAGGAGATGGATTTTAATGATCAAACTGATGTTACTGTTCCCCCCTCCCCGACAGCTCTAAGGAGTGGGCCACACTGTCCAAGGCTGAAAAAGAGAAGCTGCAGCATCAGAGCGCTGAGGATGGAGAGTTCTGGTGAGTGGCCTTTTTTTACTTTCCTATTATTAATACCATAAAACACGCATGGAGTTGGAGCAGATAGACGCATCCACCCTGTCCTGATCTGTTCACTTCACACCCAGGATGTCATTCGAGGACTTCAAGAAGAACTACACAAAGATCGAGATCTGTAACCTGACTCCTGACGCCCTGGAGGACGACAAGATCCACAAGTGGACGGTTTCCGTGAACGAGGGCCGCTGGGTGAGAGGCTGCTCGGCTGGAGGCTGCAGAAACTACCCAGGTATGAAACAACAACACGTTCAAAGCTGTATCACGGCGACAAACGTTACATTTAAGTTTCAGAAATTGTATAAAAGTTACGCTGATGAAAACCTTGTACTGCAAAATGCCCTGCAGACACTTTCTGGACCAATCCTCAGTACCGCCTTCGTTTGTGTGAGGAGGACGACGACCCCGAGGAAAACGAGGTGGGCTGCACCTTCGTGGTGGCTCTGATGCAGAAGAACAGAAGGAAAGAACGCAAGATGGGGGCCAACCTCTTCACCATCGGATTCGCTATTTACGAAGTTGGTTCTCCTTCAGCTGCGGTTTTAACATGCTGCTTTTTATTAACAGGCTGAGAACATACTGTGTCAGGACACTTCATTTCATTTGCATCCTGTAATAACACAAACATTCTGTCTCTTCACAGGTGCCAAAGGAGGTAAGAGAGGATTTACAGTGCATTACAGCCAACGCCGTTTGTTTTTCCATTTTTAAGCTTTGAGGGAATTCTTCCGTATCTGTGAGGATCTCATTGTTGCTGTTGTGCCTCCCTCCTTCAGATGCATGGGAACAAGCAGCACATGCAGAAGGACTTCTTCCTGTTCAACTCCTCCAAGGCTCGCTGTAAGTCCTACATCAACCTGCGCGAGGTGACCCAGCGCTTCCGCCTGAGCCCCGGGGAGTACGTCATTGTCCCATCCACGTACGAGCCGCACCAGGAGGGCGAGTTCATCCTGCGCGTCTTCTCCGAGAAGAAGAACACCTCCGAGTGAGTGGGCGTGGGAGATGAAGGACGGCCTGTAGGGTAGTAGCGTAGTAGGCGGCCTGCGTGAGGAGGGCGTAGAGTAGTCATCTCCCTGTTAGAGTAATGTTCAGTGGAGTTGAGCCATGTTTCTGAGCAGGGCTGGGTATGGAAGTACAGCACACGTCTGAAGTAAATCTGAAAGTTAGCAGAAGGATAGAAGTCACTAAAAAGTTTTTATAAATAAAGTAAAACAGGAATGGTCAAAGAGATTGTGTTATAGATTATTTAGGACCAGACTAACCTGCCTGTCTGTACCTGAGGATGAGTCAGCTGAGCTCAAAACTCAGTGTTACAAGAGTTTGTGAGGTCTGAAAGGTGTGCGTTTGTTGCGCTCAGTGAAAAAGTAAGTGAGGTAAAAAAGTTGAACCACTGCAGATGAATTTCCAGCAATACCCAGCCCTACGTCTTTATGCCTAAAGTAGCAGCAGCAGTGATTTATACGTCGCCTGTGTGTGTTTGACAGTGCAGCTTTGTGTTTCTGTTCTGTGGGGTTTCTCTGGCTTATTGTGGCGGGTGGGACACAAACCACCAAGAACAAACCATTTTAACGACAATTTGATTTGTAGAACTGGAAGAAATCGGCCCCAGTTCGAAGCTGTTATGGAATCTTTTTTAGGACAAGCGACTTCAGATATGGGCGTGATCTGGTAAACTTTGAAAATATTCAATACTGCACACTCGAGCCTCAAGCAAATCTCCAACCCCCGCCCACCCTGCGGCGCTGGAGGACCAGACAGCCTGCAGAGCCTGCCTGGACTCTGACAGGACCAGGACCTGGCCGTGGGATGGATGTGCACAGCAAACATACTACTGATATTAAGCTGGCAATGATTAGTTTGAGCCTACATGAATCCAAGACAGGAGACGGAAACCTGCTCATTTAGAGGTTTATCTGGGTCAAAATGAAATAATTACTTGCAAATGCACTTTGACCCTTTTCTGTCTCTGACCAATTCAATTAGCTGCAAACGTTCAGCTGCAGGTTGATGTTAATGTCTAATACAAACCAAACAATCGAGGGAATGTTCTCTTGACTGTACAGAGGGAGGAACTGAACTAACACGTTTTATTCACAGCATCATTGAGACTTTGTGGAGTCCTTTTAGTCTAATGTGAGTATTGGACTATAAGCTTTCACAAACTGCAGTGAATAAGTTAAATGCTTTGGGATTTGTTTGTCTGACACCTGATATGAATAAGATGATTGGCTGTTGTGATAATTGCTAATAGCCCAGGCTTGTGGTCCAGATGAGATGTTGTTGTCACCATGGTGACTGCTGTATGTTCGTCTTCATCCAGGGAGATAGAGAACAGGATCGAGGCCGACCATCCAGTGGTAAGTGTCTCTCAACATTCCTCCTTAATCTTTGCCTTTTCTGGACTGTGTGTTTTTGACCAATTCTCTTTTAAAAAGTAGTTCAAAATGTCTAAATTCTATTATTGTTTTTATTCTAACCTAAATACTAATCAACAAAAACAACATAAGTTCAAATCTAGACTAACATTACAAGAAAACCTGTAACTGCATTTAACTACTTTTTCCCATCTGTATTTCGTCTCGGTTTCTTGCTGCTGCGGCTCCACGTGGCCTCAGCCTGCACCGGCCTCAGCGGGGGAAGAGAGCGAGGAGGATCAGCAGTTTCGGACTATTTTTCAGGAGATAGCCGGAGATGTGAGTACAGGGAGTGAATCTGAATTTAACCTTTTCCTAATTTGCAGTACGGGCTGGTTTTTATGTGGTTTTGCTGGGGTCTGTGACTCTGTAGACACTTTATCACTCAGTTAACCTTTGACCTTTACCCCCGTGAGCAGATGTTTTTTATTTCTCTCTCTAATAAAATCAACTGTTTATCACGGAGACATGAAACTCATACGGTTTCTTTCTCCCCTCTGGTCGCTCCTGCAGGACATGGAAATCTCAGCCAACGAGCTGAAAAATGTTCTTAACAGAGTCATCACCAAGCGTGAGTCGACTTTACGCAACACTTCACTTCTTTTCCTACCTTCACCTCCATCCTTAACGGCTTTAACGGGGACACAGCCTCTGAGTAGAAAACAAACTGTAGTGGACACGTGTTAAAAGTGAAGTGAGGCAGTTACTGTTTGTAATGTTTCCTTGTCTGAACTCCCTTCAGATAAGGACCTGAACACGGAGGGCTTCAGCTTGGAGAGCTGCAGGAGCATGATTGCTCTGATGGACGTATCCTTTGTATCGAGTGCATCGGGCTGGCTGTGTTGTCTGTAGGAGGCACAAGCTGCCGAGACCCGTGGAAGGGTCTGTGATGGACGCTCAGGGTCTGTGATGGACGCTCAGGCCTCATTTCACCACACGTATGCAGTGATGTTTCATTTAGAGCACGTCGTGTGCGGTTGTATTTTAGTCTTAACAGCTTCTGTTTCAGATGGATGGGACCGGCAGGCTGAATCTTCAGGAGTTCAGACATCTGTGGAACAAGATCAAACAGTGGCAGGTGGGGCCGCAGGTTCCCCTCACTAATCCTTTTCATCTTCCTCGTTCTAATCTAAATGTCTTTTCATCTTCTCTCGTCCAGGGAATCTTTAAACATTATAACGCCGACCAGTCTGGAAGCATCAACAGCTACGAGATGAGGAATGCTGTCAACGATGCAGGTAATAACTCCAACACTTTACTTTACTGCAAAATGTATTTTGAAACGCACCATCCATCAGTGTTTCAGCTGTAGCTTCATGTCCTGTATTTTAAATTCATGACTTTGAACTGCATCATCACAGCTTGAACTCATCCTCTGAATGTTCTTGTCACCGTGCAGCCATGTGTCTTGTGTCCCACTCAGGCTTCCGTCTCAACAACCAGCTATACGACGTCATCACCATGCGCTACGCAAACGAGAGCATGAACATCGACTTCGACAGCTTCATCAGCTGTCTGGTTCGGCTCGAAGCCATGTTCAGTAAGTCGGCGCCTCGCCTGCACCGTCTGAGGACAATTTATGCAAAGATATGCCACGTATCAGAGTATAGTTACTCATCAGGGGGTGTTTAATCCGGGGCTGCAGTATGTGTTTGTTGTGTCCTCAGATGGGGTGAACCACCCTTGTGTTGTGTTGTGATCTCTTCCTCTCCAGGGGCGTTCCAGGCCTTCGATCAGGATGGAGATGGTACAATCAGACTCAGTGTGCTGGAGGTAAGCGTCTCTATGACGCCTTCTGTCTGCAGGTTGAGAATGCGCCGAGCTTTCCTGTTAATTCGTATCACATTCTACCCAGATGTTTAGCATGTGGGTGATAATATGTGTTGACATTACCCTTTAAAAGCCAGAAACAGCTCATCAGGGTGGAAGAAATGTCGTCATTGTGAAACTGAATGGAAAGATTGTTGTTATGCAAGGATGTGGTCTGAAGGAAACAGCTGGATCTGGACCCACATTAATGACTTCTGCCACCTCTGTTTTAGTGCACATATGTTTGTCCTCCCAGTTATGAGTGAAGTCACATGTAGAGGTTAACTGATTCTTATTCTCTCTCTGTAGTGGCTCCAGTTGACCATGTACGCCTAGAAAGGCCCATCTTCTCCCAGGTGAGCTCCGCTCCACACGAGGACCAGACCTGCCAGCCGTTACCTCAATATTCAGTGTGCCCGACCACCGTTAGCGCTGACCCACCCCCCCAGCTCTGCTCCAAAATGTTCACCATGCTTCCTCCATCTCATCTCCTCCACTTCTCTCTCTCTTTCTACAGAAGTTCTCAGGCATCTTGCATTTCCTTCTCTGCATTTGTCCTCACAGTATCACTAAAATATCAGTCTCTTTACAGTCACTACCATTGTTTTTTTTTTTTTTTAGACCTTACAGTTACCGTATTTTTCTCAGGCATCAAACACACACAACCTCTTTTTTTCTGTCACAATACCTCACAGAACCTTTCCCAGTAACTGTTCTTACTGTTCATCACACTCTTGATATCTTCTCATTAAACCACCCCGTGTTATCTTTGTGTGTCATCTGAGCAACACGGGCTTTCTTCCTGTATCCTTCCACAGATCTGCATAAGCAAATAAACCTGACAACTAATCATTTATTTAGGATTTCTCTGCCCCTCTCCTGTTTTTTTTGTCTATAAATCGCTGCTGATTTATAAGTCACCGCCACCAACAGTTCAGGATACGAGCCATCTAGTGTGCTCCAGTCCCACAAACGGCGCTCCCCGGTGGACAAACTCAGGCATCTTCTGTTGATCTAATCTCAAGCGTAAATTCAGCGCTTGCACCCCCGCCCCCCCCAGCTACTGTCCAGTCTGCCAGTCGTTCAGCTCTGCATGTGGATGGGTGAAGAACTAAACTGTGGAGCTGACGAGTTTACTTTTCTCAACACCGACATTCGAGGTTCAAATCTGGCTTTGACAGAATATGGATAGTTGTCTGGGCTGCAGCTTTTTGTGATTTTCCTATGAAGGCTCTGGTCAAACGAGTGTACTGCTTTTTAACCAAATGAACAAATAAATGTGTCGTTTTTTGGTTTGACTGCGTTACCAGTAGTTTTGATGTGATGTTCTGGTATTTTTGTTCCGACGCGTCCTTTAAACCATCCAGACCACACAAGTAGTTTTGTAATGTTACATTTATTTGTTAACAATTTCTTAGATTGCACTTAGTCTTAAAAAACCTGTAGAACTGAAAAACAGTGAAGAAACTCAGGAATGCCAGGTAGGAGGTGAACTGTACGTGTTTCCATTAGTGTTAGATAACAAGTAGGCAGAGAGAGTTTGGAAGATGCCGGCCGTGGGAACATAACTCTGCTGAGAACACATCCTCTAAAGGACACAACCAAGAGAGCTGTAACCACACCAAAGTCCGGATCTTTTACACGGGTTAAAACTGGCTGAATATGCCTTTAAAAGAAATGTTGCCTGTCTGTAAGAGTGTGAGGTATGGCATGGGAGATGAATCCGCATTCTTCTCTTACAGCTCCTCTGTCAAACACCTCCTCTAAACATCCTTTACCTCCATTGGAGATCAGTCACTTTCAGCTCGATGCTCCAAATCTAAAATAAATACCAAAAGTACTTCCAAAGAGTAAATGATGTCATAAAAACTGTACCTCACACGAAACAGAGTTCCTTTAAACGATGAGGAATAAACCCACGCTGATAAACACATGTAGGAACACACGGGAACACGCCCACGCCTTGGTTCTGCAAAACTCTCGAATGGCAACTTCAGGCCAAGTCACACAACACTGCACCAAATTCCCTCAAAACCTTTAAATCACCTGAATGAGCAACGGGAGAGAAGAATAAATGTAACTATGACTCGCTAACAATGAAAAAAAATCTGTTAAAAAATAAAAAACGTTAATCACACGTTAAACGCCGCCTCGCTGGGTACACCACGAGTTTCTAAAACCTTTTACATTCAACCATAGTTTATTTTAAGTGGATGACGACAACTTAAACGTAAAGAATTGAAGTTGCTCATTAAGACACGTCCCAACAATAAAAACATCCTGACCCATGCCACGTTAAAGCCAATCGATCTGCACGGTGATTATTAGTTTTAGTAGCAGATGCAACAGAGAAGCACGACGAATCCTCCTGATACCGGCAATGCTGAAGTTTCTTCAACAAACAAAAGTCACATGTTTCTTTGTCTTATTTTGGTCAGTGAAAAGAGAAGGAGGTGTTTCTTTCTCTAGAGTGCAGAAAATCAAATAAAGAAGCGGCTCAGTCATTCCTCCTTTCGTACTCGTAGTAGAGTTGGATTCCAACACCGAACATTAAGGATGGAGTCGTAAGACGCCACTTAGCAGGCTCGACGTGAGCGCTGACAGCTTAAGTGGGTCCCTAGAACATCCCCCCCAATATGGGAGGTTGATAGGAGGAGTGGTGTGGGGGAAGACGAGGAAAGGAAAGAGGGCTCAGGAAGAAACAGTGTTCCCACCACCAGCCCTCAAGGCTCCACTTCTGTTTCCTCCTCAACATGTTTCTGCATGTGCACCAGCATCTGCAAGACAGAAGCACAACAGATCCAACATGTCACAAGGAGAGAAGTGAAGACAACGCTGCTGACATGTGAGGGGGGGCTGAGAAACATTTCTATACCTGCTTGGAGCTGCTGCGCGCACATAAAAGCTCTTCACAGTTTTTCCAGCGGCACTTCAGCGTCTGCAGGCTGGGGCCAGTGTGGTCGTTGATCAGGTGCTGCTGCAGATGCTCCATCACCCCAAAGACCGTTGAACAGCCGTGCCACTGTCAACGCAAGACACCATCAGCTGCCAATATTATCAGGATCTATTGAACAGTTAATCATTGTGCTTGGTTCCTGAACTAGAACACAGTCTTCACTTGTTCTCAAAGCTCCAATTGACGATTCAATCGCTTGTTTCATCTGACAAAACATCCAAACACTCAAAAAAATATTCGGTTTAGTTTAGGGTCCAACGTAAAAAGGGAGAAAACACTGACTTTTTCAGCTGCAGCAGCTAAATTTAATGGGAGCAATAGGAAAGCATTGTCACAACATATTCATCCATGTCTCTGTGCGTTCTCTTACCCAGCAGCGATAGTTGTGCATCAGGTTCAGTTTGACGGCCTGAACGCTGCCATCGTAGCAGCCTGTGTAGATCTGAAATGCCACATTCACACACATCATAGATACATTCTTAGCCAGGACGCCGTTAAAATGCTGCATCTAAGAAATACATCTATATTTTGCCATTGTTTCCCTCCAGGAAAATATATTTTCTATCTCACCATGTTCTTGTGAACAGCCATACACATCACCATGTCCCTGTGTCCACCGTAGACCTGCAGCTGGTCATGAGACTGTGGAGTAAAGCACACTCATCAATAAGTTACTGCACACTAATCTTGAGCCTAATGTTTACACGAGAACAGAAAACCAGCAGACCTGTAGATCGTAGACACGGACCAGTTTGTCTAGGCAGGCGGTCACCATCACCTTCCCCAGAACGGTCACTACAGTGACAGCGTGGCTGTGACCTTTGTAGACTCGCACCGGCTCTCCCGTCTGCACACAGACGCAGTGTGATGTGAATGTATTAATACATTTAGCAGACATTCGATTTCACGGCTCCTCTTAAGAGGTAATGGCGACTCACGTGGATGTTATGTGCATAGACACACTGATCACTGGATCCACTAAATACCAGATCGTTGACCACCTGAGAGCAGAGAGGAAAAGCACATTGTCTGAGTCTGACTAAACGATTATACAATCATATACAACGCATTGAAACACTACGCTACCTTCATGCAGAGCACAGTTTTGCTGTGTCCCTCCAGCGTGCGCAGCAGGAGTCCGCTCTTGGCATCTCTCACAGTGATGGTGCTGTCGTAGGAGCCAACCAGCAGGATCTTCCGGGCTCCCTCCTGCGAGGAGGCCAGACAGCTCACGGCCCGTGGCCCGTGGCACTCGAACGCATCCATCTGCTTGTTTGTCTGAACAAAACACACGTGACATCAGCTGTAGCTGTATGTAGCATAAATAAGCATGAGCACGCTCGGTTTCTGTTCCATCCATAGTGACAATGAAATGTTAGCTCAGACAGAGAAGATGTTGATATTGGCTCTGTGGCACAGGTCAGTTTAAACCTGCACATTATGCAGCAATATTAAAACTGAATAGCTGCAGCACTTGTAACTTGTCCACTGTGGTTTACTGAATTTGTCACCTTGAGGTTAAAGGTCACCACTGTGCCATTTGCCAGGCCTGCATATAACGTTTTCCAGCGGCTGTGGAGGCAGAGAACTCGATCTGTCAGAGAAAACTGCTGCTCGAGCTCTTGTGTCTGTGAAAAGGCAGGAAGGACAAGGGTTCAGTCTGAATCCACATTTACCACAGGGGTGAATTAATGTTCAAGGAAATACACGTGAGAGCATTTTGAAGCTTTGGTGCGAGTCACGAGCATTTGTAGTTTTTACCTTGAGACTGTAGCAGCGGATGGTTTGGTCACTGGAACCAGAATAAAGTCGATGATGGAGACAGGGAGCTGCGGACACCAGCAGGCAACTAACTTTGGAGCTATGACCCTCAAACACAGCCACGCATTTATGACTCTGCAACAGAGAGGCCACAACATGAAAAGCTCTTATGTTAGCATATAGTTATGAGTCCATGAGACCAGCAGCAACAGAAAATCCTCCATTGACACCCACCACCAGGTCGAAGGCTCTGACAGTTCGATCCCCGGAGCATGTGTAAAGCAGGCCGCTGTGGATCTGCATGGCGTTGACCGCCTCCTGGTGGCCCTCAAACAGCCCCTCGGTAGGCATTTCATCTTCACCATGATATGAAGACACATCGGTAGCTGGAGCATGAGGATGTAAATGAGACGTAGAATAGCTATAAACACACATCAGATGTCACATCCATTCATTAGTGAACTCATCGTACAGTGTCGCTGTGAGTCCACTCACAGCTCTACGAATACCTTGCCCATAAAAAGGGAGAGTCTATTTTAATTTGGTCTCTGACCAGGACGCTTCTAATTCTGGCTGCTCGGAACATGATAGTTCATCATTATGTTAGTTCATGTATTCAAACTTTAACTTTCTGTGCCCCGACTGTAACACCTCGGTAGAGAAACACATACCTGATGAAGTCTTCGTTATTTTCGGCAGTGTGCGGAGGAACGGCATTTCACTGTGATGACAAGAGGTGGAATGAATGATTGGTTTTTAGTTCAATCAGTGATTAGACATGATCTGGTACGACGAAAATGATTAAAGATACAAAAACAAAGTCTCACTTCTCAGACGATTTGCATATGTCCATGTCGCTGGTGGAGGTGACCTCATTGCAGGCCAGCCTCTGTGGCTCAACTCTGGAGGTGTCTGGGCCCTGAGCTGGAGGGGAAGCGTGTATCAGGGGCTGCTGACAGGCTGCGGTGACCTCCATCACGTCCTCGGAATCCAGGTTCAACGTCAGCTCTGTGAAGGCCACCGGGGGAAGCTCCATAATGTGTTCAGACAAGCTGGGCTCTACTTTCTCGGGTTGAATAGTTGGAGACAGCAACGTAACAGCCTCCTCGCTGGCTTCTACGTTCATGTCCTCTCCACCTTCTGTAGGCGGAGTGGAGGTGCTGACCTGAGAGCCTGCACTGGGTCTCCTGCGCGGCCGGAGCCACCTTGGCTTTGTGGCGTCTCCGTCTATTTCTGTGTCACTGCTCTCAGCCTGCTCCGTCCCCTGAGCCTTCTTCAGCGCTTTCCTCTTCTTCAGCTTCCTCACACGCTTTCCATTCCTTGGTTCGGACGGAGATCCAGGCGGGTTAAGCACTGAAGGCTCAACAACACTCACCACTTCAGAACCCCTCCTACCGAGTAAGAGAGACTTTAAGGGGGACTTGGAATCGAGACTCGTACAGCTTGTGCTCAACTGCGAGGCTGTTTCCATCATCTCGACCTGTCCCGACGAGCTCCCTCTACATTCTGCAGGCTCTCTGAAGTTCTCCCAAACGTGCTCTGTGTTACTTGGCTCAGTTTTTCTTTCAGGAGAGAGCTGGAAATTAAGACCAGGGTCTGCAAGAGTGTCACAGGCACATGGGTCAAAACGCTGCATGTTCAATTTGCATGAACATTAAAACATTAATAAATGTTTCTATTTTCACTTCAACTACTATATTTCCTAAAAAGAAAAAAAACATCAAGTAAAACCATCCTTCATCCGCACGTGAACTAGTTACAGATCAAAAATGTGTAGCATTTAAATAGAGAAAGAAAGATTACAGGAAGAAAATACTCTCATCACTCCACCTGTCGAAGACGCTGCAGTGGCGACGACGGGCAGTTCTGGTGTGGTGCTGTGAGCAAAGTGGGTCATATTGTCCCAAGGATCCATTTCTGAGCTGACATGGACGGGAGACTGTGGTTCCTCCTTGATTACTACAGGCACGAAGGAAAGGCTGGAGGAGGGAGGAGAGGCGCGCTGAGCCGGAGGACTGCAGCTCGACCTGGACGCTGCAGCAGCAGCCGCTGTGTCCGTAGCAGTGTGAAGGGAGGAAGGAGCGATGGGAGGAATGTGCGGCTCTCCATCAAATGAATCCTCCTTTTCCTCTTTCAGTTTGATCTGAGGCGTTTCCTCCACACTTCCTGTGTAAAAAGTTGATTCCACTTCTTATTTCAGTTGTATTTATTGCTAATGTACTGTGTGTGCATTTACCCACTTTCCAGTAAGACTTCACCTGTAGCTGTCAGTAAAACTAAGGGATATGTCCTCACCTTGCATCCCTTTAAGTAACTCAATGCGCTTGTTTCTCAGTGTGCTCATCTCTGCAGTCACCTGAGAAAGACATACAAAGACAATACAGGTGTTCAGAAGTAAGTTATCACTTTAAAACACGAACTTTACAATTAAGGCCCCGACAATGAGGAATAAAAGAAGTTCAAGTTGTGTGTCGCCAGATAAATTGCTGTTAAAACTGATCTCACCTGCTGTTTGACCACCATGAGCCGCTGCACCTCCATGTAGGCGGCTTCCAGCGCAGCCCGAGCCTGGATCAGGCTGGTGTCCACAGTCTGCAGCGAGTGACTCAGCTCCTCCTCTCGCAGAGACACAGTCAGCAGCTGGTCAATCTGAAGACGCTCTACACGGAGCCCAAAACATAAATGCTTCATTTCTGTGTCGTTTTTTTTACCTTTATATGAATTTAGCTGCATGCGTTAATTGATTACTGCACCAGAAATGATAGATAACAACCTTTTTTGGATTTGACCTTCCTTCTTTTGTTATCGTGCTCCACACAAGACGCCTCCGGACTCAGAACATCCTACAGGGGAGAAAAAGAAAGATTTACATTGTGCTTGTTTGTCGCACTCTCTCTCTCTCTTTGAAAAGATATTCAGCGTTTCATTGAGTAATGTAAATGTAATAAGATTCCAGTATTTTAATTGTTTGTGTTTTTACTCACACCAGCAGCTCTTCGCCTCTTTCCTGCGCCCTGACCGTCGTGCTGCTCCGTCCCTGAACTGCTGTCACCGAGCACTGACTCAGAACGCTGCAGAGCCTTCACTGTCGCCAATGTTAGTTTTTCTGGATGCTTCTCTGCTTCAGCCCCAAGCTCACTGGGCTCCACCTCTTTCTGACAGCGGCTGTCTTGAGCTAATACAGGAGACACAGAAGATCCCGGCTGGTCTGAGCTGAGGCTCTCTCTCTGTGTAAACAGAGAAAGAATAGCTGCAGGGGCAACGCTGCTCTCTGATAAGGAGCGTTTTCGAGAGGCACTTGGAGCAGAGTGGTCCATCAACGACTCCCACTGGAAACCCTCTATCAGGGGAACGTCATCTTCCTCCTGACTGTGTTCCTCCTGTTCATATGGCACCATCTCTATCCCAAACCTGGAGCCAAATTAGGAAAAAGGCATAAGCAAAGCAACTGGAATGTGCAAGATGTTAGTATGAATGCACTGATCACTTCAAAGTCTACAACCAAGATCAAACTTTCACCTTGGCATGCCTTTCCCTTTGTCCTGCTTCTTCCTGACCTCCTGATACACCTGTTCCCAGTTCACATTGCGCCGAGACCCGGAGCAGCTGATTAGCTGCCGCACTGTAGGTTTAAGGCCCGAGTCCTTTTCCGTGTCACACCTTCGGGACTCGCTCACGTTCCGCACCCTCCTGGCAATGTTGAGGTTCGGCTCGTGGCTGCCCGTTTTGCTCTTGGAGCTGATGTGTTTGGTCAGGTCACGTTTGAAGACGGTAGGCAGGTCGAGTTTGGACAGACTCGATGACTCTGAGATCGCCTGTGCCTCACAGCTTCTCAAAGTGTTGCTCTCGGAGTTCTGCCCCGCTGCAACAGCCTGCGTGGCTTCATCTGGGCCCGTTGAGCTGCTTTCTTTGTCTACCGCCGTCCTCCTCTCCTCGTCTTCCCTGCTCGACGATGCAGCCTCTGAGCCCTCTTTGTTAGAGGTGGTAACTTGTAAGGACTGAAGAAAGACGCTGCCATCTAGAGATGGTGACACTGGTTTTTCTGCCCTGACTGACTCAGGTAAATCCGGTTTCCCTGCGTTTTGCCTCCGGCCGTTCTCTTTGTTGACACCTATCTGACTCTGAGCATGGTCTCTCCGCTGCTCCTCCACAATCTGCCACGCCACTTCCAGCCTGTTTTTACTAGAACTATCTAAAGAGCCTTTCTTTTCTAACACAGCGGGCCTGGTTTTCTTGAAGCTTTCTGGGAGCTGCCGTTCTTGCCTTGATTGAATGGGCCCAACAGGATGAGCCTTGGAGCCTTGGGGTCCGCTCTGCTTTGTAGTTGGCTTTGATTGTACTTGTGTTTTACTGCTTGATATATTGGGTTGAGAGCCACTGCTGAGACAAGGAGCTGAGGACATCTTCCAGTCTTTATTTAACAGTTGTTTGTTTGCCCTCTCATTGAAAGGACCAGATAAGGAGTTCTGGTGACCATCTCTCTGAGCGCTGCTGCTTCTACTGCTGCTGCTGCTGCTGCTGCTGCCGCCGCCGCCATCTTTGGACTTGGTCTTGGGGTTTATTTTATGCCTCCCTTTCTCTTCAACACTTTTTTTCCTCGAGGCCTGCCCTGGATTCTGTTTCTCAGGTCGGGACAGCCTGTTAGAGGCACTGGATTCTGTTTTTTTGTCGTGCTTCTGTGGTACGGGACCTTTGGAACTCTTGTCTAATAGATTTGGGTTGTTGTCTTTATGAGATATAGATTCACCCTTGGTGACTGGATATGGTGACCAGCGACAGGCTTTGTCCAGCTTTGGATTACTACCAAAGGTCTTGGAGCCTTTACTACCACTGTGTTCAGATGCAGGTGTTTGACCCTCCCCGTTCTGAAGCCTACGATCCCGCTGCCCTTCCAGGTCATTATTGGAATTTTGAAACTGATTCAGAGCCTGAGCAAAAAAACTAGGCAGAGGTGGATTCACGGGAGTCTCCAAAAGGCCTAAAGGTCTGCTCCTTTGTGGATACTGGGAAATATTGTTTTGGCCATAGACCCCATTTCTACTGCCTCCATTGCTGAGCCAAGGAAATCGACTTTGCTGATTGCCAGAAATCTCACCCTGATAGTACTGCCTCTTGTTCCAACCTTCCTGGCTGTGGAAGCGTCCACCAGAAAACTCTCCTGATGTCCATTTCTGAAGGTTGGGGGGCTCCTGAGCATGCCAAGTGGCACTCTTCCCCTGTTTATTGTTGTTCCGGGGTTGTGTCTCCCCCGATCTGGCATTATATCCGTTACTCCTGTACCACTGATTGGATTTACTGAACCCCTTCGATGACACTTTGTAACGCTCCTTAGCTTCCTGTAACCTCTGCTGAAACACCTCTTTTTTTCTTCGTTCATCTTCTTCTGCAGCTAGCTTTGCAGCAGCTGCAGCCTCCTCGTTCCTACAAACAACAGACAGATACAGGAATACACTCGGTGGTTCTAGATACACTGTGTATACTCAACAAACATTTAACAACATGCACTTTAAACTATACACAATTTCTAATAATAGAAGTTACAGGGTGCTGCATAGAAATTGTACTACACTGATAAAGTAGTTACTGAGTACAATGGCAGCTGGATTTCTTCTACAGAATAACAGAGAAGAGTTCAAAGATGTTTGGTGAGGACTTCCTGTATTAAACTAATAAAACAAAAACCTTTTGATATTTCCATATTAACAAAGAATTAACTTGTTTCTGTTAAACTGCAGCTGCATCTCCTGGTGGACTGTTGGGACTGTCTGGGACTGCTTCAGACTGTGACCCCAGTGACCTGCCGAGGTCCTGTTATATCTGGCATGTGACAGGCTGACAGCTTCTGCCTTTTGCCTCCAACTGTTCTAGTCAGACATCTTTCCTAATGTGAGATTGAGGTCAACACAAATAAGGTCTAGCGGGACATGTTAAATTAAGGTTTGTGTACTGAGAGTAACAAAATCCATAAAAAAATATATGTTTTTAAGGATTTCGGGATTTCTGCTGTGTTGTAGACCACGTTGAACTATATAAAAAGTGTAGAGAATGCACCATTTTTGTCCAGGTCTTATCATCACTCATAAACGACATGTTGCAAAATATCCCTTGTAACGTTAAATTATTGTGTCTGGGCTTTTTTTAAGCTGCAGTCTTGACACATGACTCCAACGGCAGCTCAGCGTGAAGCAGTAGCTAAAAGAGTCCTGTGAGCACCACAGAGGAGAATGTGACTATACATGGTTTTCAGCACAGTACATAAACACAAGTAATAGATTGGGAATTGTCACCTTACTTTGGATCTCTGTTTAATCATAAAGCCAAAATAAACACAAAAATGGGTCGAGCAATTCATAATAAAATATAATAACGCTACTAATATTATTGGTTACTAAAATTTGTTTTTTCCTATAGGCCTGTTTACGCTGATTGTTAATGAATAAAAAAACAGTGGTTTTACCTGATCTGTCGTTTTCTCTTCTCAATCAGGTCCACCAGCGCCTGGTCGAAGTAGTCCTCAGTGTCATTTCCATGAGGCTTTTGTTCAACAGTCTCCACATTCTGCTTGTGCGTGGGACTGGAAATGTGGCTGGCATAGTCAGTCAGGCTCACCAGCGTTACCTTGCACACTCTGCACTCGTGTCCGCAATCCCTGGGGAGGGAAGGCGAGAGCGGGCATTCAATCGTTCCTTCTGGCATTGCTCGGATCGAGCCTGGTTCAGTTTTCCTGCCTGCAGAGTCTGCAACAATGCACTCAACAATGGCTCTACTCTCTGTTACTGCAAAGCCAAAATAAAAACCAGGAGAGGAGAATACTCAACAATCCCTACAGTATATTGTCCGAATTCTCTGTCACAGATCAGGAGGTCGCTAACTTAGAAATTTATCTTGTTAAAAAAAGAAAATGAAAATCTTTTTCTTCCTGATCCTGTTTTCCTTTTTGTCAGCAGGCCATGGGTGGCAGGGCGAGGGCAGGGGCATCCAGCCTGGACCAAAGCAGCATGCTAATCAAGCTGTTTATGTCCAGCAGCCACAACCAGCCATGCAGCACAGCACTGGGACGTGCAGACGGGAGAGAGGCACGGCGCCCTCAGCCTAGTACGCTTTCATGATGGTGTCCGCTGCGCTCTGAGACTCTACAGAAGGCAATATCTGTATTTGAGCTCACATTCTTCCACAAGAGCTAAGGACCAGCCCCCCTCTAGGTCAGCATGTGTTATTAGAACATGCCTGAGCATCCTGCTGACCAATCACAAGCAACGCATGTGTAACAGGAGCCTGGCACAGCTGCTCAAAACCTCTAATTTAAAACCTCTCCCAAGTATGCCATCCTGTGATTCAGAAAGGAGCAGCCACTATGCTGGCTGCCTCTCAAAGTCTTTTTTAAATCGGTGCAATAGCTTGCTGCTACTTGATGATCTATTGTTCAATTAGTTACGCTATCAATAAAATTAGGTTTCTTGTTTTGTCTAATTTGTTTCTTCTAGGGTGCAGTGATGAATGAGCATGTTTGGCTGGACTGCTTTTTGAAAGTGAATACAGATCTCAGAAAATGAGTGTCAATTTGTGTTAAAGTTAAGTTGTAATCATAACATATCTTAACAGACTATTTTCTAAATCGTCATGCATTCCCTACCATTTGCCTTTCTTGTTTCAAAAGTCCTGTTTCACTACAATGCATAGTGCTTCAACAAACTTACACAAAAGCATGCAATGTTTGCAACTTAACTGCTCGAGATTTTCCATCTTGGCGAAAGGCCACATACTTTCATTAATCTACATGGGGGTCACAAGATAGCCAGTTGCTATCTATTGGTCATGCCTGTTGTTCCGAAGAAATTGTGTCTAAATATATGTGGTGCGGTTGAAACAGCTGCCCCTATATCCACTTGCCTAACACGTGCAAACGTGCACACATGCATGACCCAGATACATCTGAATAAAACTCAAGACAAAGTCAAATCATGCATGGTCCAAATTATTACACTAAATATTTAGCCTGATGTTGTGACCCTGGTCAATAATCAGGACTGCTGGATTTTTTGCAAAATAGAACAGAATCTTTTTTCTACAATACATCATTAACATATTTAGGGTAATTGCACTGTATACAATTAAACAATAAGAAAATGTATGTTAAGCACTGCATTGGAGAAATAACTCACCGGCCTTTGAGCTTTTCTAGCTCACGGTGATGCAGCATGCTTCTCATGTGCTCATCCATCTCCTGCACACATTTAAACATGACAAGACTTTTTTTCGCTTATCGAAAAACACATTTAAACAGATAACACTTCATCCCTATATATGAATATGTGCATCACACATATAAACATTTTACAGCGACTCTTGAATTAGAACACTTTACTTTTGTTTTTTATAGTGTCAGTGTAGCACAAGGTTAGAAATGCACCAAATAAAAGACTAACAGTATTGCCTATGAAAGGTAATCACCTGTTTGGAGATGTGGATGGTTTCACAGAGGATGCACTTTAGCTCTCGTGACATTTTGAACACAGGTGGATTTCAGCCCATTACTGTCAACAGAGAGGATTTGTGAAAGTAAAATGATTTATTTTCAACAACCTAGAATGGACAAACAACAGAGTATGTGATGCAACCCTTAATGACAAACACCAGAAGTGAGGTTCTGCTTTCTATTGTACATGTTGGTGGCTGAGCTCTCAATTGCATCTCAGACTAATTGAACCAACACAGTAGAGGGGGTGCACTTCATTCCTTTTAACATCCACACCTAGCAATTTAACAACATGCCTCTGTACCACAGCCCAAATGTCAGCCCAGAGTTCAACCTGGACACTGGTCTAATTCCAGTCTGCTGGCAAAGAGGCAGTAGAACAACAGGAGCACTGGGGCTGGCTATGTTCACTAACTAAACTAACAGCACAAATAGGTCAACTGTCACTGACGTTATTCTAGAAGAAAATCTGTCTTTCACAGGGCAGCTGACTATAAATGTTTCTGGTTTAAAAATAAAAGCCTCATGACGCTTCAAAGACCGTCACAATACTGCCATCAACATTACTCTTCACTTCCACAACACCAGAGGGCAGCTATTTACAGTATATTATCAGCAGATCCCAGGTGTTAGTCTCTCTCTGCCACTTAATCTCTAAAGGACACCAGGAGACCTAAAAACGTTTTAACAGCGATGATGCACCTATATTAAAAATGTCTGAAAACAGACTGTGAACAAATAACGAGTTAAGCAGAAATACTTAAAATAAGTCATCATCACACAGCCTTATCTTATACATATTCATTAAATAAAAATAATAGACAGAAAACAACCAGTAAGACAGAAATGGAAGAAGAGCAACTAACTAAGTTAGCTAAACAACAACAACAACAACAAAAAGCTAGTTAGCAGATAGATACTAGCAGAAGTCTGCCCGCTCCAAGTCGCTTTCTTAACTATTAGAATTACATTATTAAACTGTTACAATAACTCAGACTCTATTGCTATATTACATTTAACGACTAGTTAGCTTGTTAGCATGGTCAACAAACGAAGAGTTAGATTCATTGTTGTTAGTTTAGCTTTCAAATTACTTTTATTTAAAGCGTCTAATAATAAAAAAGGAAACAAAAATTAGATTAACATCGGACTTTACAGATCAGAAATTGTTTATACAAACAAAGCATGTCTCCTGACAGAATTTACGTTAGTTAAAACAGTTAAGAAGCGACTGTAGACTGGCAAAGCTAGTTAGCGACCAAGCTACAGCATGCTAGCCATCGCAACGTAAAAATCTTAAATTGTTTACTAATTATGAAAGCACTAAGAGCTAAATCTGAGACAGCATATTTTATGCATTATAAACAACAGTGTGTGACCGTTGACTACCTTTATAAAATCCAAATGTGGCCGACAGTGCTGCTTTTCTCATTCTCCGCTGCAGCTAACAACAACATCCTGCTCCGCGACCCCGCACTGAACTACTACCCAGAATGCGTTGCGTTCACAACAACGCAGTGTGGGAAAACGGATTATTTTCGTTCTTCTTCGGATTTAGTTACAATGAGTGGAAGTGCATCCGAGCTGTTGTACTACTGCCTCACTCTGGATCTATCCATAACCATCCACCTATGGAGACTCCACACTTCAAAAAAATCCAGATGTCTTGTGCTCCTTCCCTCCCTACGATGGTGCATTAGCGCCACCCACTGGATGGGGGGGATATTAAGTGCTACTACAAGTACTTTTACCACTGAAGTAAAATTCTTACTATAATATGTCTAAATATACATACATACATATACAATATAAACAAGTATTTTTTTTTCTAAATTGAAATCTGAATTCAACTGTATATAGACATTTAACTCTATAGATACCCATCTATCTAACTTAATCTAGACCTACATAGTACTACTTCTTACATTTAGACGATTCAAATAAAATAAAAGTAAAAGAAAATGTAAGTAAACGTAAATACCGTTTCAAAATTGTATTTTCTTATTAGAAATTGGCTGTATAGTATAGTGTATTCGACTTGTGTGTGGTACAACGAACATTACACGTTTGTGATTCATAGTTCTAATAGCTTAGTAATTATTGGGTGATAAAAACTCAAGATAAAATACTATACTTATCTTGTAAGATATTACATACGAATGTGTTTATTACATGTGTAATAGCTGCGGTGTAACATGCATCAAATGTGAGCAGAGGAATCGGTCTCTTAGTGGAGGTGGGTGGCTCTTAAAAGAGCCGTTGGTTGGAGTCAGAAGGAACCAG
>JAUMHF010000014.1:2724450-2759141 GCA_032359275.1 Microctenopoma steveboyesi | reverse complement strand
GAATAAACTGAACACCTTTGGACTCAGATGCTGATCTCCTGTGCATTTATTTAGCTATTGAGAATTTTCCTAACAGAAGTATTAAAAAATACTTCTGAAACATCCCACAAAGGGTTAGAAATATTGTAGTTATTTACAGGGTCTTGTATTGCATTGCATGTTGATGTTGGTTTACCAAAAATGCTCAAATAATATGTGGCTACAAATTCTAAAAACTTATGAACTTTGCACCACTGATGAGTACAACATTATTTTTTTTTACCTATGCATTCTAACATGAGGCAGCTTCAGTGTGCGCAAATTCATATCCCAGGTTGTTCTTCAACATAAATTATATAATCACAATAATTATCTGCATAAAAATATACTTTTATTTTTCAAAATCTCTCAATGGCATTTGATAAAACATATTAGACAACAACACAGTTTATATATTCATTCAAATAAGCTTAACATCTGTGATAAATTTTTACAATACATGACATTAAAGTCAACTAAAAACAGCAGTATTTGGACACAAATACATCCAGAACATGTTTGAGACGAACAACAGACAAAATAACAGACAAAAATAAAGCTTTTAATCCCAATCAATTTAAGTGTAGAGCTTCACTTTCATGATAATGTTTTTTGACCTAAGCAATATCTTGTTCAAAAAATAAAATAGAATTCTGTCAAATAGACTATTTTTAGAAAAACAATCTAGGCAGTTAAAATGTAGACAATGCCATCTATAAAATAGTCAAGATACAACCATTTAAAAATTAAATTTAGGTTGTCTACACATTTCTAATGTATCAGCTGATCTGGTTTAATTTTCTTGCTTTATTCCTCATATGCCTTCTACGCATCTTTATTATCCACTTAACAGTCAGTTTGGCAAAATTAGCAGCCTTGAAAAGAGCCATGAAGACGCCGCAGAGAATAGCTACAGAGTTCCAGGGATTTGCAGTCACAATCTGTAAGAAAAGCCGTGTTACACTCTGATACACAAAACTGAAGAGAAACCATCTAATGAGGCTGAAATATCTGGAGGAACTCACTAGTCGGATTTCCTGAATGAAAGGATCCCGCCATTCAAAGACAGCAAAGAACAGCTCGTTGCTTTTTTCTGGGTCAGGCCTTTTGTCGTTGAATTTCACCACAGCTGACTGGAAGATGCAACATAAATAATAACAATAAACATTTTTAAAGTCAAATTTCTTCATGTATTAAATAACGTGTACACTGGTTGGACACAAATACCTCTTGGCGAAACTCGACAGCTTCATTGCTTTTCCCTGATGTCCTCACTAAAGACATCTTGACCCAGGTTCTGAATCCCCCAGAGAATGTCCACGTGGAGTAATTCCTCTCAGAGTCTCTCATGAACTGTGACTTATTTGCACTACAATCACACAACATAGACGACCCTTACAGCAAATCTGAGAGCATACTACAGACATTAGTTATTACAAGCAGGTGTAGATGATGTAGGTATGAAATGGCACATGTCTCTACGCGCCTCTAACACCTACTATCACACGGGTGTACAAAGCTTTCATAAAAGCTTTCACAAAGGTGCCTGCAAATACACCGTGGTCGAGTTCGGCTATGCTACCAGTCAGACATCACAGGATCAATGCCAGAAGCAGTTACCTGTCAGCGAAGTCACTAAACTTAGCAAAAAGCATGTAAGTGATGGCACTGAAGTCCTCCTCCGTTTCATTTTGACTAAACTGCATGAAGATCAACTCTTTGCTCCTGACGTCAGATGGGCCACGGACCACCAAAGCTCTTTTCTAAAAAAATACAGTTAAAGGTTGAATATAATCTTTTTCTCAAACCATACAAACAAAAAACATTTAGTTAAACTATCCATATTACATAAAAAAAAAGTTCTTGTGAATTAAATAAAAAAAATCCTGCTGCAATTTGTTTCTGTGACACTTGTAAATAAACCTGTTGATATCTGACCTCTGTTTGATTGGCAAATGGCCCAAAGTATTTCACTTCATCAATCACACAGTCCCCTTCGTGAGGCTCGCCTGGGTCCACTAAAGGTGGGATGTAGTCATGGTAGTGGTGTTTGCAGCTTAGCAGCTGAGCTTTACCGGGGTACAGAGCGATACCTGCTCAACAAACACACAAATAAAAATTAAAGGCATTACTGTTCAGTCTATTTCATTTATCACCCTAGTGTGTGTGTGTGTGTGTGTTCTTACCAACCTGGGGGTGAAAACACATCAACCTCTTTGTAGGTGACAGACATGACAGGGTGGTTGAGTTTGTCCAAGAAGTCAGAAATGGTCTGGTAGGCGAGGAACACTGCCACCGCCGTCAGCAGCAGGTAGATGAAGATGAGCACAACCGTGAAGAAACTCTTCAGGCAGGTTTTACTGAATCTCATCGATGGATTGCTTTCCCTGATGTCATCCTCTGCAGGGGAGGAAGTGGCGAATGTTAATCACGTCACTGACACCTCGTGGCTCTATAAAGGGTAATGTAATCAAATATCCCAGCTATGATGTGATTACAGTGCAATGGCAAACATTAAATTTCAGATAAAAAGTTATTTTAGTTGAGTTAGTAAAACCAGATTTTGTTCTGGCATCTACGTTCATATATTTTTACACTAGTAAACACATTTGCTAAGCTTGTTATTAAGTGGAAGGAGTTAAGTCACTGAAGGTAGGAACTACAAAACCATCTTAATGGGGGATAACAGATTAACTGCAGAATAATAGTAAAAAGGGCTGCTCAGTGCATGAACACAGAATAAATACAGACTTGCCTGGGCGTCATTTCAGACTCAGATTTTCATCTAACCCACCCTGTCTCCAATATTCACACACTCCTTAGTTAATTAGTCACATAGTGCATATACAGCGCAGCCACATTTAAAGCACTAAACAAATCCAAGCAAAGTGAATAATTTTTCTTTGCCAACGATCTGGTCTATGAGGTTAAGTCATCTCCTCCCAGCCAGTCTGTCTGATCTGTGTATCTCTATAATCATGATCTGCACCATCAGCTCTGCAGCTCCTGGCCTATTAAACACGCAGTATATGGACTCGTGGTGCCGTGAGACGTGAGATAATATCGCTTAATCACCTTGCGAGATGCTGCTGCCCGGTTCCTCGCACTCCATGTCGTCTGCGTCGTCAAAGTCTGGAGACTGCGAGTCACCTTCCTCATCATCATCAGCAGCATCAGCATCGTTAAACTGTGTCGTCAAGAAGAGTGCGTGTGAACCAGAGACAGAGGCGCAACTTCAACTTTATAATATCAACTTTAGACTCATTTCCTGTTGCAGAAAGACGACCCCCCCACCCCCCTCCCTCTGCAGTCAGCTGTCCAGTCACATGATGACGGGTGAGCTGGGCAGTTAGTGACCCCTTCACGTGTCGGGAAGTTAATCAACAAACTGCTGTCTTCAGATAATTCACACAAACACCAAACGTTTCACGTTGTCCTACCTCTTGGTATGACCGGGAGATTTCTTTCCTGCGCATTCCTCTGCGCGTCTTTCTGTGACCAGATGAAAACTGTCCTTAAGAAGAAGTCTTTGGAAAGAACTGACAGTATCCAGAAAGCAACAGCTGCATTTTAATTCATGGTCCACCCTAACCCGTGCGGACGGTTTCCCTCTCTGTGTGGAGACGCGAAACCCTCTGGGGTTTTGTGGCCACTGCGATAAAGCCCATGCCCATCCCATGATAATGAGAAATTCTGTCCTTGACGTGGTTTCCTTGTTTCCTCCCTCCCTCTGTCCTTAGGGTTGTAACCTAATGCCGCCTTCACGAGCTTGTATGAAACCAGGAATCTGGAAACGTGTTAGCAGGTAATATAAATATATATTTCAGCTGTTTCACGAATCGTGTTATGTACAGCTACTGTTTGTATAAAAAAAAACCAATTAAGTTCTTGTTTTTGTGCATAGAATAAAACTATATGTTTATGTTGCTTGGTTAATCTAACCAGTTTCCAGCATAAATGACAATAACTCACAGTGCAATTACATACAATTCAGAGGAAAACTTGTGTTTTTAAATAAATATAGCAAAGCAGTGGCACAATATGGCTGAACAAAACTCTCCGCTTCCACTGATATATTTTAGTTTGAGTGGCACTAACACTGTGACATTCTGTATTGACACCATCTTGCTTTCACAAACCTAAATAAACTCACACGTTTAAAGTTATGCTATTTAAATTCATTGTATGTATCAAAATCATAATTACTTGATTACATAGCTTTGTTTCTGTGGATGTTGGGAAGTAGGCAGTTAATATGATCAGGTTTCAGAGTAAAGGACAATTCGCATCAATGTGAGAAAGTGAGCTTTTATTTTCTTCAGTAGGTTTATCTAAACAAAAACGTAGTCAGATAAAAAAATATTTCCCTCTATGAGCTATTAACAAGAAATGCACATAGCTACGTTTATACCACGGGGACAAACTTGGAGCAGCCGTGATGACATTTCCCACGGATTTGAAAGCAGCATGTGTTATAGTAGTAGCGGAGCGGCAGGGAAGTGAATGGACACAATTTCCGCTCAAAACTCAAGAATAACAACCTTAAACATGGTGGAAAAGGTGCATGTTTGTCTCGTATTGTTTGTCTTTTCGGTGGCTTTATCGGACGACGTTAAATTTAAATATAAACCAGCTACTAAACCTGTCCGGCTGTTCACTGAAGAGGAGCTGAAGAGATACGACGGTACTGAGGTAAATGTGGATTTCACACGGAAATATTCTGAAATCCAGTGAAAGTTTCGCGTGTGTTTCATCACCGTCGTGTTTCCCATTGTTTTCTCCGCTTCCGGGTTCAGGAGGCGCAGCCTGTTTACATGGCGGTGAAAGGAGTTGTGTTTGACGTCACCAAAGGAAAAGGTAAATAAAATCACTGAGCTCATCACGGTGACAGTATCGAGATCAAATCTTTGAATTCATTCAAATTCATCAGTGAAGTGAAAGTGAAGTTCACACAGTGGTGTTGTGGGTTGATTAGAGTCCGATAAAGCCACCGAAAAGACAAACAATACGAGACAAACATGCACCTTTTCATTTACCTGCAAACAGTCGCTTATTTACAGTGATGAAAAGTGCGTTTATTCCAGCATGTGCCTAGGAACACAGATTTAAGGTACTTAGGGTATCTAGATTTATTACTTTATATTTTTTATATGTTAGTGATGCAGATGTATGTTTCTTATAGTTGTAATGAATTATTTATTCTTATATACTATTTATAAAAAAACTCAAATCAGCAGGAGTATCTTACTTTAGTCCACTGTAAAAAATATTTTATTGTGTTTCTTATTTTTGATTATTTTTGTTACTTTATATGGTATAGTAAATAATTTGAGAGCGAAATTGTGAAGAAATAAAAAACTGTGCCTCCTCATGATGTATACAGCGTTTCATCCTTCCTTGTTTCTTTTACTCTGCTGTTTTCCTTCAACCTCTGTAGAATTTTATGGCAAGGGTGCACCTTACAACGCTCTGGCTGGAAAGGACTCTACTCGAGCTGTGGCCAAGATGTCTCTGGACCCAGCAGACCTGACATCAGATACTGTGAGTCCTGTCTCCACCTCGTCCACCCAGTGGTGTGGATTTATTTTTTATTGTGATATGTTTATTATTTAGGTTGTGGTTAAATGTGGAGTATTGCTTTATAGTCACAGGGTGATTCCTAATATTCTGAACCAGTCATGTATGTAAATGAGGAGGATACCCATAATATTACTTCTTTCAAATTACCTTCTTAGTATTAAATCTCTGTAAAACCACACTGTACGTTTTTATCCTTTTTTTATTTTTTAAAGGTGTTAATTAGTGAACTTTAAAGGTGCTGGTTGGCAGAATTTGTAACCTTTGGTCAGAGTCAGTGTCAAGTCTTTATGCTAGGATAAGCTAAATGTCTCTTGTCTGTAGCTTCATATTTAACCAACATATACCAAAGTGGTGTCGATCTTATCTTCTTAGCCTCGAGGTGGAAGTCAAAAAGAAACTGTTGCAGAGTTGATGTTGGCTACTACAGCTTAGGAAGGTAAAATATGGCAAAACATTTACTTTATTTAAAATATATTCTGGAAGAGGTAAATGACTAAAAGTTCAAAAATAAAGTAAATCGACACACAGAACAAGTAAATAGACAAAACAAACACTTAAAACTACAAAACTAGTAAAAGAAGATTCAAAGTCAATTAATTAAAAAAAAAACCGAGGTACTTACAAGTAAATCAAGGCACAAAGAGAGTACAAATTAAGTAAATGGAGATAACAAACAAGTAATGGCTCATCTGGCCTAAAAAGATTTATGATGTGAATAACACACCATGATGTGTATGTTCACTTGAAACTAGAAATAATGAATATTCATAAATGTTCCTGTTTTCCATCTTTGTATCCACAGGCAGGCCTCACAGAAGAGCAGCTGAAGTCTCTGGACAGTATATTTGAAGGCACATATAAAACAAAGTATCCTATAGTGGGTTACACAGCAGCTCGCATCCTCAACGAAGATGGAAGTCCCAACGAAGACTTTAAACCAGAGGACCAGCCTCATTTTCATAACAAAGATGAATTTTAGCAGAACTTGTGCATAAGGAGACTTTTTACAAATACAAAGAGGCGTTACATAAACTGACTACATGGACATGCAGACCAAACAAAAAGAGCCAGAAAATGAGTAATGAGACAAAAAGTGACCTGGAATAGCAGAGGCACAAGAACTAGGGGAGAGAAAACGACCAAAGAAGTCACACAAAACAAGTGAATATACATACAAAACTACTAAAAACTGAAAACCAGATACAAATTGAATAAAAACACACACAAAATGGCCAACTAAAATAAGATGCATCAACCAAAGAGAGAAATCACAAAGAACATGTCAAGTCACACAAAAGATGTATAAAGAGGCACAAATGAAGTAAAATAACAAACACAGAGGGACAAAAGATGAGTAAAGCAACACAAAAGAAGAAATGGAATAGGACACAAAGCAAATATGACAATAAGGTACCATTACGAAGATAACCATGGTATTCGTGTTTTTTTACATGTCTCTGTCTATGTCTCATCCATATACATAACTAGAAAGAATACAGGGGAGTGAGCTGACACACCAGACTTAATAAACTGTATAATAACACTCACATGCCATTACATTTTGTAAACGTAAAAATTATTATTTTCATTCTACATGTTAATTAATTTATTTTTTTTGCTTGAAAAATGCTCATTACGGTGTCCTAAAATCAAGTTAAAAACTAGAGAAAACATTTCAGGAGCATTGGATGAAAATATTTGGCTTAGTTCCTTCATAACTGACTTATAACTATCAAAATTGCTGCAGAGTATTTTTCGTCCATCCACCAATTCTGCATCTCTGTGAATCTCTACATCATAATTGGAGGTTTTGTTTTCATTAAAGTCTGTAAATGTCAAACTACTAAGAGTTTGTTTCACTTGACCATTAAAAAAAAACAGCTACTGGGTTGATGTCTCGGTACAGTTTACCTCCAAATAGGCCACATATGTAGGCCTGCATAGCCTTGGTCGCTCCGATCAAAGGTCGTAGCGGTTTAGGTGCTGAGACAGGTGATTGTCTTTGGGTGGAGCTGTGCATTTATACACCGCTGGGTGGTCACACTGGTGGTAAATCTGCCTGTTAGTGTGATAGCAACCAAGTCGAACCTCCCACGCCAGTGTGAGTGATCTACAACCGAGTTCAAAGGACACAAGCCCTGCCCTCAATTCCGCCAGCAAGAGCGGAGCGGTGCTCTTTATCAGGTGGAGGTCGTGCTGGGAGTCGACCACTGCAGCCTCGCTCAGCCTGGGAATCACTTTTCTTCTGCTGGAGCTCGCCCACCAACCAGAGCCAAGATGCCCAAAACGGTGAGATTTTCTTCTCTGAACGTGTCGCTGAAACCTTTCTTCCTGGTCCAAGCTTTTTTTAAGTGTGCTTAAATATCTGTGTGGACAATTTTTTAGAGGGTCTGAACTTCTAGGAGTTTTAGTCTCTTGTTGAACTTCTTTCTTCCCCTCTGAGTTATTATTATAGTAGTTATATAGTTATTAAGAGGCACCGATCCTTTTCTGCATGTACTCATTAACCAAATGTAGAGTTTGACCCATGCTACGCACATTCCTGGCTGAAAACATTGCTAAAATTCTACTTCATGGTGTGTGGTGTGTTGTTTGTGTGGTCGCATACTACTGATAATACTCAGGAAAATTTGCACAGTAAATGTCACAGATGTATTACAACAGCAGCTCACGGCTGCACAGTTTAACTGCTTTGTTTAACTTGGCAACTGGACTTCTTTCTTGAGGTAGATTAGACATTTGGCTTATAAAATGGCCATAAACAAAGACATTTGGGTCAGAAAAATGCAGAAGACATTTGAAAGTGGAATTCTGGTATTATGATGGTATTTATTATTAAGAATAAAACCAAAAAGTAGGACTCTTCGAGGAACTAATCCAGCTTAAGAAAACCCTCCAATGGTCAATGAAGCAACATGCTGACTGAAACGTAATGGATTACTGCTTCCGTAATGACAACATCCACAGTCAATGATTGAGGAACACCTCAGCAGGATGTCAGGGAGTTGAGAAGTTATCTCATGCATGCGCTCATGGAAAGTGGAAACTAGAGGTTTCGTAAATGGATGTTCCAGTTTTATGTGGCTCGAGTTTCAGTGAGTTTATCTTTATGACACCTGGGGCGTGCTCTAGTGTAGCTTAATAAAATGATTGTGTAACTGCTACACGCACAGTCAGGCCTGCAGGCTGAGATCATGCAGCCATTGTGTGTTTCTCAAGCTGTTTCTGAAAGGAAAATGAGGAATACATCCCTGGGAAATTCCTTCTGGTTACACTTGAAACTGAGCTGCATGTGCCAATTTTGTTCAAGTGCTTGTTATTAAAAAGGTTTGACATTAACTAACGGTGATAAAGTCTAAAGGAAACTTGGCAAGCAGTGAGCATTTTGATATTTTAATCTGTGTATGCAACCTTGCAGCACCTTGCAAGGGTAGTCCAAAGTCTAATAAGATAGTGAGCAATTATGGTTTATGAACAATCCACTTCACAGCTCCACATCTCTCCCATAACTGATACTAATATTTATATTTAATTATTTTCTTATCTTACAATAAGCTTAACTTAAGCTAACTTAAGATGTACGATTTCTGCACAGTTATGGAGTGAAAAGCATGAGAAAGCAGAGATTTGCACCAGGTGAAAAGGAATAAACCAAATGAGGTGAAGCAAAATTCGTCACGTGACTAAATTATGTTTTCTCTTTTTGCTGCAGGTCAACGTACGCGTCACCTCAATGGATGCGGAGCTGGAGTTTTCTTTCCACCCCAACACCCCAGGAAAGCAGCTCTTTGACCAGGTTTGTATGTTACATAAAAAATAAATAAAAACTCTTTTTTGTTGCACAAATTGTAGAATTTGCATTAACTAATATAAGATTCAACCCCAAGTAGAATTTGTTAACTAGCAACTTTCAGAAGTCCCTGTCCCTGCTTCGCCATGCACTTGTTCCTTTGCACAGCTCTTCAGGTTTTTTTAAATTCGAAAAAATGAGAAGCTCTACAACTTATTTAATCAAAAACGACTGAGATTCTCTGACTGGTTAGAGCCTCGCTCAAAAACATTGTGTGTGCAATAACAAATTTCCTCTTTTTTAAGTTTAAGGTTGACCTTTTGATTTATACTTGAATGTTATTCAGATTTGTACGTTTCAGCTCTGGCATTTATATAGCCTTGACAGAAAAATGTATAAATGCACAATCAATCAGGCACTTCTCTCTGAATCAGAAAAGTTGACATATTTATAAAGCCTACTCACCCAAAAGCTGAATAATCAATAACTTGTGGCGAACAGTGATGGCACCACCCAACAGTTTGACACCTTCTTTCCTTGGAGTTTACTATGTAGTGGATGATTACCCAAACCTTTGACCTTGACAGGAGGGCAGGGGTCTTTAGGTATTACAATATATTTAGTTATAGCTCTACAGAAAGAGACCTGTGAACAATCTGCTTTCTTTGCATTAATCTGCTTTGTCCTGTGAAGGCATTTCACCTAACGGTTGTTGTGTTCCATCTGAGTTGAAATATAATAAAAGCCGCTCTTGCCTACAAAAGCAGAAAATATTCAATACTTGGCTACAAGAACCACTTCAAGTTCTAAAGCTCTAATAAAACGCAAAAACACTAATACTCCACCAGGAAAGTAATTTCTTTGGCCCTTAATCTGACTTTTGAGTTTGAACTTGATGCTGTAGAGAATCAAGTCCAGATTTTTTATGTGGGCTTCATAAATTAGGCATCTGCAGAAATATATGATAATTTTAATTCCTGTACAGATTTAAGAATAGATTCTTCAGTTTCAGTTTCAACTTCAGAAACATTTCCACGGGAGAAAATACTTATTGTGAATTTTCTAGAAATGTGTAAAAAGAATAAAGCCAAAAATATTTGTGACATGCAGAGACCATTAGTGAAACAAACCTATCAGCTGGTAAAGGTGGAGCTAGTTTTAACCACTTCATAAGCTGCCTGATGTAAAACTGTCATCGAATAGACTCCAAATTGTACTTGAGCACAGTACTGGAGTGTCCATTTCTTTGTGTTAAAGGTTGCCCGGACCATCGGGCTGCGTGAGACTTGGTACTTTGGGCTGCAGTTTGTTGATGCCAAAGGATTTATCACATGGCTAAACACTGAAAAAAAGGTCAGTTTGTTATCATCCGGCCCAGTTCTCTACACTACACTAAGTGACCTCAGGTATCGTATAATGAATCTGTCATGTGGGGTGAACCAGGGGTTGTCAAAATATACAGTATCATCTTCCCCTCTGAGTATAAAAAAAGTGTGGTTTATTATATAAAATGCTAGTTTTTTAATCACACTTTTTGCTCTGTTAAGGTAATGGCTCAGGATGTGAAGAAGGAAACTCCCCTGCAGTTCAAGCTGAGGGCCAAGTTTTACCCAGAGGATGTGACAGAGGAGCTGATTCAGGACATCACTCGGAGACTTTTCTTCCTGCAGGTGAAGGAGGGTATTCTGACAGAGGAGATCTACTGTCCTCCTGAGTCTGCCGTACTACTGGCCTCCTACGCCATCCAGGCAAAGTACGGAGAGTTTGACAAAACAGCGCACCAACCGGGTTATCTGTCGTCTGAGCGCCTGCTGCCAAAGAGGTGAGTGTCAGCTGGTCTGAATAAGTCGCTGGGAGTCACTGCACAGAGATTACCTGTTCAATACAAGTTATTTGTTTTTGTGTGTGTAACCACAGTGAAAAACATCTGTCTTGTTCATGTGTGCTGAGTTTATTGTTCATCTGATCTGAAAAATAAATTTGATAAAAAGACGGTTTTAATAGTTATTTCAATTATTAACCAGTTAACCTTTTCATTCATGCGATATCTTACAGGTAGGAGAGACATGACAATGCAGCATGTGTTTGATTTAGCTCTGGGCACAGACTCTTTTGAATGGTGTGGGTCACTGATAACTCCCGTGTCGCCCTCAGAATCCTGGAACAACACAAACTGTCCAAGGAGCAGTGGGAAGAGAGAATCGGTGTTTGGCACGAGGAGCACAGATCAATGCTGAAGTAAGTGAAGACTGAGAATCACCCCACTCCTGTTTCTTTTCAGTTTTCATTAGAAAGAAGAACTGTGCAACATTTGTGAGGACGAATATCTCTTACATCCATAAGCAATAATAAACAATACCTATCCATAATTGATTGTTTTTGCTCAGTGTTGAGGTGCAGTGACATTTTACAAAATCTTCCTTTTACGTTTTTTTTTTTATTTTTTTGTGCCTAATAAATTTAGTGCTGAAGAAAATGTAAAGTTTCAACTGGAGTGCAGGTTATAGATCTAACAGAAAAATAGTTTTTGGTGAATTAAAACAATGAAACTTTAGAATCAAATGTATTGAAATAATATCCAAATTGTTGGAGTTAATCTTTTAAAATTAATTCAATTGCAATTTAAATATCCAGCACCATTTATATTCAAGCAGTGCGTCTGTGTGTGTTCTTTTATTTCCCATTTCTTGGTCTTATCAGGGAAGAGGCCATTATCGAGTATCTGAAAATCTCTCAGGACCTGGAGATGTACGGCGTAAACTACTTCGAGATCAAGAACAAGAAGGGCACAGACTTGTGGTTGGGAGTCGACGCTCTGGGGCTCAACATCTACGAGATGGACGACAGGCAAGTCATATTTACGTCTCCATGATATCATGGGTATAAAGTCAGACTTTGGGATCCTAATCTGTCGTATTCCATTCCTCTCTGTTATTCCTGTCAAACCTGTAATCCCTTACTAACCTCGGTCTAAGCAGGAGCATTGAAACCTCAGTCACTGACCCCTGCTATCTTCCTCTACAGTCAATATGTTTTAAATAAAATGTTTCACCCCATCGTTGCTGTTTTTAAGAGGTCATTGACCTAATTATCTTGTTTCTTCTACAACATGAACACAAGTCTTTCACTGGTCTGTTGTGGTGCAACATGTGTCTTTATTTGTATGTTTTAAGTTTAAAATCCTCTATAAAACAAACCTGTTCTGTATTTCTGACCACGTCTTCTCTCCTGCCTCCAGGCTGTCTCCAAAGATTGGATTCCCCTGGAGCGAAATCAGAAACATTTCATTTAACGACAAAAAATTTGTGATCAAGCCCATAGACAAGAAAGCTCCTGTAAGTATTTCACGAGTCTAACAACAAATCTGTTGTTACCTTGTATTATTTAATATTCAGTGCTACAAGACAGCAGAGGTAAAAACAGGTAGAAGGCCCCTATCACCTCCTATAGATTTCTGCCCCCTGAGTTTGTTCTTTCTGACTTTTTAGTCATTTTCTGTTTTCTTCTTTTCTCTTTTACAGGACTTTGTCTTCTACGCACCACGTCTGCGAGTCAACAAGCGCATCCTGCAGCTGTGCATGGGTAACCATGAGCTGTACATGCGGCGCCGCAAGCCTGACACCATTGAGGTTCAGCAGATGAAGGCTCAGGCCAAAGAGGAGAGGCTGCAGAAGAAGATTGAGAGGTAGGTGAAGAGATATTTAGTTAAAGGAAAAGGTCGCTTATTAAAAGAAAAAGTCCTATTTCGCCTGAGGCGGGCTGAGAATGAGGATTTTGTTCTGTTCTGCAGGGATCAGCTGGAGAGTGAGAAGAAGAAGAGAGAGGCCATCGAGAAAGAGAAAGAGCAGATGGAGAGAGAAAAACAGGAGCTGATGAAGAAGCTCTGCCAGTTTGAAGAGACGACCAAGAGAGCAGAACGAGGTGAGTCGTCATATGATGCCACGTGATTGGGTTTACTGCCCTCTGCTGTTTGTTTGCATCGCAGCTAAAAGTTAGATTTGTGAGATGGGTCGGATTTTGCAATAAAAATGAAACTGCTCGCAACTCTTATCCCGTGTGGTCACACGTTTACACTGCTTTATTTTAATTTTAAGGATCCACAAGCCAAAAATTGTGAACCTTAAGTATTGTTATTTCCCGGCTTTAAAATAGCAGCAAACACCAGATATATTTTCCTAGATTATTCTTGTGTATTACCGACTTTGTCCTGCAGATCTTCAGGAGCAGCTGGACCGAGCCATGAGACTGGAGGAGGAGAGGAAGAAGGTGGAGCAGGAGGCAGCTCGGCTGGAGGCTGAGAGAATCGAGGCCATAATAGCCAAGGAGGAGCTGGCCAGGCAAGCTGAGGAACAGATAAAAAGCCAGGAGCAGCTGGTGAGTGTACTAAAATCTTTCACGGGATAAAAATCCACGATAGAAAAACAAATAAATCTCTTGGATTGAAAATAAACAGACATTAGTGGTTTGACTATAATTTAACGATCATTTTCTGCTTTCATGGGATTATACTCCTACAGATTGAGAAAAGTCAATAAAACCTTTTCTCACACTAAAATCAGAGACAACGGAAGAACCGTAATCTATTGCTGGATTGTTTTTGATGACATGGTTTGTGCTTCGTCAGGCTGCAGAGCTGACTGAGTACAGCAATAAGATCATGCTGCTAGAGGAGGCCAAACGAGCCAAGGAGGAAGAGGCTGAGACATGGCACAGCAAGGTAAGACGCACTGTGCATTTATCTGTCCAGCTGAAGACAGAAGATATAAGATAGAACTGTGCAATATTTTATTCTGTCTAAAAGTGTTAATAATTCTGTGCAACTGTACATACAATGTCAAGTTAATAAAGTTTTGGAGAGATCATTTCCCTCACTACCGTTTCTGTCAAACGTCACCAGGCCAAGGAAGTAGAGGAGAGTCTGAACAAGACAAAAGAGGAGCTGCAGAATGTGATGAGCACCGCTAACTCCGCTCCTGCAGGTGTTTCTTCCTCCTCCTCCTCCTCCTCCTCAGACAGCGAGAGCGACCACGAGCACAGCGAAGAGAACAGCATCTACAGCGCCGAGCTGCAGACGCAGGGCATCAATGACCACCGCCGGGAGGAGGAGCGTCTCACAGAGGCGGAGAAGAACAAGCGTCTGCAGAAGCAGCTGATGGTGAGTTCAGGGCCTGCACAGAAAAAAATGTTTGAATGAAAAAGTGTGTCAGATTTACCTAGAAATAAAATTAAATTAAAGACTAAAAGATGGACAAATCTGGGACAAAGTTTAATGTACAAAGTGTGTGGTTTTAAGTTTTGCGAAAAATCTTTTGGAGACTCCAAAATGAGCATTTACTATAGTAACCAAATGATATTAGTGGTGCTTAGAGCAGTGAAATACCATATATTTTTATATTATTCAATATTTATTCATAAAACAATGTTTTGTTTTTTATATTAGTCAGAAAATATTTCAAACAACTGTTTAAAAAAGAAAAACTTGTATGTTTTAGTATCAGGACTTATCATGAAGGCAGACTTGCTCCTGTAAAGAGAACGAAGTCATTACCTCCACTGAAATCTGTTCCCTCCGCAGGCCCTGAGCTCTGAGCTCCAAGGTGCCCGAGACGAGAACAAGAAGACCCAGAATGATCTGCTCCACGCGGAGAACGTCCGAGTCGGCCGCGACAAGTACAAGACCCTGAGACAGATCCGTCAGGGCAATACCAAGCAGAGGATTGATGAGTTTGAGGCCTTGTAGAGACGCAGAGACCTGAAGATTTCCACTAAATACCTCATTTATTCCTCCCTGTTCCGTATGTTGTAATTTGAGGTGTAATGTAATTGCAGCAACACTTGATACACACCCAGAAAAAGCATAAAGATGTTGTTTTTAGTAGGACCTCCGTTTTATCGGTTTAACTTGTGTGTTTGTTTTGTTTCCTTAAAAGCCCTTAAACATTGAGATCCATGTGTACATCTTAGTGTCCATCATGTGTACAACCACTGCAGAGAGCCAGTGTTTTCTGGATATCATCTATGAACAAAGCATGTCTGTAAAGTCTACTGTAAAAGGTTTATATGTGATGATACATGACCAAAAGCATTATTTGTATCCGTCAGCGCTGAGGTAAATATCCCATATTTGAATGAATGCCTTACAATTGCTCGGTGTTCATGTCTGTCTGGGTCTTAAACTGTAGGTAGCACAGATATATATACATCTGTAATACTATACTCTTCACATCAGGGATACATGAGGGACGTTCTATGTGTTTGTCATTTAAAACTGAATTAGCTTTTAACACAAGAACATCTGATCTATGTTTTTTTGTCCTCCGTTTGATTTCACATTGGAGTTTGGGTTCAACAGATCTGAATTTAGGTGAGATTAACACACACTCTGATTTACCTTTAGAGGAGTGCTGAAGATATTTAGTATTTAAATTGCCTAACGTGGTAGACAGATGAAAAGAAAGGTCAAAATGTCATCAGATCCTTCCTCCTAAAGCTCCACGCCTCCAGTTTCTGTTAAAGAATATATTTAATAAATACATATTCCTAACTTTTATCATATAGTGCTCCTTCTAGATAAGCAAATTGAACTTTACATGCAAACTCGGTGGACTGTTCCTTTAAGTAGCTTCATTGTGAGGCAAGAGAGCGAAAGGAGTGACTACTCTTCATGTGTATGTGATACATGTTGCTCTCTTCTATGCCTTCAAATAAAAAAGAACAACACCTCGTCTCTTTATTCTACCAGTCATATATTTCCTTGTGACAGTGGATACTGTGAAACTGCTGAAGCATCCTGTGGCCTGCTCACCTTGAAAAGGATGTGCCTATTAAATATTTACTCAAGAGAATGATGGTTATCATTAGGTTGCTAGACAACTTGTCAAGCCAGTCTGTTTAAATAGGCACTAGGTAAATATTTCATCTGCGAACGAACACAGGAATCATGTACTTAGTAGTATTTAACAACGTTTCTGGCTTCTTCTTGTAGGCGGAATCACCTCTGATGTTGCACAGTGCGGACAAAAGACTAAAACTCTTTTATTTGGGCCTCAGGGTGAAAATGAATGTGTGCGCAAAAAAAAAAACTCTGGAAAGGTGAGCCTCCGTTTAGAGCTGCTACTCCAGGAAGCATCTTCTAACAGTTTGTGGGATTGCCCTGTGTTTCTTTTCTGCAGAATCTAAATATAAGTCGGTGACAAATAGTCCAAATACAGTAGCAACCCAACTGTGATGTGGGGGTGGTGCCGAGAGAACAGCTTCGTCTCCAAAGTCCCCTCTGTTGGATCCGGAGTGCGTAAGGAGAAGGTCGCAGAGTCTCATCTCCCACCTGCACTTGGATTTTTTTCCCCCACTCTCGGTTATCATGAAGAGACAAAACGCCAGAACTCTCGCCCTCATCATCAGCATCCTCACCTACCTGGTGGTCGGAGCGGCCGTTTTCGAGACTCTGGAGTCGAAGCAGGAGAAAAGTCACAAACGGAGGCTCGACGCCAGAAAGTACGAACTCATGCGCAAATATAACTTGACCAAAGAGAACTTCGAGGAGCTGGAGTACGTGGTTTTACAGCTGAAACCGCACAAAGCGGGGGTCCAGTGGAAATTCTCCGGCTCCTTTTATTTCGCCATCACTGTGATTACGACAATAGGTGAGCAGAGGTCACTTTCTCACACGTCCGACGACAGAACCGTGTTTATGACGAGAGAGAGCATTTTCATGAAAGAGCAGGGCCGCAGCCAGATATGACGAGATAATCACTGAATCATTGTAAAAAAAGAACATTTTTAACTTTCCATTTATTGATGTCTAAACCACACTTACATTTCTAACAGCTGAAAATGTTGAATGCTTTTAACATGTTTTTGTTAAAATAATAAAGATTTGCTTTTCTGTCCGCACAGTAGAAAATACCAATAGTTTTGTGAGTAGATTTAATTATTGTTGCTTCTGAGTCCTTCTTTAAAGAAGGGATTTGCACTGCTTCTCATTCACCCATACACACAGCTGACCTGTTTAACACACCAGGGGCAACTTGGGGTTCAGTGTCTTGCTCAAGGACACTTCGACATATGAGTGAAGGAGGCGGGGAATCGAACCACCAATCTTCCAATTGGCAGGTGACTGCTCTACCTCCTGAACCACAGTCGCCCACAAAAACATAAAATACAATGATCACTTTAATCTAATATAATGACTTTAACCAAAAGTTGAGTAATATCAAAGTGATATTAGCTACAAGCTATTATATATACTAAATGTATTTAAAAAAAATGACATCATTTTCCGTCATCTTTGTTTTGCTTTTGTTTGTCATGACGATATTCTCATACTCGAGAACAGTACAACATTTTTGGCTCTTTGATTGTCATCTTTCATTTTAAAAAAACAACTCAACACATTTTAGTTTTTAGTTCAAATAGCTACAGGAAAATCCTTTTGGGTTAGAAAATAGATTTCAGACAACAATGAAGATATGAAACACGCGATCAAGCTAAATCAGATAATAGATTCACAAACATTACAGGGAGTAGATGCAGTTGCAGTTTTAGTCTCCTGTGGGCTTTGTTTTAAAAGCACCTTTTCCTTTATTCACTCCAACCTCCCAGAAGATAAAAAAGATAATAGGAAAGTCTGCAAATTCTCAGTTCCCTCAAATTATTTTTTATGTTTTACTTCTACATACTGAAAATGTGCACAGCCTACCTTCAGACAATGGTCAACAATATTTATACTTACTATATTCCTCCAGTTTTCTGAAAATCCAAATAAAGTTTCATGGACCTATCCACGATGCTGCAGGTATTCATTGGTTGTTTTTAGACCACTACTGGCTTAGTTTAAGGTGTCATGCAGATTGTTTTCAGGATGGAATGTATGTTTTATTATGTTACAAATTTTACACAATGTTTTATTTCATATTGTCATGTTGACTGTATGAATACACATTTATTATTACCTACATTAGAATCACTAACAAAACAAGGTGCCTGATTAATGACTAAGATAATATATTTATACAATGCTAGGGATATTATTCTAGTACGACATAAACACATTTTATTGTTTCTTATTTTAACAGTCAATGTACAATAACAAAAAAAATATTATCTCGTATATCTTAACTTGCAGATTCCCACATAATTTGTAACACAAGGGACATGTCTAAGCCCCAGTCTTAGGATCTGTTGCTGTGTTTTAGCTACTACAGGCTAATTTAGGTAAAGAAAGTGTTGCCTTTTTCCAAATTATTTGCAGCCGTCTCAGCTGATAACAGCTTGGAAGTTATAAATAACTCTATTCATGACAAAGTCAAGCTGAAGAACGTGACTGGGTTTTCCATTAATTCGAGGATTTAATGGGAGTGTGTGTTAAATAAAGTGAAGCAGCGACACCACTGCAGCTTCATAGACACCACAAGACATCACATGTCAGTGTCAGAGGTGGTAAAATGTGATGTTCTCTCACTCAGGTTACGGCCATGCGGCGCCCAGCACCAACTCAGGGAAAGTGTTCTGCATGTTCTACGCCCTCCTGGGGATCCCTCTCACTCTGGTCATGTTCCAGAGCCTGGGTGAGAGGATCAACACATTGGTCAAGTACCTGCTTCATCAAGCCAAAAAGTGCCTGGGTATGCGTCAAACTGAGGTCTCCATGGCAAACATGGTGACGGTGGGTTTCTTCTCTTGCATGAGCACCCTCTGCGTGGGGGCTGTGGCGTTCTCCCACTGTGAGGGATGGAGCTTCTTCCACGCCTTCTACTACTGCTTCATCACTCTTACTACTATTGGGTTTGGAGACTATGTGGCTCTGCAGAAAGACGATGCGCTGCAGAATGATCCTCGCTATGTGGCTTTCTGCTTTGTTTACATCCTCATGGGCCTAACGGTGATCGGAGCATTCTTAAACCTGGTGGTGCTTCGTTTCCTGACCATGAACACTGAGGACGAGTGGAGGGACGCCAAACAAAAGGCCTTGATGTCTGTGAATAAGCCCAGAGGAGAGGTGGCTCGTTTAATACCAATCTCAGCATCAACCTCTTCCACACCCGTAGCAGATGACTCTACAAAGGCTAAAGATTTAAAAGGTGCCTACACTGAGGTGCTGCATTTCCAGACTATCTGTTCTTGCCTTTGGTACAGGAGCAAGGAGAAGCTGCAGAGCTCCATACCCACTATGATCCCTCAGGAGCTGACGTTCTCCGACGCTTACTTGCAGCAGAACAGTAACTGTCCTCACTACATGGAGCCTGGATCAACAGGCTGTGTGTGCAGTCCGCAACAGTGCACGAGCATAAGCTCCATAACAACGGGCCTACACATTCTCTCTCCGTTCAGGATGTTCAAAAGACGCAGCTCTGTCTAGCCCTCAATACAGCAGATTTCAGTACATAGCACAATACGCCTATGCTGCCACGAGGATGACAGATACTTGGCAGTCCTCACGGCAAAATTGTGACTTCAAGTAGATGTCTGTGGTGCTATAATCCCAGTAAACCAACAGTAGGATACACAAAAGTGAAAAGCACATGCAGTACTGTAAACGAAAGAGTCTGTATGAAAAATGAATCTGAGAAGGGGGGGGTCCTGTGTGTTTGTAGGCGTGTTGGTAGTCATCTGGGTCACTACACGCTACATGTGGTGTGCAGTGTGGAGGACAGCAGAACAGGTGCTGCAGGAGGCACGCGAGCTTGAGTAGATTGAGTAATAGCATGATAAAATGGCAAAAGAAAATAATTGAAACATCTTGCGCAACAGCTCTGCAGTAAGTTCCAATGTTGTGTTTTTGAGAATATTCTCAGAGGTGCTGATCCAACTCAGGGTCTATTTCTCAGCGTTGCAGTTTGCAGTGTTGTCTCTGTGTTCTTTGTGTTGGGCATACTATATGTCTTCAGGATTTTTCCATCATAGTATTGGTGACTAATGCAGCACTACTTAAACAAGCCGTGACTGTCAGAACTTTACAAAAGCCAACGCTGACTCACGTGTGTAGCTGTTTGTGTTATTCTGATTTTCTGTGCTCTTTGCTCAAAACTGTGGTGCATCACTCCCCAAAAATGCTGAATTACATAATGCCACAAGTGGAAAAGACTCACAATGACATATCCCAGGCATGGTGAAACTGTATTAGCAAAGAAGCACAACAGTCACAAGTAGACAATCATCAGTATGAAACACCACCTGTGAATGGACGCCGTGCCTACATGCCTACACGAGCTACACCGACCTGATATTTACTGCAGGGCTACAGTACTGTAAGGTGTTTCTGTTACTTTGTCCACCCCTGTAGCCTATCAGCCGTAGTTTAGCAGGTTCTGCTTCATGGTGTTTTAGTGTGATGCTTCTGGCAGTCCTTCATGGAAGATTCAGACACAACTGTCACTCTATTAAAGCCCAGCATTAGCTGAAATAACTTTTCTTTGCCAAGATATGTGAGATATAATATATGTATAAGTAAAACTTAAAACGGTGAGAAACAGCTATCCTGCCTTTCTCCAAAGTTACAAGAAACATCTACCAACAACTTAAAAGTGCAAAAGCAGGCTGTTTCTTCAGCGATGACCAGACGAGATGTAATGTTCCAGACGTAAAAATAACATAAAACACAAGGTTATGTGTCTGGATTAAATAAATAAAATAATGTGTGAGGTTGTGAGTTTTACAGGTGCGGGGAAGATTTCTTTTATTACTTCCTGCCTCTCCTATCTGTTTCTGGTCTTTATTCTAGGCTGAGCTAATTGCCTCCTGGCTCAAAGTACACATTTACGAAATAAGAGTAATAAACATCATGTCACCTTACTGAGGTTGTAAAAAGATAGCTGGATACTGTGTTCAAAGACGATGCCTCATTTTTATTATTTCCATTTATTAAATTTGTCAGTGGCACATTTTAGACCCTTACTTAAGTCACTACAGTTAAAAAATGTCGTCATATGCTTGCATGCCCTGTTAGGGCCCTGCCGGGTCTTATGTCACAATGTTGACACTGCAAAAACACGAGTAATCCCTAATCACGGGCCTTTCCTTAAGCTAAACTAGGTTAACCACTTACTTGCTGTAGCCCAATTCTTAACATGAAGACGCAAAAGTGGTATCAAAGGACATTAGTTCATTCCCTACTTTGTTTAATTCTGCAACTGGGAGATGGACTATGGTTATCAAACATGTCTCTCTCCTCTTCTGTTCACCTGAAGGACTGCGGAGCTTCACACAAACGTATTGACTGTCAAACAAAATATGTCCGATATTCAGATATGAAGCGTGCAGGGCTGTCTAAGTCACATCTGGCTCAAACAGTAGATGCTAACTATATTTAGTAGCCGTCTGTGGTGGCAGATGGGAGCAGGTTTTCTGTGTTTGGACAACGGATAAAGCTAGTTGTCAGTCACAGACAATTATGCAACAATAGACTGCGGATGCATGATTGATGGAAAAGGCTAAATCCACCCTCAGATACTCCTGCTCATGTTTCTGGCCCTAATTTAGAGTTTCGTGGTGTATTTTATCTGTAGGCGACCTGATGTGATGTCAGGTTATCTCTGACGGCCGTAACACAGTTTTCATTCTTTAAGTTAAATTCCCCCATCATAACAAACAGCACACACGTGCTAAATAACATTTCATTACAATGAACTCAACGCAGCTTGATGATATTCCAAATATCTGTAGGTGGATTTGTTTTCCTTCCGTTTTGCCTTGTGGTGTGAAATCCCACTAATGTGACACACAATCAAGTGTCAGATTATTTGTAAATACTATTTGGAGTATGTCAAAAACCTGATCTCTGTCAGGGAACTGTACCTGTTGTGTTGGGCTGTATCTAATGACATTTTCATGACAGTGGACGAAAAATGCTGATTATGTTGTTTCTGCTTTTAAATAGACTTTAACAATAAGTGATTCAGAAAACAACAGCCTACTGTATATTTTATGCAAGTACTGTATTATTTTTTAGGTAGGACTAAACATGTTGCACTTTATCACAAACAGGCTTGCCTGGAAACATTTTAATGTCAGTGGGGGCAATGTAGTACTTGAACATTCGGAGAGTACTTGAAAATCATTTTGATCATATGCGCCAAGGGATGTATGAACTGTTGATACTATTAATCTGTCGCACATCTCATCTACTTCAAAACAATGTTGTACTATTTTGCCCAAATATAGAAAATAATAATCATAGAAAGAATTAAAATCATGGATATTTTATCCAAACTCTCTTCAGTGTTATTGAGTAATTTGCACTGATTTATAATATTAATATCTGGATACAGTACCAGTCATATATGCTGTAGTCATGTGGTTTTATCATTTCCATGCTGTTAACCAACATGTGTTGTGTGATAAAATCCTGCTGAATGTATAGAAATAACCATTTGGTGCAGATGGTTTCCCCCTGGGAATTCTGACTGAAGTCCAGTTACTGACAACGTACAGCAGGCTGGTCACGAGCAGAAGTATGGCTGAGTATCATTATGTCATGGTTTATCATAATATATACAGACAGGTGACAAGTTAAAAGACAACGAAGGTGTCGGTCCACCACATAGACCACCAGAGACAGGTGCAATGTCTGGAGGTCTGCAAGGATGGAGCGCCGTTCTTCCAAAAGATATTCAGTCATCCACCTATTTACTGTGTCCAATGCGAATTATCTTAACAGGGTATAACAATAAATCAAAGAAAGAAACAAAATGTTAGCACAATATTGCTTTTTTTTAAACTGCCAACTGGCAACCATAATATCTAAAACATTCCTTTCCTGGAAATGACAGCGTAAAATGGATCTGCGTCAGTGGCAGATCTAGAAACCTTCACATGGACTGATACGGTTTTGGACAGTTGAAGTTTCAGACAGTAAATTTCAGCATATAGGTGAATTCAGATCAGTTCCACTTGAGCAGCACTAGGCCACAATGGGGAAGAAACCTCCCAATAATGGAATAAATTCACTATTTTAATGATAATTAAAATCTGAATAATAACGTTAAAGTGTCAGCTGCTACGAAAAGGGCAATTAAGAAGTGTCTCGTTATCAAAATTTGCTCGCCACTGCAACATCAAACCAGCTTGTAGGGCCTGGCCCTATGCCTATGAATCTGCCTTCAGCTATCAGACGTGCACAGAAAAGCAACAGAAGGAGTATCCATTCGACAAATCCCTGTATTGGCCCCCCGTGGCTGGAGCATCTGCTGTTTTCTACTTTGGCCATAGACCTGAGTATCTATGTCAAAGACAAAAATAGCTCCACAGAGAAGGTCAGCTACGACATTACATCACCTGGTTTCTTCTGTGTTTTTGGAAAAACTCATGGGCAGGTTAAAACTGAAGGTGTCTGTCACATATCTTTGCCAATTTGGACGGAGTGTTAACGGGGCACTTGTTATGTGTAGGCAACAGAAATGTTGAGTGCTTGATTTGTTCGACCGCTGTATTTAATATTTTTTTTACTGAGTATAACTTTTTTCTACACATGCAAAGGCAGTAATCAGACATCACATGCAGTATACATGTTGTATACTCTAGCGATTAGCTTAGCACAAAAGTTGGAAATAGGGGAAAGAGGTGGTCTGACACTCACTAATTAACACTTTATGTATGTTTGTTCAACTGATAGAAAAACTGAAGTGAACATACATCCAAGTGAGAACTGATTGTCTCAGATGAACTGACTGGGCAAAGGTCAGAATGTCAGGGCCTCTAAACAATATTTCTTTTTTTTAAGTAACTCAGCTGAAAGAAACTCAAACCACAACAAGACACCAAATGACCACACAAACAACATGATGGTCAAAAGGCAGGGGGGGGCTTTAACCTGCCGTGTTCATATCTACCACGTTTTAAAAGCATAAAAAACAAGCACCTGCATATAAATATGTTTTCTCAAGGTGATGCATTAACATTTCCCGAGCTTTGCTGGTAATACAACAAAACGTTTGTGCTTTAAATGTCTCATTTAAGTCACATTGGAATATTTTCCAACACAGAAAAGCCCACTTGATGAGATGGTGGACCTAAATGCAGCATCATCTACAACAGGGAGGGCAGGGAATAATTTATTACCATGCACACACATGATTAGAACCACTGGAGGTTCCGGGTCTGGCGTGCACGCTTCGGGAGGCGGCCTTTGGTCTGCCTGTTTGGAGGACACGGCCATGAAACTTAGGCTCGGAGGAGTATTACAGTTGACCGAGGCGCAGTGAACGTCACACATGGACGCTGTCTGAAGTTCAGACCGTTAAACTCTCGAGGCTCCAACATGGACCTGAAAAACCTGGTTGTGAACACGCTGTCCCAGAACAAAAAAGCCAGTCTCCTGGTCGGCGGAGCCGGCGTTGCCGTTCTGGGACTTGGTCTCGGATATAAATACCTGCGAAAACCAGAAAAAGTTGTTCGCGTAGGCGTAGTGTCGCAGCTCTTCATTCACCCTCTGAAGTCTGGCAAAGCGGTGTCGGTGGCTCAGGCACAATGCCACAAAATCGGCCTGAGGGTTGGAGACGTGCAGGATCGGTGAGTGGGAGTTTGGTGACGTTTCCTACCTGCCAGCTCTGGACATAAACACTACGCACCGTGAGGAATGGTTTTCCACGTGTGCACCCAGACAGCTGTTCGCAGAGGCTGTGGCTAATCTTTGAAATACACCCAACGTTTTAAAAACCATTATTGTAGTTTATTGACAGTTGAGATTCTAACTTAACGTTGGACTAATGTTATTCTAATTAATTTTAAGAAGTCAGGCAACATGCAGGTCCCTGAGGCACGTGAAGGCCTGGACAGACCAGCACAGCACACACGCGATGGGGGAATCTTTGCTGTTGTATAAACCCAGTTTTTCCTATCAGTGGATAAAAATAAAATGTGATGTAAATCTGGGATATCTGTGTGAGTCAGAAACACTCCTGTATCCATGGTTCCCTGTGCTGTTATCAGTCCTGTCTCATTTTATTTTTATTCCCTTTCAGTTCTGTCATCTCGTGTCTGTGAGAAGCTGCCGTGCAGGTTTGGTGACGGCGGGAACCAAATGGTTCAATGTGGAATCCCCACGACTGTGTGTGTTCTGTTTGCAGACACTGGTTGGTGGTAACAGAGGACGGTCACATGGTGACGGCCAGACAGGAGCCCCGTCTGGTGCTGGTGTCTCTGACCTGTGAGGGAGGTCAGGCTTGTCTGAACGGACCAAACATGGAGGAGCTGAGGTTCCCTGTGAAACAGCCTGAGAACCACATCATGAACTGCAGGTGTGTTTTGTCTAGTTAGCGAAACTGGTGACCAGTTCCTGCATATAGTCGGGGTCATTCAGGTGATTGCACAATAAGTTTACCTTTGTCAGTGTCGGTGAAAGCACATCACGTAACGAGGCCTGGCGGTGATTGGACCATATTCAGAGACAGACAGAATGAACCACCTATGACAGTGACAGCCAACATTATACCAACATAACAACCAATTATAATTCTTTGGTGGTGCGTCGCCGGACAAACCGCCTCTGGGTGCTAGTGAATATTTTGGCATTTTTTGTTTAAAAATCACTTGAAGTATTAGTTGATCACCACATTACTTTTGCCAATTGCCATTAGAGGACATTTTATATTGCATGCTAATATTTAAAACATGTAGTTGAGAATATTTTGCCACAGTGGTTTGCACTGCGTCTTATTTTCCAGCTCTGTTGTCTTCTGCTGTAGAGTGTTCAACAGTGACATCCAGGGACGCGACTGTGGCGATGAAGTGTCTCGCTGGTTCACTCACTATCTGGAAGGAGATAAAACATTTCGCTTGGTGCACTTTGAACCTCAGATGAAGCCACGGAGATCGAGGGACGCTGAACCTGTTTTTCCACAAAATGAGGTAGTGACTCTGTGCTGTGTGTGTCTGAGGTTGCCAAATAAAATGTTAGATAAAGTTTTTTATTAAATTACTCAGAAGGTCAGAGTTGTCTGAAGAAGGAGGTGGAGTATTTCCTGAAAGGGGGGGAGATATTGACTGAGAATCATGTCTAAAGATATTCTGGGCTTTTTGGTGGATTTGGAACTCTAAATTTAAAGAGAGATGGGGGCCAAAACAATTCAGATGGAGCAGATGCCAGGACGCAGGACACCGCGTGGTTTTGAGGAAAAAAAATTAACCTCTTGCTTCCAATAAGTAGTTAAAGTATGGTATGGTATGCTAAACAAACACAACGTTAACTTACCATTAAACATGAAGCGGTATGGTACTTTTTTTGGGGCCCAGGACTTAATAGCACAGGATTTAATAGAACTTTGAATCTGCCAGCCTACTCTCTCTGCTTTATATTTGCATGACCTTCCTGTGTTCCCTCCAGGTACTTTGACTTCCTCCTACAATTCAGAGACATGCATTTAAAGTAATTACTGACTTTAAAATTGCCCCAAGTTGTGAATTTATGTTCTCTGTGTGTCAGCCCTGAATTAGACTGACATCCTGTCCAGTGACCTGTACCCTGCCCCTTGGCTCCAGCCTTCTTGCATACAAAGGATCATCTCTAGTATCATACAGTGTCTAAATTAATTCAGATGCCACAATCAGTCTCAAGTCAGATCTCATGGTCTGAATCCCCTCGTGAATGTCATTTATTAGTAGTAAAATGTATAAATTATTCTGCCACTTAGGAACAAATCTGTTCCTATAGTTGTTCTCTTAGAGGCCTATAGTCATTTTGGATTGTGACAGTGGTTTTTCCCATGTTTATCCAGAAGGTGGCGTACCCAGATGTCGCACCTGTCATGCTGCTGTCCGAGGCCTCCATCAATGATCTCAGCAGCAAGCTTGAGAATGGCATCGCGGTGGAGCAGTTCCGCCCCAACATTGTGATAAGCGACTGTGAGGCGTTTGCTGAGGTGGGTTGATCTGTGGTTTCTTCTCCATGCTGATGCCTCTGTTTAGAATCAAGATTAGAAATGCTGTCAGAAGGTTTAGTTCGTTCAGTGTTCCTTTCTTACACTGGAAAAAAGACACGTCTCATGACTAAACCTTCTGACAACTTCACCTGGATGAATGAGAATCTTCAGACATTAGAAATGCTGTTTGCATTGGGGAAGAATAAAGAGAAGTCTTGTACATAATATGTACAAGACTCTGTCTCTACACTGCAGAACATGAGGTATTGTTTCATTTTCCCTCCTTCTGAAAAATTATCATCTGGTCCTTTACTTGTGACTAATACCTCGCCCTTTTCAGCGTGAGCAGTGTGGACTAAATTTATCTCCAACTCCAAAACCAACTGCTTTCCTTTTTCAGGACTCATGGGAAGAGATCCAGATTGGCAGCGTGCGACTGCAGCGTGTAATGTCATGTGGAAGGTAGCGTGGCGATGCTTCACACAGATTTTAATCTGAACACACAGCCACACTGTGGTCACTGCTGAGGTCTGGGGTTTGATTCCCTGCATTAAATCCAACAGTGATTGTTTATTGGCATTGTGTTATGTTGTGTTAAAATAAGTTTGCCATTTTAAATATGTATTAATAGGAAGGATGATCATTTCTGCATTTAGGTTAATTTAAGTGTTGTTTCCAGATGTGTTCTCACCACTGTTGATCCTAAAACTGGCATCATCACCAGAAAAGAGCCTCTCGACACTCTTAGAAGGTAAAGATTTAAAAGTTTTTAAATATCTACTATATTAAATCTATTTTTTTTGTTTATCATATTTCTTTGATTTGATTGTCATTGATTTATTTGTTTGAGTGCAAACATGTAGGAGTGACAATAAGGCAGGTTCAGGCTATTTTGGTAAAATCTGGCAACTATGGTGATGAGATGATTCATTTGTTTATTTTGTGTTTTTATTGTGCGTTTCTGTGAGAGTTTTCCTAAACACCACCAGTTTTTCTTATTCGTCAGTTTATTTAAATGGGGTTTCCGCTTTGCCAGATTTGGATCAGTCTAACTGATTTAAGTGAAAATGTGTTAGTTTTAGAAAATACTCGTTTAAGCTATAAAATATGTTGCATTGAGAGTTGCACCTCAATGTTTCTGAAGTCATTCTGACTACACTTCTCTCACAGCTATCGTCTGTGTGACCCGTCTGAGAAACACATCTACAAGTCATCCCCATTGTTTGGACAGCTGCACACGGTGAAGAAGACGGGGACTCTGCAGGTCGGCGATGAGGTTTACACTATCAGCCGTTGATGGAGAGAGTCAGAGAGGGGGAAACTTGGTTAGCTTAGAAGTAGTAACTCTCCTGAAAGAAAGACAGGCACATGAGTAGATGATTACTGCGCTAGTCCACACTAAACAACGCACTAAATAAATGCACAAAGCACAAAAAATTAACATAAACGTCAGTTTTTATTATGTGACTAATCTAAGATCAAAGCGAGTCAATGAAGGAGTGTGACAGTGGATTGTAATGTGATTCCGCTGAGCTAAAATTTCATCAAGATTGGCTGCTGTGTAACTAATGGAACATGAAATAAACACATTTCTAACAGCTGCACACTGTTTGTTGGTTTGTTATTACACACACTCACACGTTTATATATATAGATATAGATATATAGATATAGATATATATATATAGATAGATATAGATATATATCTATAGATATATATCTATATCTATCTATATATATAGATATATATAGATATAGATATAGATATAGATATAGATATAGATATATATATATATATCTATAGATATCTGTCTATAGATATATAGAATGAACTAAGTCTCTCCCTTCAACCTGCCTAACTATCACTTCAGCCTGCTAAAGAAAATCTAAATAACAAGAACACTATACACTATGAAGTAAATCTATTGAAAAATGTTTCTTCCTCCATCTTGCCATGTATATGTTCTATGTGGACTTATTGCCATGAATTCAATGAAAATATTTGATTAAAAGGAAACTGCTCAGTTTTAAGTGTGGCCTCTCCTTTAAAAAACAGTCTCAGGTAATGACAAACCCAGCCGCACAACAGGAAAAGAGACTATTTGCCCTGACAAAATGAACACTTTGGAGAAACCCTTAGTTTGTTTTGTGTTGTTTGATGTACAAAGAAAAGAGATCCAAGATGTTAATTTGTGCAGCGCCACCGTGTTGTTTAAACTGCAGACATCCAGCTTAAATGTGCCGTTATGTAGGTCTGTAATTTGTGAAGGTCCTGCGGTTTAAAGAACCTTGACTTATACTCCACTTCAACGTATAGAGAACACACAGCAGACTTACTTACAAATCTAGACCCACCATTACTCAAAATGACACTTGATCCCTTTTTTCTGATTGGAGGTGATTGATGTGGAGCGTAATCACTACTTGGGGCACTAGAGTTTAAAAAAAGGTCTTTAAAACATCTAACTAATACGTTTAAGTTTTTCATATGCTGGAAATGTTATTTTTTTATAGTTTTAGTTTTCATTATATTTAAATTTCACTGGTGTGTATTCCCTTCAACATTTGCTTTTCTTTTTTTCTTTTCCTCTCTTTTTGAAATTCATGTTAAGGTTAAAGATTTTTCACATACTATTGTCAGAAATAAGGCTTTTAAACTTTCTTCGTTCTCTTCTTGGATCTGTGCATTAAACTTCAGAAGGCCTGAATTTTTTAGATCTGCACATCACATTGCGTCTAGACTTGTCTTAGCACCAATTTCTGTGTGTACTACTTACAAATTTGTACTGCGTAAATTGAAGAGCATGTACTTACCTGAACCTAAATAAAGACCTTTAAGTACTACAGTTACTTATAGTGAAGTACATACAGTTTTACTTGAGTATTGACTGTGTGTGTTTACTGTTTTCATCTTTGTTTATGGCAGCAGTACACAAACTTTTATTTTAGAATAAAAATTCATGATGCCACTTTTTGTCACATCCAATTATAGTATAATAATATGATTATATCATGTCATGTCACCGCATATAAATGTGTGATTGCTATGAATATGATGTCTTCATTTTTCTATCCAGAAGATCATGATAATTAATTGTAATATGATGTGTGTCAGGTATGTTAGATTTATCAAACACGATTATCATGGCAAACTTTATGTCATACCTGTGTCGTATACATTGTATGTTTGTGCTTTGTCGTATTACATGATGTTGTGTATGATATATTGATTATTGGCTGGACTGCGAAGTTAGAAAATGTCATTTGAGGAATCATACATGAAGAATTCACGTCTGTCAGCAGAAAGAAAATTGCTGAATTGAGACATTCGTGTAACCTCAGTGTGCATAGCTGCACGTAGCCTGGCTTCACGTTTACAGCAGTCATTATACCAGCCACGGTCACAGTGGTTTCACTTATGATCAGTGGTGTGCAGTTTAATTACAGGGAGCTGCTCAGACAAACACACAGACACTTTCTAATGTTTATTTTTAACACTTACACTAACACTGTGTTGTAAAATTAGAGCGATTTTACTACACCAGTCTTTGTTAAAATTAGTTTGTTTTCCTGTTTTGCTGGGTATTTCCACATCAAACCTATTTGATTATTTTAAAAACAGGCACAGCCATGATTAACGTGTAGCAATGGCTTTAAGACAGTCAAAAAAAGAAGTCAAAGAATGGAAGTCAAAAGAAAGGTGTCGTGACATGCATAATTGCACGCAACATTCATGTGTTTTGTACCCTAAAGGAATAGCTCAACATTTTGGGACATGTGCTTATGAAGTCAGGCTGTAAATACAAAGTTACAGACAGGCGATAGTTAGCTTAGTTTAGTTTAGCATAAAGATTGAATACAGAAAGAAACGATTAGTCTAATTCTGGTCACATATAATCAGCTTAGTCTCCTGGAAATACTGATCCTGTGAAGACCGAAAACTGGTTAAAGCAATTGTTTTGAGAAATTCGAAGAAGTAATATGAAGTCTTAGTTTGCAGGTGGTTCGCTCTGCTTAGCATAAAGAATGGACAAGTTGGGAAACCAAAAAAAAGGTGCAGTTCCCAAAAATTCAAACTATTTCTTTGAAACTAACACAAACTTTTTCACAGATGCAAATGAATGATTCAATCAGACACATGTTTTAATGTATTTTGGCGTCTCTTGCTTGCTTGTTTTGCAGCTGCAGTTTGTTTAACGTTGTTCCCTTAGCTTTTAAGTTTGTCTTGGTTATATTCAAGAAGGCACCCTCTGGCCGAGCGTTTTTTACCTTTAAGCTGCTTTTCTGAAGACTCATTTGCTTCCGTGCACTTTTTTTGGGGGAAACCTTCTTCTTCGTGTGCACGGTGTTATCTTTCAGGCTGTTGGAGATCTTTAAAACATCAGTTTTTAAATCAGCTGACGCAGTTTGATTGGTCTTGGCTTTTAGCTTAGTTTTGCTATTAACAGGCTTAATACCAGATGCCTTTTTTAACTGTGTCTTGGATTTCAAAGCAATCTTCTTTGCTTGTGCATTTGTTTCTTGCTTCTTCTGCATCTTATTTTTCCCCCATGGCTTCAATTTATTTTTCTTCCTCGTTTTGTTAACAGGCGATTCCCATTTCGGCTTCACAGTAGTACTTGTCCTGACCATCATCCTTGTCGTTGTCACACTGGCTGAAGAAGTAGTAGTAGGTTTGATCTGGCTGCTTGCCACCCGTGGTTTGGTGGAGAATTTGAATTTTCTTGGTGGTGGTCTTGTAGGTTTTTCATTTGTGTCCAGCACAGTCACTGAAATGGCACAGATGTCAGTAAGTATCCATTTTCACTGTTTTACATGCAGCCACATATGTTACATTCTATGAAGCTGGGTGAATATTTGGCTCAAAAACAAGTCTGAATGTTTGAAATGCTTTGCACTTTTGTCTCTAATTTAAATATGTTTGATCTAAAATGGGAGACTGCTTTTTATATTTTTATAGATGACCCCAGTGTGATTATACAATTTGGCAGAATGTAGACCTGAAATAGAGAGAAGACATTTTGGGTCCTGCTCCGGCCAAGCATACTTGGTCTTTACTATACCAAGTAAAGACTGAATGTAGGCAACTTGTTGGCTTGCCAGAAAAGATTTGTTTTCTGAAATGTTTTCTGTTTAACACATGCTAACATTTAACATACATATGTTTTACTTATAATATGTTGTGTATACAGTTTATATTAAGTGCACCTTGACTGAACCAAAACTATAAAACTACATCTAAAAATATATAAAAATAAAAATAGAAAATGCAATGCATCTTTACAGAAGTTGTCATGACATGACTTACATTCCCTGGGCATAAATGGAATCTTTTTTCTTCTCACTTTGACAGGCAGTGGCTTCTTTTTACATTTGCCTGGAGGAGCTCTCCTGCAAAAGTTTAAAAAGTATTCAGTATTTTTATACCAATGTACAGGCCTTTTACTGATTTGAAAACAAAATATTGTGCATACTGATGCTGTTTTATCTCTCAAATGCTGCTTGTGCGACAACATTTTTGAAGTAGTAGATAAAGGTATGATGATTAAAAAAATGTTTTTTGTAAAGCAATATAAGTGAATTTGTACATTTTTAGTTCATCTTTTTCTTTATTCCATCGTTACAAAATGTAATCCTGCAAATAGTTTATTGAATTGCTCCTTGTGTTGATGATGAGACAAAGGATGAAATCAGAGCCAACAGAAAACTAATCCAAAAAACAAATCCAATACATCATATTTGTCCCCATAGACCATGTGCTACATGTCCAGCTTACAGCATGGTAAATAAGATGGCTGATACTGTACCTGGAGGGATCCATGAACTTGAAAACTGTTCCAAAAGGAGACATGGTAGTGGGGTACGTAGTGGCCAGAAAATACAGTTCCCCTTTGGAAAATAGAAACAGCTTGTTGTCACTACAGTTATATTATAGTCAAAGACAGAGCTAAACACTGTGAGGGGGCAAACTACAAGTTACCTGCTTCATCTTCAGCGAATGAGATGATGAACTTGTGGTAGTGATTGATGAGGCCAGGAAAAGAGCACGTCTTTGCGTTGCCCATGCACACACTCCTCTCCTTCCAGTTTCCTGTTGCTTTATCTTCCTCCAATGCTAAAATTCGACTGTAAGAATCATCCACTATCAATCGTCACATTTAAGGCAGAAAATAATACTTTATTTCTATACGCAACATGCAGGTTTCTAAAGATCATTTGTTTCTTGTGGTGTTCTACCAGCTTTCCTCAGACTGAAGAAGCTACTTAGATGACTATTTGCAGCCTAACAAGAAAGAAGTCTAATAAAAATGCCTAAACAACTTGGCACCTGCATATTGTTCTTTCCTTGTGCTGTATAAAACGCTTTGCTCAAGTCCTACATTATTCTCAAGGTTTTCTAAAACCATATCAGTTCAAGCACAAAACATTATGTTAAGCCTTAAGTATAAATATGAAACAGAGTAAATTAGCGCAAAGTGCATTATTCTAATGAATTTGCAAATGCACAGTAGCTGAACAAACAAGCCAAGAAAACAACTATTCTTTTGCTTCACTTCAGAAAATCTGACATTGAATCAAGATTGCTTTTTACCAAACAGGTTGGAGACAGTTGGAGAAAACTATTTGGCTCAGATCAACACAATCTTACCCACTCATAAAGTCTCCAAAAATGTACAGGCCGTTCAGATTGGGTGATTCACATCCTCTGTACACATATCCCCCTGTCACAGACTTCCCAACATGATGGCTGTATGCAAATATAGGGAGGATGTCATCTGTTGAGGCAGAGAAATATGCACTGAAGTTAACTCAAATCTGAAGCATTAGAAAGAGACCAAGAACATGTCAGAAAAGTGTTCATCTCGGAAGATTCATATGAACAAAGTACCCACTCAAGGAGGAGTTCTGGCACAATGTCCAATCATAGCACTCGAAGCCCTCTTTGGCCCTCCATCCATAGTTTCCTCCCTTCACGATAATGTCAACCTCCTCATAGCGGTTTTGACCAACATCGCCACAGAAAATCCGGCCCCTGCCATAGCGGCTGACTGGGTCTCCGCGGTCCACAGAGCATCGCCACATGTTTCGGACTCCATATGCAAACACCTCTGGCCGAGCACCTGGCTCACCGAGGAATGGGTTATCAGGTGGGATCCCATACTGCTTCGCACTGGGGACACTTCCATCCACATCAATACGGAGTACTTTTCCCAACAAAGCAGTCCTGAGAAGAAAAGTATTGGATGTATAATAATAATTAGTATAGAGACCTTGTGTGCATTGGTTGCCAATCAGGGGTGGTTGCATGAAAGGTATTTTACCAGTTTATATGTGTATTTATAGGTAATAACACAGTGGATGGCACCGTCTTTTCTAAATACAGGTCCTTCTCAAAAAATTAGCATATTGTGATAAAGTTCATTATTTTCTGTAATTTACTGATAAACATT
>JAUMHF010000014.1:2701975-2724350 GCA_032359275.1 Microctenopoma steveboyesi | reverse complement strand
CTTAAACTGCTCTAATTCAAAAAGTACAAAAGATACGAAGACGCTGTTTTACAGGGAAAGAGCTGAAGGTGTCTGGATCCGTTTAAAGTTTGAATGACGTTTCTACGACAAAGTATGGCGATACACCATATGGGTGAAGAGAGGAAGGGCGATGAAAATACTCCTCCAACTGCCATTTAAATGAATGGCCTCCCATTCATTTTATATGGCAGGCACCTAATAACGTACACTGAGATGTTTGTATTTCAGATTTTATCTGAACATTACAAAAAGAAAAGTGTCACATATCAGACCAGCTGACACTTAAAACCTCAACTTTACAGAAAAGTAACAAAGTGAACAGTTAATTTACACTGAAGTAAATTTAAACTGCCTGTCCATAAGTGTGTGTGTCTGTGTGATTAACTTCTGTACTTTTGCACCTTAGTGTTTACTAATTTTAATGTACTTAGGTTTTCATGGTGTGATGTGCCTTAAAGGGCCAGTTCACCCAGTTAAATCTTATTCAAAGCTTCAGCACATAGAACTTTCCACGTGTCTTCACATCGCTGGGGCTATCTGTGTAGATTTCCAGCTGCCAGGTTTCTCAGGCCAGCCCGTCGTCCCCTCTCCTCTCATGCGCTCCAGGCTCCTGCGGACTGAGCTCTCCTCTTCAGGAGCCGCTGTCTCTCCCTGCGGCGGTTGATGGCCTTGGTGCTGGCTCGAAGCTTACGGAGCCTCAGGGCGCGTAGTCTCAACTGAAGGTCCTGCGGGATCTTCTCCCCTTTGGCCCGGATCTCCTTCAGCCTCTGGAGGGGTGTCTTGGTGAGGGTGAAGTCACAGATGGTGGGGTGCGGCTCCATTCCCACGCGGCACTGACGTGCTGATGGAAAGTAGCCCACTGCCCAAACCACCACTTTGTATTCACCAGGGTTCAGAAGACGCCAGTAGTCACCATCAGCAGCTAAAATGGAGTAAATGTGGAGTTAAAACATTGTTTTAAACACTTTGCATCTGCAGAGTATCTCAAACTGCCTTTATTAAAAAGGCATCTTGCAGAAGAACAAGTGCAGTGGCTCACCAGACCGGATGTCGTGGTCATGGTCCTCCACCTTGATTACAGCATCTGCTACGCCCTGTTTGGTCAGCTTGTCCCTCACTACACCTTTAATGCCTCTGTGAACCTGAGTGAAAAGCAAACTGCACTGTCGGGATGTTACAGTAAGAGCAGGCGATACAGTACCAAGGTGATTTTTTATGTTCAGCCACAGCAAGGTCCAAAAAAGCTTCATCTGCTGATCTTCTGATGGTGCGGTCGGTTGTGGTCGGATCCCTGCATGTGGTCTCAGACGTTTGGATCCTGCTGCGACTCACTTTCTTTCAGATACATACATATATATACTCACCTGCTCCATGTAGACCAGCAGAGACTCCTTGTTGTTCTCCCACTCGATGGGAAGTTCACTGGCATGGGGGAACTTATCACAGGACAGCTCCACCGTCACCTCGAAGCAGTTGGTGTGCAGGTAACTAAAGTCATTCATACCTGCAGAAAACACACACGCTCAGCAAGTACAAGAGAAGGAGACATCCCAGAGCTCCTGCTGCGACTCACTGCCGGGGACGGTGTGCCAGGCTCCTCCGTTGATGATGTTGCTGTGTGCCTGGAAGTCCTCGTAGTGACAGATGCGGCGGTCGGGGTTGGCCATCACCAGGTTCGTCGAGGCGTAGACGGTGGCCAGCCAGCGAAAGAAGGCGTTGTCTGCTGTGGGGGTGTTTTCCTGAGGGGCCCAGTCACGGGTGCAGTCAAACGGATACGTGACCACGAGCTCTCCACCGTGGAGGTTCGCACCGAGGACGAAGGGAATGTCCTGCATCCAGCTGATGACTGCACGGGTCTCTGGTGCAACCTGGAAGTGGGGGAGGAAGTGTTACTGAGGCCCTGAGGAGCACACACACTCAGCTACTGTACTTCTACAGTAAGAACTATTTAGAGGTTCTTCACTGGAGTTTTTCCATTTCTGCTTGTTTTAGGGAGGAGGAATTCAATAATCATTATTATATATTGTTATGAATGTATATTTTTCCTTTTTAACCCACAGCACAAATCAAACAAAGGTTTGTTGATTGTGTACATGTTTGGTATCAAATTCAATATTACAAAAATACACTTTATAACAATGTTTTTGATAACATAAAGTTTACATAATAAATAATATGCTGCATGTTAAGATCCATTTCCATGTCTTTCAGCTAAATAAACTAATATAAATACATTTCACCGACTATGGTAAAGACTGATTTTTTAAATATTATTTTTTGTGGTTTTGATTTCTTTCTGTTTCTGTTCTCGTTTCTCTCTCTAATTATTTGTTGTACTGACATCTTCAGCCACCTGCTTTGTTTTTCTATATATTTTGTTCTACCAGCTGGAAACAGGAACACATCACCTCCCGTGTGACACATAAAGAACCTAATAAAAAGTGAAACATGATGCATTAATCAACAGAAACCGATCTAGAAATAACACCTATGAAGTGGATGTTTGGATATTTGGTAATGTTTTATATTTCAGGAGGAAAACCACAGTTTTCTGAAAGAGTTTCCTGGATGCCACTGAAATGAAAACATGATTTTCCTCTCCTGAAACTGCCCACATGTTCCTCTGACCCACATTTGTGCACAAATAAACTGGAAACCCGAGCACTTTTACCAGCACCAGACACTTCGGTGCCGTCGATGAAATGTTCCATATTTATCAATAATAATTGATCTTTATGCAACTTTCTGGTGCTTCCTGTGCCCATTACATATACATATGTATATATTACATGATAGTGTAGGTGCCTAGTTCAGGCAATGGTCATTTATAAACTAAAGAAAATCTTATTTTTCCTGCCCATCTTAACTGGCCTGTCCTATAATAATACCAACTTCTCTCACCAAAGTCAAGGATCCAGCATATTGTTCAGCGTCTACTGAATCTTACACAAACGCTGCAGGACCTTACCATTGCGTCTTCCTGAGTGTAGTACTCTGGGATGGGAATGTAGTGGTTTGACACATTGGATTTGTCCTCCGTCCTCTCTTGAGCATCCCACATGATGTTGTTCAGGTCTGGAAAGTTATGATTCATGTCGATTCCCTCAAAGCTGTATCGTCCTTCGGCCCAGCCTGCCAGCTCGGAGCCCTGAAGCCACACATCATCAGAATCACGATGAGTACGTTGATTAGAATAACATGGTTTCCTCTTGTTTGGTTAAAAAAACAAAACAATGATTTTTTAATGAACATAAAAAAATAGATAAAGATCTTTATGATCATTTATAGTCAATGATCACTGCTTCTAAACCAGCTTCTCACACGTTTCCTGTTTTTCTTTCCTAAACAATCAAATCAAGGCAAAAATGTCCAAAAGCAACTCTAAAGGAAGAAATATTCCACGTCTACATAGACTTTCAACAAGCAATCCATCACACTCATGGTGGTTATCGGCCTCTTCCAGCCAGTGAGTTCGTAGTTTATATGCACGTCTCTCTAGACTCCAGTAGGTTCATGCATGAAAGTGGACGTTTGCACCAGATGTTAATTCCCTCAGGACATTCCTGAGCTTTCGCGCTTACAGGAATGGTCAAACCTTCGTTTTTTTACCTTTGACCACCAAAATCTAATCAGCTCATCCTCGAGTTCAAGTGCAAGTCTACACTCAGGAGATTCCTGAGATATCGTGTTCCTAAAAATGAGCTGGATGGACGAACATCTGGCCATAGAATAGGCTTCTACACAAGGAAGAATCACTCACTTTCCCATAAGCCACTTCATAGCCATCAGGGTTCATCGAGGGCAGGAGGTGGATTCGCGTGTTAGTGACCAGCCGGACGATTCTTTGATTGCCCTTCTTGTATTCTCTGCATAAGTACTGCATGAGGTTTAGGACAAGCTCTCGACCAAGAGCCTCATTCCCATGCATCCCTGCCACATACCGAAACTCTGGCTCACCTGCCAAGAGTAACAGTTTGAGGCTTATTTTACTTACAAATCAAACAAATGTGCAGAAATCTGTCTGTGCAAAGAAAAGAAAATAACAACGTACAGTCACACGTTGTGACATAAGTCCGTTCTTATTCTGAAGGTCAAAGCCCAGCGGCAAATCAGGAACACGGTAAAGCTCTCAAATAAAACAGATTTTTGTATCCTGTCCACATCACTTTGCCAAAGATGAAACCGTACACTTCTGATTTGCCGACCTCTCTGTGTGATGCTGCTGTGTAAACACCAAGAGGATGTTGCACTTGGCCCTGAGCAGCAAACCTCAGGGTAACATCAGAAACATGAAGAACATCAGTCCAAAAAGTTCTGAATGTGAGTCCTTGTACCTAGTTTGTGTTTGCCAGGATTGTCTGAGATCTCCATGACGTAGAGTTTGAGGCCCGTGTAGCTCTTCCCGATGGTGTAGATGCGGGTTATGTCCGGACACTCCTCAGTCACAGACTTCATAAGCTTCAGGGTAAAGAACAGAAGTTGGACTGAAAAGTCTAGAAAGGGTTAAATGTGAACTTCGAGATAAACCTGCAAACAGTTAAGACTGAGGGTGAAACTGCTGCTCTGGGGGAACCAGTGTTACGGCCCCTCAGCCTCTCATCAAGCTCTGACCTTTCTCATCTCCTTATAGTTGTGGTGCCTGAAGTCTAGAGCGTCCTTCGATACTGGGTCCTGCTCAGACGAGTAGGTGTCCGTTGGATCTGTGAGGATTTAATCATTTAATTAAATAATTACTAGACTGAAAGACCCGGTTTTCTGAAAGTCAGTCCCTCAAACTAATCATTATTACGTCGACTTGTTAGGTCTATGATGGAGTTTTTTCTGTCCTACCATCAACGCGACAGCCGAGTATCTCAGCCCTGAGGCAGATGGTGCCGTTAAAGTACCAGGTCTGTGGGTTGATCCGGATGAAGCGGGCGACGGTGGGTACAGGAAGGAGTCCGAGCACTGGGATCTCTGGATACTGGTTTCCTTGAAAGATCTGCACAATTCAAGGTGGCATCGTATCACAGGTTTCAGCATGTTAGAAGCACCACCTTTTTTGGTGTCAGTGGCCTTTTTGTTCACGGAACATATTTCACAGGTCCATTGCATAAATTACATTCAACAGACAACAGAAGAAGAAGCTCTTACTGCCTCCTCTGTCCCGTTCATGCAGGTTTCCCAGCTCACAGAATCGTTGCTCAGCTGCACTTTGTAGGTTTCCACCCAGTCCCAACTACGATGAATGGAAAAACTGCAGATGAATACTTTTAATTTCCTCCTCAGATTGTGATCCTGATACTACCTGACCTCCAGATGGAGTTTCGGCCCTGCAGGATGACGCCAGTGAACAGGGTGAAGTGTAGCGCGTCCACCTCGAGCCACTGGTGTCGATCTTTGTGCTCTGCACACCAGGCCCCATCGTACAAGTCTCCATCCTCGATGCCAGACTGAAAATAACACGTGACACATAGATTTGTGTCAACTGGAGAACACATTAGGTCGACTCTCTCCAGAGTGAAGCATTGCATAAGTGTCTGGTGTTGACCTGACTGTGAAGTAATTGCTTTCAGACTGCAGAACACGAGGGGGATGGGCAGCATATTGAATAACACTGCCACCAAAGAGAAAGAGATGTGGAGTGGTGGTTCAAGCTGCCTCCAGCTTTCCCTTCTATTTTAGAAGAAGAATCTTGTCTTCTGCATTTGACCATGCAGGCGTGAGCAGATACAGGCGGCACTCGGGGAGCTAGCTCTGGGTGTCTCGCTCGGGGACACACCTGGTGTGCGGGATGAGCTGGGAAACGATCCTGCTATCTCTGCATCCCAGCCCTCTGCCTTAACCACTGAGCTACCAGGCCCCCGTAGAGCTGAACAAGTTGTACATGTATGGATAATTAGCCTGAACCTCAACGCCGCAGTCATTACTGGATGAAATGTGTCTATTGAATCGATCCATTAGGACCAAATCTTAACACAGTGTTAGTTCTTCCAGCTTTTCAGCCATTCAACGTCACTTTTTCAAATTTCTGCTAAAACCATTTTCTCAGTGTAGATCCAGACTGACCTGGATATTCAGCCTTCCCCTATGAGGACCCAGACCGGTCCGCTGGTAGGATGACGCCTGGATCTGGCTGTCATCAACCCGCAAAGACTCCAGGCCGAGTGGTGGACAATCTGAAAGAAAAACCCAAAGATAAGATCTTTCTCGTGTCTGTGCTTGTTCGCAGAAACAGCTCTGGGACCGACTCCTCGGGGGTTAAACACTTTCTTTCTGTTTGTTTCTAAGTAAGCAGACTCATGGCCGATGTAATTTGAGGTCCCGGCAGCTGGTTTCTGGCATATCCCTAATCATCCCGGATCAGTTCAGTGGAGGTTTGCAGCCCCCCCCCCCTCCTCTCTTTGTCAGGGGGAATGGAGCGGACTGCAGACGAGTGGATCTGTGGAGGGTCTGAGTGTAACATGAGATTGTTTGAAGGCCAGGAACGTGTGAAGTCAAAAGGTTTAGCAGAGCAGCTAGATGAAAACTGCAGCTGAAGGGTTTTTTTTATGACTTTGGAAACAAGCAATAACATTCCCATCGATCAACACTGCCAGTGCCAGCAGGTCAAAACCTCTCAGGCTCAACAGCCCTTAAGACTCGAGAAGAGGGAAAAGTAAATACATCAGCCTGATAATTGTGATGGTTTTTCCCTCAGTTTGCATAATAAAGATCATTTTATTAGGAAAAGGTTTGGCAGAGGTGAGTAATAGTTTGATTTCACTGATTACTTAATAAGTCATCTATAAAGCTGAGATAATAATAATAAAGTTATTATAATTTAATACACACACCTCAGCTTCACATTGTTTCAGCGCTTAATATGTTTCACATAATCAGAGATGAAATAGGTTTAATAATTAAATCAATCAGTACAATAAGTACTGCATTAAACAGTATTCAATCAAGTTTTTGTTTTTTCTTTACTCCCATGACAGAATATTAAGTTATGTTTTGGAACTATTTTTACAGACAAAAAAAATCCAATAAACAAAACAATATTCACAGAAAAAGTAAGAAAACATGTATTTTATGTATCACAGGGTTAAAAAGCACATGAGCTTATCCTGACATCATCATGACTGAGCTCCGGTGACGGGCATTAACATTTGGTTTGAATTAGCCCGACTCTGTGTCTCTGGCTTCTGAACCACTAACCTACCTGGCAGAGCTCCATCTTACCCGGTTCAGTTTTCTTTGGATCTGTCTTGTTGTCATGTGTTTCTTCCTCTTCTTTGTTGCTGGTGTTGTTTGTGTCCAGCTGTTTTCCAGCGACAGTGGTGCAGAGCTTCGCCTGTGCTGTGGTTTGTGGTGGGTGTCTGCTGTGATCCTGCACAGCGACAGACTCAGTCCAGTTCCCGGTGCTGGCTGGAGCTGATGTGTGACTCTCTGTGGATGCACTGATCATCAGAACTTTCATGAAAAATACTGCAGCGACGGCGCTCAGCGACTTTTCCATGTTGCTCTTTGTTTGCTGCTGCAGAGTGGTGAGGGGGGAAAAACTCTCCGGGTAGTTCATGTGGAGATGACAGAGCCAAAGGTCCATCCTCATCCCTCCTCCTCCTTTGTCCCACCTCCCCTCCCTCCTTAAATTCCAGCTGAGTTCCGCGAACAGTGTGCGATTCAAAAAGTCTTGTTTTCTTGTGTAAATTCAGCTCATTATAACCAAATGCAAAGAAATATTTCCTCAAATATTGGTTGTACAGTTTTGTACTGGAGTTTTGTCAAGTATACTATTAGAATACTTTTGTTTCACTATAAATAAGCAGGTTTAGTTTATGTTTTATGTACATAAATATAAACTTTATCTACAGCTACTAGACAAAAATACATTTAAATTTGGTAAGACGCACATAGAAAGGTATTGTACAGTACAGTATATTTGGTCCATCTTTATATCTATATTTAACCCTTTATTCACAGAGGCAAGATAACAATATAATAACAATAATAAGATAACAATAATAAGAGTATACATATGAAGTATACAGAAAGGTATAAGTACATTTGAAGTATGCTGTGAGTGAGAATAGAAGTATTATAGTTGTAATATTTAGTATGTAAAGTATGCAAAAAATATAGTTAAGTACATTTAGCCTAACTAAGTATACTTAAAGTATACTTCAAGTACAAAGAAATACCCAGCATGAATTGCAGTGATTTAACTGTGAAAACTATGAAGAGGATTTGTAACAAATGGATGTGTATGTGGTGTTTTACCTTTTGAACAGATTCTTTTTGTGAACTTAAAAATCAAAGAGTTAAAAGAATATAATACTTCTGACAGGTTAACTGTGAACATAGTATATTTCTAGTAGAAATGTTTGTGACACCTGAAAATAAAGTACACATTTTAACTGTGATCTAATGACCAACTCTCACATGTAGACTAAAGGTACTGTCCTCTGTCAGGTTTCACGGATATCAGAGCCAATCGTTGTAAGTTTAGCATTTACACGAGGTAAAGTAGAGTGAGTCAAACATTTTCAGCTTGTGGCTTTTTTACCTTCCCCTGCTGGAGACGCCGGAGAAGCTGCTCAGGCACATCATACCATGGAGTCATACTTTCAGCTGGACAATTCTATAATCTTGTATTGATCCCTATGACCACTTTATTCGCAGCAGTCACTGGACACATTCTCTTTTTCATGCGTAAACCTGCTTGTTTAACAGATGTTGCACCACTACCAACGTCTTTGGTGTGACTGAAGTATAAAGCAGTGTTGGCTTTTCTTACTGCGACCACAATACAACTTTAGTGTAAATAAGGTCGAACACCTCACAGGTGCATCCTGTCAATCACTGGTAGAAGGAGTCAAAAAAACGTATCAGTTTACACTTTGAAAGTGAAGCTTTCTAATGTTTCATTCCACTTGCTTGTAGGTTTTATTTTCAGGTTTTGTGTTTTCTGTGCTATGGATTCTTCTCCGTTTTCTAGTTACTCTGCGTGTTTGGTTACTGACAGCAGGAAAAACAACATGACATGCATCATTAAAATAAAGTATTTGGATTGGCCAAGCTGATGACTAATACCCTTTGACCCATAAAATGAACCGACTAATATATTCTCCTAAGCTGCAAATCTTCTCCCTCTTTTTTCATGTAATGTCGTCTTCTCCCCCACATTGCTGTTCTAACTCAGCCAGATTTATCTCTCGCCTGTTCCTGAACCATGACTGGGAGTTCTTTGGAATAACTGAAACGGAAAGATTTATCCGTGTGAATTATGAAAAAATAGACAGACAATATTTTGTCCACAATGCTGAATATGTATGAGGCTACGGAAAATCTGAACTTAATTACAGCAACAGAAGAGATGAAACAGATCACAGTTTGTATGACAAATTCACAACAGGACAAACAACATCATCATTTTTCATTGTCAGCAAACCGTCACATCTGTGTTGTGTTGAAGCTGTGATCAACTTCACTGTTTACGATTTTACACACTTCAACATCTGGTAGATTTTACTATCATGCAAAAAGAGACGAAAAACCCTGAGTCACCCCCTTGCTCTCTTAGTCTGGCTGGTCTGGCTTCCAGTCCCTCTTTCTAATGCGACTTCACTTATTTAGTAATGTAAATGCTTCAACTTCTGCTTGACATCCGTTTTGTGTCATTGATTGTGAAAACAGAGAGAGAGGAAGCTTTTGTTAATCAGTTGTAAAAATATAGGGAACAACAACACAAATCAAGAGTAAACAGACGGTGTAGAGCAGCAACAAAAAACAACATAAAAAGAGAGAAATCTTTTTCACATACTGTAACTCCCACATTTCAGGTCACTTTTTTCTGAAGACTTAGCGGCGTGTGTCCAGGCGAGAATGGAGCCCTGGAGCTTTCAGGGGGAAGGTCCATTTACCATAAACTGTGTCTCTCTGCTGTAAGAAAGTTGGGGGATGAAAAAGTTCAGATATGACTAAAATACTTCTAAATGTTTCTGAAAGTGTTCATTTGGCAGCACATAGCATTTCTGCATTGACTTGAATGACACATGGATTAACACAGGCCTCTGAGAAACAACAGCTGCAACACTGACAACCCATGACAGCTGGGACGTCAGGTGCACTTCAGCCAGAGACTGATCCATTTGAAATCTTCCACCGGAGATCCTTTCTGCCTGTAGCCATCAAACTGTAAAAGATTTCCATTGCCCTACGTTTTACCCCGACTGATGTTGACTGAATTCATAGTTGGATGTTCTTTGTTCTACGTATAATGTACTCTGTGTTTGTGTTAGTTATGTCTTTGTTATGTAGTTATTGTTTATGGTTCTTTTATCACATTTTGAACTGAGAGCAGCTGGGAACTATTTTCCTTTGGGAATCAAACTTCCAAAGTGTAAAAGTTTGGCTGTTTGCACTCGTGCACTTTTGAAGTTATGTTAAGATGTGGTTTCAGTTTTATTATACAGCAGTATCAGTTAAGACCAACATAAAAGCAATATGATGGGGCAGCTTTAGAGAAATAAACCACATCACATTAGAAGTGTTTCCTTGCAATTTGCAAATAAAAGAGAGCCAGGCCACACCCACACAGTCAGGAAGTCCGTATTCGTCACCTTTGCAATAGCTTTGCATCTGCAAAATGTCATGCTTCAGGGAGGCATGCTTGTTTGGGGAAATTCAACTATATAATTGTTATCTCAAAAAAGGTTTATCTAATAGCATATATAATTATTGTTTTTTGTTTGTAGGGATCTCGTTTGAAAGTATATACTAGAGGTATCAGTTGTGGTATGTAAGTCAAGTGCTCTAACTACACTTTTGAAGTACTTTACCTGAGTAGATTCATTTTATTTTACGTTTTTCATTTCACTCATTGTAGTTACATTTATTAACCGGTAAGTAATAAACCCACTGAGTTTTAAGAACAGTTGAGAAGCCGTTACAATAGCTATACATAGACAATTTCTCACAAATATGGAATGATGCCCAGAGAAGTACATTTTTATATGGTCCTGGTGGAGGTGTACTTGTATTTTAAGCATCTAATAGCATTTTTATTTGAGTACTGCCAAGTGGCAGCAGCAGTAGTGTTCGTAGGAGTAGGAGTATTTTGTACACCAACCCATGAACTCTTATTTTGGAATCTACAGTAAAGTGATTGGCTAATTCAGTGGTGACGTGAACACCGGAAGTGGCCACGCAAGCTAGTGGAACCATAACATTGCATCTTTACTCGCCTTCGTATCGTGTAATTTCTGCTATATCATTCAGCTATTCCATAACATTTCTAACTGTCCTTGATAAGCAGAGGTTACATGAAAACTATAATAATATTTTCGGATTTCGTGCTATAAAAACATGTTGCTGGTGTTTGAGAAAGCTAACCACCAGCAGCAACTCACGCTAGCTAGCAAACGGCTGCTCGGCTGTAATTGTCATCGTCCAAAGTAAGTGAACTGTCCGTTATAAACAAAACCCAGTTAAAAACTTTGTAGTTGGCATTCTCTAATTCAGGAGATATCTCCTGGCTTTTTTTCCTGCGTTAACTACTGGCAAATGTCTCATGTAAAGCAGGATTAATCGCTAAAAAACGGCCTGGTTGCTAGTAGAGCAGTCATTTGAGAAGATTAATTTGGGTTTTTGTTTGTGCTGCAGATGACAAGAAGAAAAGAAAAGTGGTAGTGAAGTTGCCGGTATCTTACAGGAATCTAACAGCATGTGACACAGAAGCCCCCTGCTCTCCAAGAAGTTGGTTTTAATCGAAGATGCCTCGTCTGGAAGAGTTGGCCAACATTGCACTCAGGGTGCCAAGCATACTTGTGCTGGACCTGCTGTATAAATGCGACATTGAAGGTTTAACAGAGCATTTGAAGGCCAAAAATGAAGACATGCTTTTCAAATACAAGTATGTCATCTGGAACATGTACTACCTTGGTAAGTAGGCATATGACAGGATAAGACATTCAGCTCAGTGAGCGACATACACTAGGTACAGAGGGAAAGCAAGTACAAACATAAATCAAGTATTAATAAATCAATCAATCATTATTCAGATACAAAACTGTAGGCAAAGCAGAAAGCTAAATAAAATATAACCAACATGCAGTTTGCACAGATGTTCTTAATGTGCAATAATAAGTTCTCAGCCGTCATTACAGTTTGTACATTACTATAGAGAGACCTGAAATTCTACCTCTTCATACTAAACTGTCAGAATACTGACTGACTTTCTGGTAAAGGGTTGGATTCTGTTTTGGTCATGACCTGAACCTGAGGATGAACTTTTTTTTTTACTTTAATCAGAAATCTTCCAGAAACTTTAATGTGTAATTTGATTTGCTTTGGTTTCAAAATTTTCAAAGTTTCAAAATTGTAAATCAGAGTCTTCATTTAGAGGTAGCAATGTCGACTCTAAAAGTAAGTCGCACTGTATAATATCAATACGCGTTTTATGTTTGTGTGAGAATGTGAATCTGACTAAATCTCACACGTTAACTGTCGTCCCTTTAACAGTGCGGTGTTTCCTAGGATATTCTATGTGCCTGTTTCTAATTTACCATCTAGAACAATGAATAAAAAAATGAATGTTTTATTCCCCTCCTCCCACACAAAACAATGCAGGTGTCTTCTTTACCTTCCAGGTCATCTGATAAATGTGGTGGTTTTGGTTCTGCCATTGAGACACATCGTGACGCTCTACCTCCATATCCTCGTGGCACTGCTACTGTACGTGGGGCATCAGATTTCCAAGTGAGACGCTGTAGTACTACTAGTATTTCTACTGCTACTAATACTGCACTTTTGTTTGAATCTATTCTGCCAGGATCAGTTTTCAGTCCTGACAATGCTTAGATGCAATCACAGTGCTCCTCTGTGCCACATATTAAATTTGCTCTATTTGTTTGAGGCCAGTGTTTAATCTTTTAAATACAAATAAACGTGTTGGATACAAATTGTTGCACAAATAAATTGGAAATGAAATTACAAACAAATATATGGATCAACAAAATGACATAAATTTACCTCTCAGCGGTTTGTTAAGTCTACAGTGTCTATTTTTCTTTTTTTTTTTTAAGGGACTATGTTCGAGAGGAGTTGCAGTACGGTTATGAAGGAGCAGTGTATCTGGATTCTCTGGCCTTCAACAGATTTGTCTCTACAATGACCAGTGAGTTATGAAAACACTTTCTTAAACATGTAAAACCGTCATTTCTGTGAATGTCCGGCGATCAGTTTGTGAACTAAAGTTCAAGTGCACACAATGTTCCAAACGCACCAGCCTATCCACCTCTGAAAGGCAAAATGAAGGTGTTGGAGGAACCTGGTCTAAGATCTGATTGAGATGCTGTAGCATGACCTTAAACAGGCTGAATTCTGTAAAGACGAGTGTGTTGAAATCCCCACAGTGACGTGAAAACTCTTTCTCATTTTACAAACGCTAGTTTTAAGGTTTAGGGGTTATTACTTTCTCACTTAGAGGCAGGCAGGTTTAGACAGATTTATTCCTTCATGAAAGAATAATCATAATTTCTAAACTGTGTTTTGTATTTATTTGGGGTCATCTTAATGTTATCGTAGTTCTCTGTCCACTTTTACAATTCCACATTTACAGCTGTTGAACTTCCTGCTTAGGTCAGATTATTCTCAGCACACTCTGTGCCTTCCTGATGAAGACCAGAAAGGTGTGGTTGTTCTCAGCTCACATGCTCCCACTGCTGGCTCGACTCTGCGCTGCTCCTCACACCACGCTGCTGACTGTCAACACTTTCTCCATGGGACTCACTGGAGCAGGGATCACCATGTTCCTCCTCTCAAATCTCTTTGTGCCATATAGTCTTGCAAGGGCTGCCTATTCAGAGCTGCTTCAGCTGGAGGTACTGAAAGCATTTTTTATACAAATGCATCTCGACTGACAGCTTTTTACTTATGACTTGATGTCTTTGTCTCCCTTTAGTAATATATTTAGTTTACATGTACGGGAACATGGCTCACTGTCACACATGATTAAATAACATCTTAATAGTTAATTATTGGTGCATCGAATCGCGCTTTTAAGTCACGGATCAGATCAATCTTCGGAACAACAACAAAAAAAAGACTCATTTAACACTTTTATTTAAGTATATAAGTATTTTTTTGCCCATTAAAAAACATGGAACTCAATACTCATTCCATTCAATTATATAAATACAAATTAAGGTGGAATACAGGGTGTGATAACTTAATAAAAAATAACATTAAATGCAGTTTAAGGCGTCATAAACTGCTTCTTGCTTTAACCATGGAGAGAGAAATAAAAACTAGCTTATGACCACACCATTAATAAAGACGAAATAAAGCAAAGCAGACCTGAGCTTATGTCCCCTAGCATTGACAACAGCCTCTGAAGCCACTGAAGTGCCAGGCGCAGCTAGATGGCGTCTTATCATTGTGCCATTGCACCTTGTCTATGAAGCGGCACACCTGACAGAAGTTCACTGGTTTCCTGTCTCTCAGGTGATCGAGCTTTACAGACTTCTTGCTGTGGGAATCTCCCTCTGGAACCAGTTTGCCGTCCCAGCGCTCTTCACCGCGTTCTGGTTTGTTCTGTTCGTCGTCCAGCTGTGCTCGTACACAATATCGGGCAACGCCTCCTCGGCAGCCCATCAGGGAATCATGTTCTTCCTGCTCACAAGGTGTGTTGAGATTATAGATGTTATAGTTTCTATTTTTGTTCCTGACATTTTGATAAGTTAGTGTTCACCTATTGAACTCTGCAGTGTCTCTGAATGCTGTGCCACGCCGTACTCGCTGCTGGGCCTGACCTTTGCTGTGTCCTATCTGGCTCTTGGGCTGCTCAACCTATGCAAGTTTTACCTGGGAGGTTATGCAGCGGTTCAGAACGAGAATGTCATGCACAGGTGAGATGTTGTCTCGTGTGTTTTACTGCAGGTCACATTCTCTTGCCTTTTAACTTGAGGGCATGGTTCACTCACCCTGGGATGGACACATGGATACGTATAACTCTATCTAGGTAAGTATGGTAGTGACTTCCTACAGTAAGCAGAGGTCTAAAGAGGGAGAACAAATAACTGTGGAAAGAATCTGATATACTTACTTTAAGTGAGCATCCAGTTTTCTGTGCAGTGTGGACACTGGTGGACACCATAGTCCAGTTACACACACATCAGGTATAGAGCGAAGTTATCATTCATTCTCAGCAGAACAATTAGACCTTAAATATGGGTTGAAGCATTGCATTCAACCTGCCTTTCATTTAGTTGATAATAAAACAACTAACTATTCTGTTACTCTGCTGCTGACTGTGTCTGTCTGCTGCCAGCGGGAGTTTTTCCACAGAAGACAGTTTTTCCGCTGCAGCCTAAAACAACACTGAGAAGCACTGAACAATGACAGTAACTTATTTTCTCATTCTTGTCCTCAGGGGAGTGACCGAGGGCGTCACTCTGCTCCTGCTCGCTCTTCAGACGGGTCTCTTAGATATGCAGGCACTGCAGCGCACCTTCCTCCTCAGCATCATCCTCTTTATCGTAGTGACTTCGACCCTGCAGTCCATGATAGAAATAACAGATCCGATCATTCTGGCCCTGGGTGCATCGCGCAACAGGTAACAGCAGCTACAGTGGTTTCCGCTTCTCTTGGCGTGATGCAGGTGAAGCTCGCTGAGTTGTAAACAGCTTTCTTAATGTAGTGTTTCCTCCGTGTATCAGGAGTCTCTGGAAACACTTCCGCGGTCTCAGCATGTGTCTGCTCCTGTTGGTTTTCCCTGTGTTCATGGCGTATAAAATCGCCCAGTTTTTCCACATGGACTTCTGGCTCCTTATATTGGTTTCTAGCTGCGTGCTGACGTCCCTCCAGGTACGGGGATCGACTTAATATGTCATAGAGTCACTAAAGTCATATCTTAAATGTCATATTACAAGTGGGAAACAAGCTGTCGTAACCATCTTAGACAAACGGAGAAATCTGATTTCCCCGGGAAGATTTTTCTACCATGGCAGGATTTCTTTTATACTGCTTATTGTCTGTTCTAAGCATGAAAGAAATGAATTGTTTCTTTTTATTTTTAGGTTACAGGCACTATGCTGATTTACTCCCTCTTCATGGTGGAGCTGTTTCGCAGTGACCCAATCGAGAGCCTGGACGAAGTGATCTACTGGGTGAACGCTGTCAGCAGGGTGCTGGAGTTCCTGGTGGCGCTCTGCGTGGTGGCATACGGCACCTGGGAGTCGCTGTTTGGGGAGTGGAGCTGGATGGGCGCCTCTGTCATTATCATCCACTCTTACTTCAATGTTTGGCTCAGAGCTCAGTCTGGATGGAGGAGCTTCCTGCTCAGACAGGAAGCAGCTAAGAAGATCAACTCTCTCCCCCAAGCAACGGCTCAGCAGCTGCAGCAGCACAACGACGTGTGCTCCATCTGTTTCCAGGTCAGTGGCACAGTCATGGTGCAAGTCTTTGGAGTCTTTGTGGAGAGAAGATAAAGCTGCATTTACATTTTTATAAATAGCCCAAAAACAAAATTCTGTAATAATAGTAAACAATAATACTTCTTGAGAATTACTATTTCACGTTTCTATTGGTTTCCTTGCTTTTTAAACATGTCAGACTAAAACTGTAACTAATAACAGCTAACCTCTCTGATACTAACACGGCAACAAAATAAAGGTAGAAAACGTATATTATATGAATATAATATGAGTTATATTCTAACTCATTGTAGATTTCTAGTAAGCAAGTCATAAACAGGTAAAAACATTTACCCGCATAACCTGGAATCTGTGGTTCAGTTGTTAGAAAACAGTTGTCCATGAACCACGCGGTCAGTAGTTCAGCTCCTGGTTTGTCCTGGACAAATGTTGATGTGTCCGTAGACAAGACACCAGAAACACAAAATTACGATGACGATGGTGATTATTACTATTATTATTAACCAGGTTACGCGTGTGCATGACCACAAGCTGTGTTTACACATGTGCAGGGCTTATGGGGAATTTTAGTTTATGTTTTTATTTTATTTTTTCTGCAGTAAAGCTGTGATAAAAAGATGGTTCATAACTTTTTATTCATTCTACAAATCAATGGTTTCTATTATGTATTTATTATGTCACCATGATCGAAAACCCTTTCTGAATCCTAAATGCATGAATGTTATTTTTTCCAGGCATTGGATATTATTACCATAGTACAACACAACAAATTGAAGTGACCACAGGATTTTAACTTAATATAATGGGAATGTGATTAAAATAAAAAAAAGTGTTCCTTCGTGTCCAGTTGGAAAAACATGTTAGAGACATATTTAGTTGCTCTTACACTTACTCTTATAGTTATGGAAGCTTTATTCAACTGACTGAATACATATCTTTTGCTTGGTTGCATCTATGGCTACTTGTTTTTTTGTCTAGAAATATTCACTAGTCTGCAGTTCGCAACAGTTTGCTTTAAGAATTAAAAAACAACTCACATGGGAACCACAGCTCTTAGTGTCATTTGCACCACTCACAATATTGTCACAATACAAACACTGAGGTGTAGAAATGTCTAAAAATACACTTAACATTGTGTTTACGTTGAAACATGTTGTTCCTGCTTTTCCAGTTTAGCTCCACTTGTTCTTTTACTGATCCTGGCTTCAGCATTTATTTTTACCCAGACAAGCTATTACCGTCTTCTCCTCGACAATGACTAGTGACTTTTGTGTGCTGACAAAACCAATTCAATTCAATTTTATTTATATAGCGCCATTTTACAACAAAGGTTATCTCAAGGCACTTTACAGTGTGAGGTTTAAGACCTTACACAATATATCAATATATACAGAGAAAACCCAACAGTCCCACTTGAGCAACAGTGGAGAGGAAGAAACCTCCAGCAGAACCAGAAACAGAATTTTCATAACAAAGGCAGAAAACTGTGGCAGAGAAGATAACGACACAGAATAGAGGCAGTGAGTAAATAAAAAGGATAATAACGACTGGACGGTTTGCATCAGCTGGCCTCAGGCATTAAATCCGTGTCTGGCCTAAAGTATATCAATTTCAGTTCTTAGGCTATGTAAGTAAAAGTTGTAGATATTTGTGAAAAAGTCCAATCTGGACTAAAAAAGTTAAGTTTTAAAAACTCATTTGGACTAATAAATAAATGATTGTGCCATGTTATCCCATTGATTCTTCAACATACTTTAAAACTGTCAAAAAGTCAAGAGGAAGAAGAAGAATCCACTTTATTGTCATTGAACACATTGTTACATGTTACAATTAAATTTGGTTTCTGCATTTGATCCATCTCCCCTTGGGGAGAAAAGTTACTTTACATTTTAATAATAATAATAATATTAATGGTAATATATCATCAGGGACAAAGAGCAGGTTGATTTTGGCAACGTCAAATTTATCAGAATTTTTATTTTCACAGGAAATGGGCTCTGCCGTGATCACTTACTGCGGACATTTTTTCCATGGGAACTGCCTCCGCAAGTGGCTGTATGTGCAAGAGACCTGCCCCATGTGTCACCAAACGGTCCAACCCTTTCAGGCAGGTCAAAACCAAGCTTCAGGTGACGCTCCGGCACCTCCACCTCCACCCCAAAGATACATGAGGCCAGGACCGGCTGCACAGGAGGGAGATATGAACCTGGACACGGGCACATCCACAGACATGCACAATAATGATGTGACTCCTAGTCCCACTGAGCAGCAGCTGGGGGAGAGGGAAAGCTTTGGTGATGGAGAATGTGGGACAGAAGATAAAGACCAATCAGCTCAAGGCCTTTGTTTCAGTTCCAGCGGAGACTTTGTTGGATTTGTCAGCCCAGTGACAAGCTGCTCTTCGTGTGGCCTTTCTAGTCTAGTCAATGATCTGCCAGGAATAACTGTTTCTAACATGCAGCACCAAGATGAGGAGAATGGAAATGACTTGCTACCACCGCCATCCACTGGTTTCACTCGTACTGAGGATGAGAGTGTGGTGGCGGGCCATGGAGCAGAACTTAAAGACAGCTTTACCTCCTGTCCTGGCTTACCGCAGCATGGCTATGGTAAACCCAATGGGATATCTAAATCATGGAAAAGTCTTAATTCAAAAGAATCAAGCAATGATGATAAAAATCAGGAGTCTGTCTCGCATCCAGTGAACAGTGACATGTCACATAATGAAAACTCAGAACTTTTAGACTTCACTGACGATTCTCAGAGTCGTAAAGGTAACGGCACACATCTAGACTTGGACCTGGACGGGCTCGGCGAGGCTGAACCCGTCCCACCTTCTCTTGCACAAGCACAGATGACTGACTGCCCTGCATCAGTGCCTTGAAGGGTGTAAAAGAGTGATCCTTCAAAAAGGGGAATCCAACACTTCTGCCTTCTTTCTGTAACCCAATAGAAAAAAATGGTATCTATTACCAGACAGTGAAATGAATGTGCTTCAGTTCAGCAAATAATGCGTCTAGATGGCGTAAAGAGACTCAGCTGTGTTGGGTTAAATCATACCTTTATTAACTGTAAAGAAATTGTATAAAATTAAAAATAATTAGAAGAAATTATGTTTAACCATCAAGCAAAATTCTTGCATCAATATTTATGAAATTCTAGCAGGTTACAAGTAAAAATGTTTACTTAAAACAATCAAATTACATTTTCATTTAGTTTTTCCTGGTGTCCTGATCATTTGTAGCATTTTGTGTGGTAGCAGTGTTAAATGTTAAATTCAGCTTTAACAGCTGAATTTGTTTTACATTAATCAGCCCTTTTGTACGACAGACAGTCTCATTCTCTCAGTATTAAATTACAGTTGTGAACATTTTTTTATTGTACTCTAATAATAAAATAACGATGATGCACAGTGAGGCTGGTAATCTGTCAGTTTTATTCCGAGTCTGTAACATCCTTTTTTAATAGCATTACATTTCTGTTAATATGAAAGTCAACTTCAGTTGTGTGGTAATTTAAAGTTACAGAAATATGAGAATGTGTCGTCTCTTAGAAACAGATATTCTGTAAAAAACGTACAACATAATTTTATCTTTGAAAAGTTGCATTTGAACATTCAAGTGTGTTCATTTATTACACAACACAGTCAAATAAATAAAACAAACAAATATGCAAATTAAACAGATTTGGAAGCTTTTAAACACTTAAATATTTTCTAAAAAAATGTAATACCATCAGAAATATGATTATTTTCTAACTGTACACTTAAACAAAGCGTGTAGTTATTTCACTGAGATGAGGCAGGTTAATTGAACCTCTGGACACATTTTCCATCATGAAAAAATCTAAAATAGAGAGGATGTCAGTTTAATTTGAGAACCTTAATTAAACGCTGACATGTCCAGACTTTTTTCCTGCAGGCTTGTAACCAATCTGCCATCACATCCGCGCCGTCACTCAGCAGCTCCTGCACCGCCTTCGCCAAAAAGCTTCAAATACAAGCAGGCGGCCGCTAGTTGGCTAAAGGCATCGACCGAAACCAGAAGGGAAGCGGCTTTGTCGACAGGGGCACTTCGTCTGGCACACGCACTTATCATCCAGCCTTAGCTAGAGAATAGGAATAATAAAGAGTAGGGTACTCGGTGGAAATTTAGGGTTATCAAAGGGCCGTGTGGAGTCCGTGGCTCGGATTAGATCGCCAGCTAGTTTCGTTACGTAGTTTTAGCTCGCTAGCCTGCTAACTACGCTAGCTCGAGAAGAAAGGCCATCGAGTTGACCTGTCGTCACTTATTTAACAGGTGGCGAATCATCCTGGCATATCCTGTTTGTCCCGCACTGCTTTGGATCGGAAAACATTAAAATCGAAGAACAGAACATCGAGAGAGGATGGCTTTGAAAAGGATCCACAAGGTAAGATGACGCTAGCTAACCTCGTTTGTGCTAGTCCGCTAACTGTATTAGCTCGCCGCGCTAGTCTCCCGTGTCGTAACTTAGCTAGCGCTTGTCCTGGTGTGTTCTGTTAAACACGGCGGTGGAACCAAACGGGGGGCTTTCATTTTCGACGTTTATGCTTTGCTCGTGTTTACGGCTACGTGATACGTTTTACTATTATACGTTTAGCGCTGACCGGCACTGTTTAGCCAAATTGGCTAACATTGACAGTTTCAGTTACAGGTTCGGTGTGTTTTGTCGAAGTGGATTCGCGGAAACACAAACGAGGCCTCACGAATTACTCAACAGTTATTGCCCTCACTTAAACACAACACTTGGTTTTAACCCAGTTTGGTTTGGGCAGCTGCGCGTTGACGTAGCGTGTCTTGGCTAACAGTGTAAACGTTTTGTAACAGCCGTGACTCATATCAGTCACTGAATCGGTCTGTAGTCAGACGGGTTCATGAGACATTTCCTCGGTATGTGCTCGTATTTGTTCTCAGCCCGTGTACATCAGAGTGTGTGTGTGTGTGTGTGCTGCTGATTTAGTACAGCAACTTGGAAGCGTTAGAATTAAGTAAAACAACAATTGTTTTCCCTGTGTCTTCACTGCAGTTTACTGGAATCGTAGAGGAAATGTTTAAACTTACTTGTGACATGGTGTATGTGAGCACTAGGGTGGGGCATTGGTCTCCTTTACTCAAAAATAGCAGGAGGCTTAAAAATAACGCTGTTTACGTGAGAATATATGTTAAGGTCTCGTCTTGCTTTTAACTGTGTACGATAACAGTCTCCCCCCCCTCCCCCCCTGCGAGTTGAACTGGTGTTGCAGGAGCGATAACACCAGCAGTGTGGTGTTGTGGAAGAAAGTGCACGGTTGTCCTTACTTGGCGTTTATATTAAGGATGTTAAGTGCTACTTAGTTATGTCGATTTCAGATCGTCTCTTGCTCGTTGTCTTGTCTCTGCAGGTTACTGAGCTCTAATTGGTGGTTGTTCTAAACCTCTTGTCATTACAGGAGCTCAACGACCTGGCACGTGACCCCCCAGCACAGTGCTCAGCCGGTCCAGTGGGCGATGACAGTAAGTGTCCCCAAACTATTTTACAGTTTTGCTTTTTGTTTGTCAATGTGCAGCACCATCACCCTGATCTATTAGGACGATTACCATTTGACTACTCAATGCTATTTTTAACTAAAAATGCTCCAATTGAATTGTCTAAATCAATTTTCTATAAAAAATCAGGCTGTCAGAGACAATTGATGTCAAGGTGCTTTTATGGATTATGTTAATAATTCAATTCAACTTTATATATATATACATATATATATATATGCGCACACACACGCACACACATACTGTAAATTCACTACATAAGTCAAGGCACTTTACAGTGTAAGGTTTAAGACCTTACACATTATATAAATATACACAGAAAACCCAACAGACCGAGGAGAGAGAAAAGAACAGCAGGTAACATAGATCACAACAACAACAAGGAGCAGCAGACGAAGCACCGGCAGGTTG
>JAUMHF010000014.1:2677902-2694909 GCA_032359275.1 Microctenopoma steveboyesi | reverse complement strand
CCCCCCCCCCCCCCCCCCCCCCCCCCCCCCCCCCCCCCCCCCCCCCCCCCCCCCCCCCCCCCCCCCCCCCCCCCAAAGCACAACTAGGGGAGAGAGAAGAACAAAGTTAATAACATGCAATGATGTCGAGGACAGAGAGGGAAGGGAGGAGAGGGGCTCCTTGTGATGTCGGAGATCCCTCAGCAGCATAACTAAGAGACGGTTCAGAGACACCGATCCATCTGTAACTATGAGCTTTATCAAAGAGGAAAGTTTTCAGTCTAGTCTTAAAGGTAGGGACGGTGTCTGTCTCTAGAGCTGGTTTCACAGGAGAGGAGCTTGATAGCTGTGAAACCGGCAGCTGACATTATTTATCTCACTGTAAAAATTCACTCACGCTTTTGCTACAGGAGCAAAGTTCTTTTAGTTGGGACTGGGGGCCTTCGTTCCCGACTATGGGACTGTGGAAGGACGTTCGCCTGAAGGCGTTTGATGTCCTGCAGTTGACCCAAGTTTCATCTGTCCCTCTCTACAGTATGTATCATATGTATCTTTGTTATACGTAATATTCGTGATATTACTTTGGTATTACCATTTAATTCAATATCAAACTGTAAAGACATGTAAAAACAGGCTGTTAGACCTGTCGCTCTCATCACCTTTGAACAGATTATTAACAGAGTTGAACGCGTTCATATAATCTGTCTGTGTGTGTCTAGATCACAGTCTCTCTCAGTGGAGACTCCAGGTCGAGCTTCTAGTTGATGCCGTTCAGACAACAGATTGTCAAATCACAATCTCCGTACCGGAGCTGGACTCGGAGCAGACCTTCCCCACACAGTTTCTGACGGGAAAGACAAAGAACACCTTAGTCCTATATATAAACATGGTACTCGATGCAGTCTGGTCAAACTGTTGTGTTCAAATTTGAGATTTTATTTTGTATGTTGAGTGTTTTTTGTCCACCGAACACACAGAGCGCCCAGGTGGAGCTGTGGTGGCCCAACGGACACGGTGACCAGGCCTCTTATCAGATGACTGTCAGAGGTTTTCACAACGGCTTTTCAGTCCTGAATATAAAGTCTAAGGTCAGAGTTCATTGCTAGTCAGCTGTTCTGTATCGGCACCGTGTGTTGTGTGCTTTGTTCCCCTCACGTTGGATGTGTATTTGAAACGCACATCTAAAGAACTGGTTGACTTTTATTCTAAAGCCTTAATTTGACCCGCAGGTGTATTTCCGGACGGTGGAACTCGTCCAGGAGCCCATCGCCGGTTCTCCAGGCCTGAGCTTTTTCTTCCGCATCAACAGGAAACCAGTTTTCCTCAAAGGCTCCAACTGGATCCCAGCCCACTCCTTCCAAGACCAGGTCACCCCCGCAGTGTGAGTTTAGTTCTGTATGTGGAGCCAATGAAGGGGAACCATTCCTTAGCCTCGTTCATCCTTCTGCTCTTTGTCTTATCGGTGTCTTTGTACCAACCTTTTTCTGACTCTGCATCACAGCACGGGGGTTAGAATTGGATCGGGGGGGTTTGACATACAGGGTTGGTTCAGTTCTTAAATTACACATTAAAACCGAACGTGCTCCCCGTTTGTCCTGCAGCTTGAGGAACCTGTTGCTGTCAGCAGTGGACGCCAACATGAACGCCCTCAGGGTGTGGGGGGGAGGCGTGTACGAGCAGGATTTATTCTACAGCATCTGTGACGAGCTGGGAATCATGGTAACAAATCTGAGAGTGTGAATGTTGGTACTGATAGTTCCAGGCGCTCTGACATTAGAGACGCGTCAGCAGCACAGAACGAGACGTTCGATATTTCAGTCGAGGAAGTAACAACAAATTCAAGTGTGCAGTTCCTGATTTCTCACTCTAGTAAAGGTCAGAGCTCGACTTTAACAGTGCTGCCCACTATACCCCCCACGTGTTAATCAATCCTCCTCAGCCACATCCTACAAACCCTAAGTGTTGGCCACGAACGCAGTTTGTCCAGACCTCTGTGACTCCTTCAGGACAGGTGATGAGACGATCGCACCGCTGCACTGTGACTCACGAGTGATGTGTGTGTCCAGGTCTGGCAGGACTTCATGTTTGCCTGCGCGACGTATCCCACTGAGGACGCCTTCATACGCACAGTGAGAGAGGAGGTGATCCAGCAGGTGAGTGCTGTTACTTTTCATGCACGCATTTCTCCAGTTTGCATCGGCGTATTAAACGCACTGAGCTCTGTTCGATTTCGATTCTGCAGGTCCGGCGCCTCAAGTCTCACCCGTCTATAATCATCTGGAGCGGGAACAATGAGAACGAGGCTGCTTTGGCAACTGACTGGTTCCATATCCCAGTTTCTCAGAGACCCACATACATTAAAGACTACGTGACGCTGTACGTGGACAACATAAGGACGATCGTGCAAGACGTGAGTGACCAGTCATAGTTAAGTTATTCATTTAGACAGCCTGTCTCCGTCTGTCCTCCAAATGTCTGATGTTTCCCTCCAGGAGGACCAAAGTCGCCCGTTTCTCGTCTCAAGCCCGACAAATGGCGTGGAATCCGAGGAGGAGGGATGGGTGGCAGCGAACCCGTACGACCCCCACTACGGGGACACTCACTTCTACAGCTACGTTTCAGACTGCTGGGACTGGAGGACTTTCCCTCGCACACGCTTCGCCTCTGAATATGGCTTTCAGTCCTGGCCCTCCTTCTCCACCCTGCAGCCGGTGAACGAGCACAGCTGCTGTTAGGTAGTAGCAGTTATTGTTTTCACAGCAGACGAGGCTGAGGTGTCCTGGTTTCGTGACGTTTCAGGTTTCCCTCCAAGAAGACTGGAGCTACGGCAGTAATTTCACTTCCCATCGTCAGCACCACGAGGACGGGAACCGGCAGATGATAAAGCAGGCTGCGCTACACTTCAAGCTGCCCAACTCCACAGAGCCTCTGAAAAGATTCAGAGACTCTCTCTACATCACTCAGGTGAAACAAGCACGCGCGTGGTAGAACATTCGATAACTTAAGAGTTGTTTTTGGACACTTTCTTTATTATTTTGCGCACTTCTGCTGCACTATGTTGTAATCTGTCCAGTCCTCAGTCAAATGAAGTCTCCCGTGCAGTAAAGATCGTACTCGTCGTCCAGGTGATGCAGGCCCAGTGTGTGAAGACCCAGACAGAGTTTTATCGGCGAAGTCAGAGCGAGATCATCGACGGCAGCGGTCGTACTATGGGGGCTCTCTACTGGCAGCTCAATGACGTTTGGCAGGCTCCTTCCTGGTCGTCAATCGGTAAGTGAACAGATCCTTAGCGTGGACAGTCTGTTTGTTTCCTTTCTGTATCGTGTTAACTTTTTGGATCTCTGCGTGTTCAGAGTTTGGCGGGAAGTGGAAAATGCTGCATTATTTTGCGCAGAGCTTTTTTGCAGCCGTCCTTCCCGTAGGGTTTGAGGATGACGACACGCTGCTCATCTACGCCGTGTCGGACCTGAATCACGACCTGAAGCTCAGGGCTGTGGTACGTTTCAAACGGAACAACTCCACAACACAAGCTCAAACACGGCAGTTTTAGGAAATGGATGCGACAGACAAAACCCAACCCACTTCAGAAACCGCCTTAGAACAAACACAGATAGAACTAAATATGCATCTTTCTATCTACGAACGATCCAACGCTGTGTTATCTCTTCGTCGACAGGTCACCGTGTACTCCTGGGCTGATCTGGATGCTGTGTGCTCGCTGAAGTCAGACTTCGGCTCGGTTCTGGGAGGCAGCGCCGGCGTCATTTATAAACAGCCAATCGCTGCCCTGCTGGCAGGATGCGGAAGCTGCACCCGCCTCACGTGTCTGCCCACCTTCCACCTGGAGGACGTCAGCGGCGCCCAGCAAGGTCCCACCAACCACCACTTTCTCTGCTCACCGAAAGAGGCTCGGGGCCTGCAGAGACCGAACATCACCGTAAGCGTTTTCATTTCATGCACGTATGAAACACTGCAAAGTGTCATCGCTAAAGAACACAGATTCTTCAAGCTCATGACTGTCCCTGCAGGCCACGGTGCAGGAGGATAAGTCCAACTACACCATCACCCTCCACTCTGCCTCCATCGCTCCTTTTGTCTGGCTGGATGTGGGAAACATTTCCGGACGTTTCAGCTCCAACGGCTTCCTGATGGTGTCTGGACGTGTGACTGTCAGTTTTAAGCCTTGGCGTCCCACCAGCGTAGCAGAGCTCTCTGATTCCTTCAGCGTCACATCTTTAAGGGATGTTTACTGACCGGACACATCAGCCAGAGGCAGTAGAAGGGAACAGTGGTTCGTCTTCTGTCTCGTGTTACAGTTAAAGTTGGTGGGTTTTTCCATCTCAGCTGATATTTTGTGCCATAAGAACATATCAAAAGGATGAAACAGGCAACTTTAGCTGCTTTTAAATGCTGTCTGAGTGTTAATAAAATGACAATAAAGATACATGATCAGGTCCAGTCCTGGCGCCCCGCACTGTCCACAGGTGTCCACAGACGTTAAAGCAGCTGGAGAAGCTGCGGTGAGCGTTGCGCTGCCTGTAGCGTCGTCCAGCGGTGGATGGATGCTTACAGGAACGTGGAGACTACAGAGAACCATACTGAGTTGCTGCGTTGACATTTCAGCATTGTGGATTATCCTGCTGCTGTTTCAATGTCTTGTGTGACTGTGGGTTGATGATTTAAATTTTCATCAAATGATCTCCTTTCTAACATGTTATCCATTGCATTGATACGTTTAGTCAAATAAATTATAGGAATATTTTCCTTCATTATGTTACTTGCTCAATCTTCTACACACAACTTGCAGTGACCGTCAGCGACCACCAGGTGGCGCCAGGGACCTTTAAGCTGTGAACAACTCAGGCGACTCGTGTTGTAAAGTAGATTTTTTTTCTGACTTCCAGCTGTTTTTTAATTGAACTAACTGGGACACATCTGTAACACAGGCACATATATGATCTCTGGGTGTTTTGTTCGACTTCAAACTGTTATTACTCAGACGTAAGGGGACACGTTGCACAATGAGCGTGTGTTTGATTCGATCTCTGTGTGTGTGTGTGTGTGTGTGTGTGTGTGTGTGTGTGTGTGTGTGTGTGTGTGAGAGAGAGAGAGAGTGAGAGAGAGAGAGAGTTTTAAGCGCACGCAGCGGGGATCTACCTCCCATTATTCCTACTCGGCTGCCAGAACACGTCCGGACCCACCACTACTCATGAAACACATTTAATGCAACAGAGAAGCAGCTAAATTCTGGTTCCTGCTCCCACTGCGCCATGGACCTGATTCTGGTCTGCACTCGGTGGCTTTCCAGCTTGATGTAGCGCAGGAGCAGCAGGTTGATTTATTGAAGGACACGCTTCCAGCTGAACATGTTCCACCTCAGGTGTGTCCCCACGTGGATCCTGCTTTTTGTCACCTCGTCGCAGAGTGTTCCTGTGGCGGAACTGGGCGCGCAGAGGTTTTTGGAGAATATTGTGCGCTTTTATGGGGAAAACAAAACCATATCAACAGAGAACCTGGAGGATTTTCTGCTGTTAATATCCACCAGACGACCTGCGCCCATAACTGAGGCAAATCCGCTGGAAGAAGTAGAGGTGCGACAGAACAGTTGTTACTGGTTTTAAACAAAAAGAAAAAAGAAAGAACCGGTGTTATGAAGAAGTTTAGGTTGTTTTTTATAGTTAAATATTTCTCTTATTAATGATTAGAGTTAGAAATGTTGTGTGTAACTTAATGATGGGACAAATTCATGAGCGTTAATTAACGTTTATTTTTTATTGTTATTATTTTTAATAACGTTAATGGAGACAAAATGAGCAAACTTCTGTCTTCAAACACAGAATTCAGAGATGAAGCTGGAATCATGACTTTTCTGTGAAGTTAGAATAACGTGCTGAAAGTTCTGACATTTCTTTTTAATCTTTAATCTGAGATTAATGTCAGAATCCTCAGAATAAAGTAAGAGCTCTGATACAGCCACAGATCCTCCTGTGTGTAAACAAGAGAAAGGTACATTTATTTGTCAGTTAATTCTCTAACTGTATGTATAAATATTTTTTTTCTGTTTGAATTGTTACAGGTCAGGTATAAAAGAAATTACTCTAGCTGTCATCGTAATATAACTTGAATGAGTCAAGTGGACACATGTAATTCAATGAATACATGCAGATGGAAAGGGCAAAAAAGGCAAGGAAACTGTGTCTAATAGTCTTTCTGTCCCTCAGTGTCTCTCAGCTGAGCAGATCTTGATTCACTTTGGGTTCAGTAATGTCAGTCAGCTGACCGTGGAACATCTGGACAGGATTTGTCCTGCTGTGTTGACCCAGGTGCTGCTGCCCTCTTGCCCCTACACTGCCCCCGAGGTCCTGCCGCCTCTTGACTACAGTGGTGAGTTGCTTCATCCTAACTGCTGCATGCATCCCTGGTTTATTTGTCATGTCCCCTGCAACTCAAACAACAGTTCACGGGGGTTTGTTTCCCTGCTTTATTCCACAGTGTCCTGTTTTTAGTACATTCATAGTTACCTTTTACACTTTCAGTTGGAACTGCAGGGATCATTACATCGAGTCAATAAACTGGGAACTTTTTAACCTCTCTTATGTCACATATCTCTGAGTAGAAGTCTCTTAAGAAAAGTAGATTCTTGCTAATCTAAAGGTCTCCTCTCGTTGAAGCTACATGATTTACCCCTTTGTCGTCTTCTGTGACGGAGCCGTAACTCCCCACTCTGTCCCCGACTGACTCACAGTCCACTGACCTCTGCGATTCACCGTCTCGAGAGGAGAGCTGTTGATGTTGCAGCCGACTGTGACTGTTGATCAGTGTGTTGTCCGCGGTGCATGCTGTTTCCTCCACCTGGCCCTGTGAACAGAATTTCTCTTTAGAAAATAAATAGCTTAATAGTGCTGAGTTACTGTGCGTGCGTGTTTGCACACTCGGATGCAGATGCAGGTTTTGGCATGATGTGAGGAGGTCTGCAGAACCAGAGCAGTATGCATGGTGCGATGCGGAGTAATACCTGGTAATCCCTTCTTTCCCGGCAGTTTGGGGCTACGGCTTTCTGGCCGTTACTGTGATCAACCTGGCATCTCTGCTCGGGCTCCTGCTGGTCCCCTTCACTAAGAAACCTTACTTCCCCAAAGTGCTGACCTACTTCATTGGGCTGGCCATCGGGACGCTCTTCTCCAACGCTGTTCTTCAGCTCATTCCAGAGGTTTGTTAAAGGTGGAGGTGGTCACAAGCTCGAGCACAGAACAGTAAAAGCCTTCAACGCACACGGGAACCTGCATCATGGGGCCTCTAACATTAACACTCTGCTGCTAATCCACAGGCCCTGGGGTTTGATCCCAGAGCGGACAACTATGTGCAGAACGCAGTGGGAATATTTGGCGGGTTTTATGTCCTGTTCTTTGTGGAGAAGATGCTGAAAATGGTTCTGCGCTTAGACCATGAGGTAATGAGATAACAGGAAGTTCACTGATCTTATTCATATAATGATGTCCTTTATTCCTGCACTGTAACAACAACAAAGACCAGCTGGCCTCTGACTTTACATCCACCATGAGATCAAACAAACTTTACCATCAGTCCCAGCGAAACTGAATGAAGACGAATGAACTCCTTTCTTTTCCTCAGCACGGTCACAGCCACTTCAGTCCTGCAGAGCCACCGCAAGAGAACGAGCTCCACAACGGGGACGTACTGGAGAAAAACAACTCCATCATTCTGACCAACATCACCACCGTCGCCGCCGAGCGGAGAAAGTCGAACCCAGATCCTCCACCGTCCAACGTGACGCATTCTCAGGTACAAATCATCGCTCACGTCATGTTCTAACCTGCAGAGCAATAAGCGCCGTGCTCAGGCGGCGGCGTGGGACCTGAAACCCAGGCTGAGGTCAGGGTGTGACACATGTGACAGGAAGGATTTACATATCTCATCAGTCATGACAAAGATTACTCACTAACACTTTAAATGAGACATGTTACAATCATTCATTTTATTTTATAAATGATTTTCACTTTAAGGCCCCGGATCCTCCGGTCAGCAGGTTGGACCGACCAACGCCCCGAGGTGCACGGGAACCCATTTGGTTGCACCTGTAATGAAAACACAGATGTATAAAATATTAAACAAATAGAGGAACAGGACATCACTCATGAAGACTTTCAGTTTACAGGGTTATGCTGCAGCGTGTTCTTAGATTTTTAAACAACTACAGTTTGTAATCCCTCACTACTTCAGAGCTGGACCCGGGTCCAGTTATTATGTCTTATTATGTGAAATCCTGTAAATGTGGACAGAGAAGACGCAATTAGACAATGGTTGTTGTGGAACAAAGTCTCAGTGTCATATATTGACTCGTTCTCAGTGTCGCGGATTGATTAGAGCTGCTGTTAATGATTAACACTGAAATCTTATGGAGAATTTTGGCTTTGAACGAATCGTGATCCTAAACAAACAGACACGCGGTGACACAGAGGGATCAAGTAGTGGAACCAAGCGCCTCAGATCCTTCCCCTCCTGGTAAATTCTGCTCCAGGAATTTCTCTTTTTTTCTGACCTGAGCACAAAGACTCATTGTTTGACTAATAAAAGGGGCATTTTGTCACAGCGGAGTAACTTCAGCCGAGTCCCCAAAGCTCTGTTTGTGCCCGTCTACTCTCCGGTTTCCCATTAGCGACACTCGTCCCATTATTTGTAATTGAAGAGTTCTGCTGTTGGTCTATTAAAGAAAAGAAACATTTCCTGTAGCTTATGAATCAGAACCTGCTGCAGTTTCTGACCCATGATGGTGGACGATGCTTAGTTGACTGAACTCTGAGGTTTCCTCACTGTCACTCTTCATGCTACCGACTGGACTGGCACTAAACTTAAGACAAACGTTGATGTTCCTGAGCGGCGGTTTGACGTGTGTCCGTTCTGGACTTTACAGGTTTGTCCAGCCTGTCCACCCTCATGCTGCTGCTGCTGCACATCAAACCGTTCGGGCTGAAACCTGATCGTTTACAGTAGGACTAATATTTACAAAAGTTCGACTTTGTGATCTGAACTTTGGGTCTTGGAGGCTGAGGGAGATCCGTGTGTGTTTTCTCTGCTGCTCACTAAATCCACACACGTCATCCAACAGTAGCGAGCTGCTTTCAGACCTGCCCTGTCACTGTTGCAGGACCTCCAGGCGTCTGGTTTGGCGTGCCACTGGCTGCGGGGGCAACGCATCACCAGCATCAGGACAGTGGCCTGGATGATAACTCTGAGCGACGCGCTGCACAACTTTATTGACGGTCTGGCTATCGGCGCGTCGTTCACCGTGTCAGTGCTGGCTGGGTTCAGCACATCCACTGCAATTGTGTGTGAGGAATTTCCCCATGAGCTGGGTGAGTGAGGAGCTGTTTGGTGCGCCCATGAAAAGGTAGAGCTGCTGTAAGATGATTTTGAAACCACTACCTGAGCAGAATGTGTCAAAAGATATGATCTTTATCGACATCTGGAGACGAGCTGCAGAATTACACGAGGAGAAAAGGGATGATCTGTGCTGACAGAGGCTCAAATCACAATACTACAAGAAGAGATTCTCGTATCATATGTTTTGCACTTTCTAAACGTAAGACACACGCTGAATGAGCTGGAACAATTCGCTATGGGAGACGATGGCCTTTGGAAAACGGCACATACATAATATCTGAATGCTACAGGTTAGAAGACAGTTTTGAAAACGTTGTCATGTGTCGTCTTGCTCTCTCTGCAGGTGACTTTGTCATCCTCCTGAACGCTGGCATGAGCGTCCCACAGGCCATTTTCTTCAACCTGCTGTCAGCACTATCGTGTTACGTCGGCCTCGTGTTCGGGATCCTGCTCGGGAGCAACTTTGCCCCCAATGTAATCTTCGCCATCGCAGGAGGAATGTTCCTGTATATTGCACTGGCAGACATGGTGAGTTGGGTCACATTACCGAGCTGGAGATGCTGACAGAAAAACAGCATTTTAATTCGTGTAGGTTCCATAACAAATCTTTCTGCTTTCCGCTCCCTGTCTGTGGCTCTTCTTGGTTCATGTTGCAGATAGAAATATTTGAAGCTGCTCTCACTGGACATGAAATTATGACGTGTGCGTATGTGAAAAGCTAGTACCTCCTATAGCTTAATCTGTCTATGGAAGCAATGCATCTACGGTCTTGTCTGTGTAAGCAGGGAATAGTTTTGGGATTATGACAACATTTCTGTTTCAGCCCCATTCGCCCACACGACTGATGGTTTTCTAGCTCTGAAAACTCTGACGCATCGAAGACAAAAAGCTCAGCTTGTTGTTCTGCTCTTAACACAATGAAAATATAAAACTGTGCAATTCTTTTTCCTCAGTTTCCAGAGATGGATAGCATATCACGTGACCAGAAACGCACCTCCACCAAGTTTGTGTTCTTCCTGATCCAGAACGCGGGGCTGCTCACTGGGTTCGCCATCATACTGCTGATCACCATGTTTGTGGGAGACATCAGCCTCAGCTAGAAGAAGGAGAGCGAGGAGCGCAAACAGGATTTTCTTTGCTTCCATTTCTGCTCACAGCTCAGTCGGCTGAGCAGGAAAGTGAATTTAAAGTGAATGTTTTGTACAAACAAAAGTGGAAAAATAGTGCTTCTGTATGTTTCGACACTCACTGTAGTGAAATATTTACTCCATAAAAAGGGAGAATATTTACAATCATTTAATGAGTGAAATCTAGTCAACAAAAAAATATTTTTTTCAGTCTTTGTACATTGTAGCTCAAAGTTACTGTAGCACAGTGGTGCTGAAGCTGTGTGATTATGTTTTGACTGTTGTTGCAGCGGTTTGACCTTTGTGATTATCGGGTTTTACTCTCAACATGCCTGAACATGAAGTCTGTGTGTTGTACATCCTGCTCCAATTCAACTTACACAAATCTGAATGGATTCTATCTGCACTGTTTGTCATGTTTTGATGAAATGTTTACAGTGACAATGGCATTTTTCTGGAGGAGCATTTGGACTAGAAAAGAATAAAGTGGGTTAGAAGAAACGTACTGTCACTGTGTCAGAAATCCTACTGAAAATTTTACTCTTACACTTTTTTCTTTAATAAATGTGTGTAAAAGTATTAATAAAAAATATTAATACTTTTACACACTTTTTCTTATTATCAGCGGTGGTAAAAAAGAGCACCTATAACTTTATCTCTAATGTCGAGTCACCTGCTGAAACTATGCGTTACACCTCGAGACGTGGCCTGGTAGCTCAATGGGTTAAGCATCAGACGGGTAAGCAGAAGGTTGTGGGTTTGAACCCCGTCTGACTCCTAGTCCGTCCCCTACCAGGAGTGTCTCTGAGCCAGACACCCAGCGCTAGCTCCTTGTAAGTCACTTTGGATAAAAGCGTCTGCCAAGCAAAGTAAAGTAAAGTTACCAAAATGAGGTTGTGTTCCTTTTTCCCCATTCTCTTGACGTCCCCTGAACGCATCTACATGCGGAAGTAACTCGAGATTGTGAAATCAGCTGACCCCTGTTTGTTTGTGTCGATAATTTAAGGTTGAAGATTTACCAGTATGTCGCGTGTTTTTACCCTTCTCGATCCTTCACGGAATTTAAAAGCGAACTGTGCTTAAATCCACCGCTCTGCGATGCTAGCTTGCAGCTGTTAGCTTAGCGCTGTCGGTGTGTGCGTTGGGTTCAGCGGTCGTTTACCTGTAGTGCTGATAAAGCTGTCAAATGAGAACCGTCCTGCAGTCAGTCCAGGCTCCACATGAAGTCATCGATTCTTCTGCTCATCGTCATCTCACCTCAGTTACTGTTGGGTAATTTAAGGTGTTTTATTTAATTATCTCAGATTATTAATACGTCAGTGCGCACAGACCTCATGTAAACCTGTTAGGGTGGTGCATTTACCCCAACACCTCTGGGATGATATATATCATCCCAGCTAGTTTACTTGTTGAACTCTCTAAAGTTCCCTAATCTCGTTTTAGATTTAAAAAAACAACAACAATAGCAACACAAATACAAAATATGAACTGCAAAAAAAAAACACTAATACACGTTACAAAGAACAAATACATGTGCGTTGGATGAAGTGGATCAATAATAGTCCGGGGTGGAGTGTGGTGCAGTTGAAAGGTGATAAAAAAAATACGCCGTATATAATGATTGACTGTGGTTGTCATCCTTCTCTTTACAGACAGTTTTATGACCACAGGTCGAAATGACCTCTGCGGCGCTCTTGACCATTACTAGTGTCTGGCTGACCGTGCTCCTCAGTCCAGGCAGCACAAAGGCCCGGTGGTGCATCTGTGAGACTTAAGTTTCACTTACTTACTTAGTGTAAAGCCGATTTATTTAATTTGCAATGCCATGCACTTAACATAAAAAGTTCTCAGCGTGATCGATAGCTTGTCTCTCAGGCCTTTGGGGACCACACAGGAAAACTTCAGTCTTGTCTGAATTAAGTAGTAGACAGTTACAGGACATCCGGTTCTTAGTTTATTAAACATGCTTGAAGTTTTATTTATGGGTTTGTTTTATTTGGTTTACATAAATTAATATAGCTGGGTGTCATCCGCGTAGAAAAGGAATTTAAGACAAGTGTAAAGAGAATTTTTCCAAGCACAGAACCCTGTTGGACCCCATAATTAACCTTGTGTGCGTGGAGGACTCAATATTACTTCAACTAAATAATTTCCTCACTCATTACACTACATATAGTACAAACAATGGAGTTAACTCACATTATCTTTCTCTCACTGCTTCTCCACCATCAGAATACAAACAAACTATCTTGTCCGTATTGTTCCAGTCATCAGTCACATTTGACCTCTCTTTGTTTTGCAGCAGGACTGAACCATGGCCAATATTCAGATACGTAAATTTCATGAGAAGGACGCTCAGGCTGTGAAGGAGATCTTCATGCTGGGGATGAAGGAACATGTGCCGTCATCCTTTATGCACGTTCTAAAACAGCCATTGACCCAAATGGTGCTAATGGTCATGGTCTGCGGTCTGTTAACGAGCTCCAAGTCCTTCCTCCTGCCCATTCTGGCTGCAACCTTGTTCTTGGCTGCAGTCCGGCAGTTTGTCAGCTACGTGTTCAACGGGTACGTTGACACCTGTCTCAAGAATGACCTAGCCAACATCAGTGAGGTCTACCTGAGGAACAAGAACACGTGTTTCTGGGTGGCTGAAAGTGATGGTCGCGTGGTGGGAACAGTGGCTTGCCGGCCTGCTGAGAATGCACCAGATTGCCTGGAGCTCAAACGTTTGTCTGTTTGCCACAGTCACCGCGGGATGGGCATCGCCAAGGCTCTGTGTCAGACAGTGGCTGCTTTCACTCGAGAGAGCGGCTACATGGCAGTTTTTCTGCAAACTTCTGTGGTGCAGACAGATGCTCAGAAGCTGTATGAGCACCTGGGCTACAGAAAAATTAAAGAGTGTGCTTTTCCCACATTTGTTGCCCAAGTCATAAACTTTTCTGTGTTTGACTACAGACTTGACTTATATAAGGGTCAGAATGAGAACGTGTATATGTAAATACTGCAGCATTTCAAGGATGATGTCATCATCCGTCTGAGCACTATAAGTAATCATGTCTTCCCATAATGCTTTGCATTTAAAACAGGGGTGTCCAAACTCGGTCCTCGAGGGCCGCAGCCCTGCTGGTTTTCCAAGCATCTATGCATTTGTGACTTCTGATTGGCTGAACACACCTGATCACCTTGATCGGCCCTCGAGGACCGAGTTTGGACGCCCCTGATTCAAAACAAACACATTTTTATATATGATCAGGAATTTTCACATGGCCACTGTAATGCTCATTAAACAGTTTGTGTGACTTGTGCTTCTTGAAGTTGTTTAATTATTTACTTTCAGGGGATCAAGTTTAATCGGAGAGTGCAGTTAGAAGTGATCAGACATCTCGGTATTTCCAGTCCTGACTTTGAACTCTCTTCCTCATCCTATTCTGTAGAAGACGTGCGTGACAATTATGTTTAACTTGGTCTTTCACATCTTCTTTTTTGTGGGTTTTAAGAACATGGTATGAAATACATGAGCTTTGGTATGTTAGCGAGAATAGGAGCTGTGGTTCGTAGTATTTAATCATGTATGGTTAATGTTTAATATTGAGTCGTTAGCATTCTGAGTAAAAAGGTTAAGGTTTTTTTTTTTTAACCCAGTTGTTTTGTTTTATGAAAACATTAAGCCAGCAGTTCCTCAGACATATTAGTCAATTAAAATTAGAGTAAGAGGAGGAGAGGAGGTGATGCGAGCTGCGTTGAAGGCACATGGTTAAGTCCGTAACATACACATCCAAGTCGCTGTACAACACTGGGAAATACCTAACAATAGCCAACGTGCTGTAATTTCGAACCAGATATGCGTGCACTCTCTGACGTGCATTGATAACTTGTTAAAATGCACGTTGTGATAGATATATGGCAAAATAGCATTCGCGCGTAATGCAATCTAATGTTTTTTTATTCCCACTCGGTAGGCGTCTCGTGAACGCATTCCGGAAGCAGCTAGCAAGACAGAAATGAGACAAAAAACTGAGTTTCTATCAGCTCAGGCTTCGCTTAGAGTATCAAGAGCTCATTCTCAGGCTTTTTAACAAACCAGGTATCTCTTGTTCGTTTACATTTCTTTTCCATTGTAGTGGATTTAAAAGTGAACTGTGCTTAAATCCAAAGCTTTGCGATGCTAGCTTTGACGCTACTAGCTATTAGCTAAGTAAACCAGTGCAATTATGGTTTTGTCTTTAAACAGACGCTGCTGTAGTTTATCATCTAGGTATTAGTTTGGCTTAATTTCGGCGTAATTTCTAACTCAAATGGGATTTCCTGACTTCACATGGGTCATAGGTTTAATCTGAGTCATGTGACCTGTGTTGATGTAGCTGTCAGGTTCAGGTTGTTAATTTCTTTCCTAATCAAATCATATTTACCACACATTATGCTGAGTGTACTAATCTATAGTATATGCAGCATTTAACGACTAGCACTACTTTTGTGCAGGTCAGCAGTACCTTTATATCTGGGATGTATTCATGCCAATTTTAGATTGTTGCATATTTTAAATATTTACTATTTTAACTATTTTCTGATCTGATCTCTTAAAAACATACAGAGGAAACATACATGTTCATCTGTGACTGTGCCTCATAATTGTGAATAAAGAACCTGATTTAGGGGTCCCACTAAGCCACGAGGCATCATTAGTTTTCATTTTTGCGTCTGCACTTTGACTACGCTTATAGCACAATATCTCTATTGCAAATTGCTCATACCAATAAATCTGTGATGATGTATATATCCTCCTGTCTGCTAGTCTGCTGGTCAAGTTATAAAGTGATTTAAACCATTATGTAACATAAATGTATACTTTGGATGTGAAATCTAAAGAGGAACAGCAACTGTAAGATAAGCTGATACTGATGCACAACCTCAAATGTAGTGAAGTGAAAACAGGATTTAAGTTTCACAGACTGGATTAGGAAAGTGTCAGTGCCTCTTCGCTTGGGTCGGGAGTAAGTAAAGGACTGTCTACGTGTTGGCTTTGATTCAGATTTCAAGCCCAAGGTGTTTTTTTAATAGGTAGAGCCTGAGCAATAAACCAGCAAATATGTATATTATATTTTAGCCCATTACAAATCAGTGAACAATAAAGCAGATTCTTCTTCTTAATAATAATCTGCCCTACATTGACAAACCAATATGACGATGTAGTTTAATACACAGACACCCTGATTGTATCCCTCACTGTTTTGCAGCAGGACTGAACCATGGCCAATATTCAGATACGTAAATATCAGGAGAAGGACGCTGAGGCCGTGAAGGAGATCTTCATCCTGGGGATGAGTGAACATGTGCCGTCATCCTTTATGCACGTTCTAAAACAGCCATTGACCCAAATGGTGCTAATGGTCGTGGTCTGCGGTCTGTTAACGAGCTCCAAGTCCTTCCTCCTGCCCATTCTGGCTGCAACCTTGTTTTTGGCTGCGGCCCGTCAGTTTGTCGTCTACATGTTCAACAGGTACATTGGCACCTGCCTCAAAAAAGACCTTACCAAGATCAGTGAGGTCTACCTGAGGAACAAGAACACGTGTTTCTGGGTGGCTGAAAGTGATGGTCGCGTGGTGGGAACAGTGGCTTGCCGGCCTGCTGAGAATGCACCAGATTGCCTGGAGCTCAAACGCTTGTCTGTGTGCCACAGTCACCGCGGGATGGGCATCGCCAAGGCTCTGTGTCAGACAGTAGCTGCTTTCACTCGAGAGAGCGGCTACATGGCAGTTGTGTTGCACACCGCTGTGGTGCAGACGGATGCTCAGAAGCTGTATGAGCACCTGGGCTACAGGAAAATAAAAGAGTATGTTGTCCCCGAATTTATGGCCAAAGTGTTGAACTTTACTCTGATTGACTACAGACTCGATTTATACAATGACCGAAATTGATGTAATCACTGCAGCATTTCAGGAAGATGTCGTCATCCATCTGTGCATTTTCTGTGATCAGCATGTTTTTCTTTGTCACACACACGCTACTCTTTTTCTACACACCTTTTTCTTTTTCAGTTAATTATATTAGATCAGGAACATTCATTGTGTCTGCAGTCATGCTTATTAAATGCTTTGTGTGTGCTTAGATAGTTTAATTTTGTAATTTAGATTAATTTATCTTAATACTTCAATAAATTACCTAATTTAATAAATAATACATTTTGAAATCTAAATTTTCACCCATAATTGTGTGACGTTAACTACCAGTCCAAAGATTTAAAACACCAGTTTTTTATCAAAATTTAAACAGTGTAATCTCCAATTTTACTCTGAAATGAAAACATATACAAGTGAAGCTAAAAGAGGAATCATGAAATTCATTTATAAACCAAAATCTATTCTAAACTTTTTAATCATTAAAGCGTGTCTCAAAGTGATGCTAAAAAATATCTTAAAGCCCTTATAGAACCTCATTATCCCAGCAGAGCACTTCGCTCTCAGAGTGCTGGTCTACTTGTGGTTCCTAGAGTCTCTAAATG
>JAUMHF010000014.1:2628148-2677526 GCA_032359275.1 Microctenopoma steveboyesi | reverse complement strand
TCTGTCCACTAACCCCAACCGGTCGAGGCAGATGGCCGCCCACCCTGAGTCTGGTTCTGCTGGAGGTTTCTTCTGTTAAAGAGAGTTTTTCCTCTCCCAGTGCTGCTCAAGTGGGACTGTTGGGTTTCTACATGGTTCTGTATATATACACTTATTTTACAAGGTCCTAAACCTGCTTTGTAAAGTGCCTTGAGATGAGCTTTGTTAAGATTTAGCGATATACAAATAAAGATTAATGGAATTTAAGTAAATGTGTAAATTGTGCTTTTCTTTGATGATATACCCTCAACCTAAGGTCAAGTTCCTTTTTTAAAAATCACATAACTATGACTGTCTTTGTTTAATACCTTTCTACCTTTTACACAATGAAGATGTTATTTCAGTAATAGTGTGTAATAATTCATAATGTATAATAAAAAAACAGCAGTGTCAGGGAAAGGAATCTGCATTTTGTAAAAGGAAATGCCCCTAAATAAAAAAGACATTGAAAGAAAGTACAATTAGACAGATTTAAAGTATAATATTTTTTATTTGAACTGTGTGTATTTAACACGAGTCAGCTGTTATTTACTTAAAATGATGTTTGTGGTTGGTTGGTTCCACCGGGCTCCTCGACAGCGGTCTGGCCCGCTGGGTCAGGCAGCAGCTCGGACACCCCAGGGCGGGCGTGTCCGGTCAGAACCCCGCGGGTGGATGTAGCCTGACAGGGACGAAGCTGAAGTCTTAGCCGGATTTTACGACACGAACAGGTAGGATTTCATGCGCTGTGGTGTCTGTTTCGCCTGGGGATGAATTGAAAACAGGGGAACTCACCTGTGTGCAGACACAAACGCGTGTGTCTTTTTAAGTTAAGCTCGGTAAGATGAATTTAAATCGCCAGAGCCGAAGGAAGCTCTGCTAGCTCTTTGCTAGCAGCTGACCAGGGAGTGTCCCGCTGACTGACGGCACCAAACATCAGCAACCGAAGTCAAGGATTTAAAAGCAGCTATATCTACACAAACGACCTGTTGTGGAGTCAAGACCACGACTAATATTTCACGGGCTTTAGTGGTGCTGGTGGAGCCGCATGTTCAGCATCAACAGGATGGTTGGGCCGTGAACTCGCTCAGATGAATGAATGAATGTGAAATCTTCCTAATTCTTTACCTAATCTGGTTGATCTGCCAGAGGAGCGCGTGGTGAGCTGTGATTTACTGTGATTTACTGTTTATTCTGTGTGTTCATCATTCAATTCAATTACTGTAAAATGTCTAATCTGCTCACACTAGACGGCACCGAACTACACCACATTTAAAGAAATTCTAATGCGCATTTTAATCTACATTTCATTAAAGATTGATCCTGATTTTGCAGTTAAATCGGGCACTTCCTCACTAATTCCTTAAAAAACCAGAGTAAAGTGCTGGAGTATGTTGGTCGTGATTTGTGTGCATGGCGCAGTGATGGGACCAGACCATAGCAAGCATGTCCTAATGTAAAAGTAAATGAGTCAAAAGGTTTTTGTTATACATGCTGCTATTTTTAATAGCTAATTATTAGAAAATCAAACGCCAAAAGCACATATGCCAGTGGTTAGAATAATCTCCCGTTTTTTTTACGCAGGGACAAGAATATAAATATGATGATTTAGAGAACGTTGGTGGAGGACAACGGAGGAATGATAGTTACTGCACATGTAAGGTATTTGCTATGATGGATAATTGAAAATATTATAATCGTGAGGCAAACACAAATACAGTAAGATGCAATCAGAGCTGCACTGGGGATAAAATGACATCACCTCAGAGTTGAGTTCAATTAACTTTGTCATTACTTTTGATAAAAATATCAACACACTACTAACAGGGAATTAGATCAGATGGAGATCATTCGGTATTTCAACAAATATTCAGTTCCTAATTCACTCACGATGCTATTTCGATCATTCTTGACACAGCAGTTTGCATTTTAGCTCGTCATGCAGCACTATGTTAGCACGATCTCCTTCACAGCCTCCCTTTACTAAATCAGATCTATGGACGTAGTCATCTTTACCTGCTCGGTGGTGCCGCTTGTCGTCGTCTGCGGTGTGGTTGTACTGTTTGTCCTAATATCACCTTCCGGTGTTGGAGCTGGTGACGCCTCTTTCTCTGTCACTGTCCTCGTCTTCTGTAAGGACACGTTTGCTGTGATTCTTGGCTCGCTGCTATTTGTCTCTCTATTATTTCTTCAGGGAGAGATAAGGGCACCTCATCCCTCTCTCCCACAAATCCCCAGCACTCCCTCTTTCGGTTGTGCCTTTGTCATTTGCATAAAAGGGTGCACAGACCCTGCAGAGGAGATTTCCTGTTTCCTAACCCACCAAGATCTGTGCAGCCCTCTCATGTTAAAGCTGTGTATCAGACTTTATGGGCAGCTTTAGGACTTTATCTTGTTCTTTCAGCCACTAAAGTCCCTCGTGTGTGTGTGTGTGTGTGTGTGTGTGTGTAGAATACTACTGAGCCCACAGACAGCGTCTTGTGTTGTGCGTGATGCATATTTTCCTTTTGTTCTGCTTCTGAAATGCATCATCTTCTGGTGTCTCTCACCGAACCTCTGAGCTTAAAGCTTTTACACACAAACCCTGCAGCATTCGCTTCCATTGCAAAAAGATGACAACACAGAAATAGAGGACTCTGAGTTGAAAAGTCCCAGCCATGCAGTTAGCTGATAAAAGAGAGTTAATCCTCGCTCTGTGATTGGCCACAACATCAGACTGGACCCTGCAGTCTGATGGCTTTTGCTTACAGTGTGCAGCATTACAGAACATCACCTGGGCCTTTTGTGTTCACCCACAATGAACAAATCAGATTGAATTAAACTGGTTCACCTCCCCTTGTGTAAACAAATGCTTACCGTGTCTCCGCGTCTTTAAATTGTAGGTTAGGTTTCGTTAGAAGACAGAAAGTGAAATGTCTTCTAAAGAAATCTGAGTGCACGGCAGATGGAGCATACTGGGAAAACAACTGTTTCAGTATTTCTTTCATGTGCTCTTGTTTTTGTCGACGGAATATTCTTTCTACACTGTTATCACAGGATTTTGTGCTTTAGAGATTCGTCTTATCAGCAACCAGACAAAACCTCCATATTCTGCTAAAATAGCAGGTCACGCATGGAAATACTGACTAGTAAGTTTATTTATTAAGGAGTGTATTGGCAGGCTTTAGGACCCAGCACCCTCCGTCTGGGCCTACATCACCCTCCCTCCTGCAGAAGCCAGCGCAGACACTAGCGCAGCGCAGTGCTGCTGCTCAGCTGATGCACTCACAACAGGCCAGTCCTGGCTCTCTCTTCTCCTCTCTTGCTCTGCTCCTTCCCTTCGCTCCGCTCATCAGAGGGGGGGATCGGCACCACCTGCCCCTCGGAAACTTCGCGACAGAGCCAAAGCTGCTGTCGGCTCTCTCCTATGGGCGGCAGAGAGGAGGGTACCGGAGTTTTGAGAGCCCGAGCGTACTATGAGGATTAGGGGAGGGATGGTGTGAGTCTGTGAAGAGACCAAGAAGAAGACGCTCGAGCAGCATCCCTGAACTCCCCGCCCCTCCTCTCAACCCCCCGCTGTCTGGCTCTCCCTCACAATACGCTCTCAGTCAAGATAGGGAGTTTGGGGGTGGGGGGCCCGGCGAGCAGGAAACATGTCACAGACTAGGAGGAGCACATACACCCGGGTGAGTGTGTTCAAGGTGTTTATATCCCGGCGAGGTGGATGAATCAGCCGGACTCTGATGTTTAAGTTGCACCTGGTTGTTTCTGTGTGGTCTGTTCCGTTGGTTTCACCCTGCGACCGCCTCCTCGTTGGTTTTCATATTGAATAGGAGGCTTTCTCATCCATTGCAGCTTTGCATTCCTCTGTGTGAGTTGTCGCCCCTTTGTTTGGCTCGTGTGCCCCTGCGGGTTCAACGCTGCTGTGATATTGAGGTTCAGACCTCGGTGATGAGTCGACTCTACGGCAGGTTTCTACGGACACTGTGTGAGCCCCAGGACACATCCTGTTTGTCCTGCGTCTTTTTTTCGTCACCGGGAGGAATGACATCAGCTCCTCTTTTCTTCCTTCCCCTCATTCATCAGTAACAAGCCTTAGATTTTAAAGACTGTAATTCGCCATGCGTAACGCGGCGGCACACGGGCACAGCAGCATTTCAGGAGCTGACTTTTTGAAAATATCATATCAACACGACTCTTATGCTGCAGCAAACACTGTATTTATTTAATGGGTTAGTCAGTGGAAGCCAGTGTGTGTTGTAAGATTAGAGTGGCCCTGAATAATTCAGCACGCCCTCCTCGGGTCCTCTCTGCCTCTGGCACATGGCGAACAGGGCGACACAATAACTGAACGACACTGACGGGTTCGTTGCACGCTGTTATCTTGGGCAAGGCAGCCCAGTGAAACCAGTAATAAAAGTTTTTAAATAATTTCATGACGTGCAGAAGGTGAGAAGAATAAAAGGCAGTAGAGGGAATCCTGCTCATGATTTGAAACGATTGAATGGATGTTAAAACCTGAATCAAAGCTCAGAAGATCTTCTCCTGACAAGTTCAGATCTCTCCTCCCATGCTTATTAAGGATTACTAACTTACTATTACTAATCAGATGGCATATCTGATGCATGATGGTAAACTCAACAATTGCCGACTAAAGATGAATTTGTAGAGATAAGATATAAGATAATATTTTTTCTAAGCTGCTATCATGGACTTTAAGTTAAGACCCTGAGTAGAAAACTAAGTAAGTCCAATATCAAGCTGACGAAGCCACATGTAGCGCTGACACGGGTCCATCAGCTGTCCAAACAACAGCTTTATTATAATAAATTACTGAGGGGCTGTAGAAGTGTAAGTCGTATAAAATACGTCTTAAGAAGTGACACCGTCTTTGAGCTTATGCTTCAATATTTTCCAGAAACTGTGGTTTTATGGATCATTAAAATTCTTTACGTGATTGTACGCGGGGCCCTAACGACACGCAAAGAAACAACTGAAGCAAAATGCTCCTAATGTTAGTGTTAACCTCATTCCTGCGAGCGCTCTGCTCGGGTTTGACCTGGGACGTGGATGAATGACTACAACACAACCTGACGTCAGGTTTGCATGTTTCCCCGACCCACCAGGTGTTTTCTAATCGTCATTACGTAAATCTAACTTGGTGAAGTGTGTAGAAATGTGATCCTCAGTCCTCTATGTTGTGGTTCCGTGTCAAACAGCAGCACGCGGTTACAGAGTCGGAGCGCGTTCTCTCGCGTGGTAATAATATCTGCTCGTCTCTGCTGAGTCACCAGCACTTCTAGGACATCACACTGTAAATTGGGTTATGCAGAATTATTTGATTATAAAACGCCGCAGCTCGAGTCTCTTTCCTCCTGTTGAAAGGCTTCACTGCATCAGGACTGACAGTAACACAGACGCGGCCTCGTCATTCTGTGTGGTTCCCGAGCGGCTCGGTGCGTTTAATGACACATGAACGACTTCTCCCGCAGCAGTCAACCACTGTGCAACATAAAGTTGTGACACTACTGCTGTGAAGGTGGCGATTACTTTTCCATGAAGACACTGTAAAACCATCCGTGTTAGACAAACGCACGCCGCGCAGTAAACTCATTACTGAACGAATTACAAACGGAGAGCGTGGCGCGTGTGTGAGGTAATAAAGGGTGTTATCCCAGGGAAAAATTAATTAATCAAAGTTATCAGCACATCCAGTCAAAGTGGGGTTTTAAACGTGTTTACTTTACTACTGCTGTAAATGTTAAGCTCAGTGCCCCCCCCCTCCCACAGACAACCAGCAGCGGCAGCAGCAGGATGAGCTCAGATGGGGGCGGCCGGCCCGTCAAGGTGGGCTCCCTGGTGGAGGTGATCGGGAAGGGGCAGCGTGGGACTGTGGCCTACATCGGCAACACGCTCTTCGCCTCCGGGAAGTGGGTGGGGGTCATCCTGGATGAGGCTAAGGGCAAGAACGATGGCACCGTGCAAGGCAAGCGCTACTTCACCTGCGAGGAGAATCATGGGATCTTTGTGAGACAGTCACAGGTAACGTTACTCCTTTCTCTCCCTTAAAAAGACAGCACAGTCTCTCTGCCTGCTGAAATGACCAAACCGCTGTACAGGTGATCCAGCTGTACGAGTTCACACTAACACATGGCAGCTGCAGCGTCACACTCCTACGTTAGTCCTTCGTTATGTCGCACGCTGTGGTGCCGTTTCTAAACTTATTATGGCGGCGAGGGAACAATTACATCTCGCTGTGAAATGTTGTTTCTGTGGCTCCCTTTTCAACATCTGTCCGTTTCTCTCTCTCGAAGAAAAAGAAAAGACTCAGTTTAATAAAATGTCTCCCACATCTGTCTGTGTCTCAGATTCAGCTTGTTGATGATGGGGCAGAGACGACGTCTCCAGAAACACCTGAGCCTGGCATGGGCAAGGTCCCCAAACGAGGTGAGGACACGCGCGCACACGCACACGCACACACACACACACACGCACACACACGCACACACAGATAGTTCTATGTTCTTTTTTCCACCCTTAATGAAAGTGAGCTTGCTGATCTGCAGATGACTGACACGTGATGGCTGAGGCAGTATGTGAGTAGCAGACAGACATAGCAGTCACCTTTTGAGATAGCGTTCCAGCTGGACTGTTTGGGCAGGTCCCAATTATACCAGGTCACAGGTTTTATCACTGCACAAACGGGTGAGAAGAGGTGTGCAGCCAAAATCAGCAGGTGGCAGCTGGTGAGTCTGTGCTTGAGAAAAAGCTTCTTACAGTTCTTTCATGCATTCACAGACAAACTCGCAGTAACGAGATAGCTGGTGTGAAACTTTAATTGCCCCTAGGGGATAAATAAAGTCTCCTGATTCTGATTCTGAAACGACGCTCCTGCATGTAGAGCTGAAACACAGACCCTGCGCTCAGCAGACACGGATCTTCAGTAGGGTCGTAACGTTTCTCCCGGTTTACGGGTCGGTGTTTGTTTTGTTCTGGAACCGTAGCAAACGCCTCATGACCTAAAGTCTGCACTGTCCCTGAACGCCTCACCAAAAGCTTTGGTGCCCCCTTTAGACACACGGTGTTTCTTTCCCAGCGTAAAGCCGCGCACAAAGGCAACGAGTCTCCTGACAAGAGCAGAGAAATATCAGATTTCCAGGAGGTTGTGTTGAATTTCTGGGGGCTTTACTTCAGGACGAGTTAGATGTCTGAACCCTTGCAGAAGGGTGGAGGACTCCAGATAAGATCGCTAGTTAACAACCAGCAGCAGCAGCAGCAGCAGCAGATTCTTTATTTAGGTTAATGACACAGTTTTCTTCCCAGCGCAATACGCCGCCGTTGTGACACAGCACGTCCTGGACGTGTCAGAAATGCTCGCTGTGTCCTGTCTCATCTGTTTTCATCCTGTGTACATGGAATGAAGGGAATAGATTTGGTTCGTCTGAGTCCCTGTGGTTCATAGCGTCGACTAAAGGTTTAAAATGAAACACTGACATTACCGCTGTGTGTGTGTGTGTGTGTGTGTGTGTGTGGAGGAAATATTCACCCTTCAATGTTCTGTAAATGCCATTATTGCATGTTAAGACACAGTTTTGATGGACAACGACTAAAATAAGACTAAAATCAGATGTTACGTGTTAAAAGGCCTTAAAACACTGTGGCTGCTGTAAACTGCAGGAACGTTGGCACAGAGGGATGGTAACGGAGTTAGCTCAATGAATTTGTCCTTGAGCGAGACACTGAGCATTGGACAAAAGCAAGCGACGCGGATTGTTTGCATTGGTTATTGTCGTGGTCTTATCTTGTGTCGGCCTTTGCCGTACGCAGCCTGCCTGCTCCTGCCAATGGAAAGAAAAGCACATGAATTATTGTTGCTATCTTGGCTGAGTGTCGTTATCAGCGAGTGACTTCTTCATTCACGCTCATCTTTGCTGTCTGCTGGTATTTTAAAACACTTCTTTCCAGGAAGCAGGAGTTAATCTCGTCTCCAGCACGTGGTTGTATCTGATGGCTTAGTTTTCTGGTAGATTTTCCTCCCACAACAAAGAGCTGCTGCAGTGCCAATCATATCATTACTGTTATTTTAGAGTTTAGGTTGTAGTGTGTATACTCGGCCTGTGCCCTCTGAGTGAATAAACCGGCTTGTTGATTATTCTGTCTGCACCAGGATCTTTGCGGGCCTTTATACCGTGTTAAGTATAACAAACGATGATGAACATATGGTCATGTGTCCCTCACGGTCTTTGTTTCTGTTTCTTGTCTCTCCAGAGATCCTGGAGACGCCCAAGTCCAGTAAACTGGTGAGTGAGATAACAGAGTGACACACCGTTTCCCCCGCAGGATATCACCAGCAGATATGACAACAGACACCTGGGCGCACCCTCACACTGCAGACACACACACACACACACACACTTATCTGCAGTATCTAAAGTAAACGCTGTGTTTGGTGCTGACTATCAGGAGGATAAAAACAGCAGCACGGCGCCACACCTGCTGCTGATTCAGCCTGACTCGGCTATAAAAAGGTTTTTCTTTCTTTCTAAAAATGATGAAATTATGAAATAAGTTTGTTGAAGCCGAACACCCTGCACAGGTCCTGAAAGGGGCAACAAACTGCTGAGACAGGAATTATCTGTACACTCATACTTTGATATTTGAAATAATGTGCACTGTGTTTTTAATGCATCTCTGAAAGATTATAGACAGAAAAGTGTCAAATAAAAGAGAGATAATTTTTCATAATGAAATAAATACATTTTAAACATAAATTTAAAGCTTTTGTTTATAAAGAAAACATTTTATTTTAATTTACATTTGAAATATCTATTTGTTCTTACCTTTCCTGGCCAGCAGGGGGAGATGTTCACCTGTAAATGTTGCAGCCTGCAGTCATGGCTGATGATTTCTGTTTCTTTTTGACTGCAGTGTTTCCTGGCTGTGAACACAACAGATAACCCAATAATACCTTAAAATAGATTTCTGTTCTGTAGTCCGGCTCTGGATGACGTTTATCATCCAGTCACGTGTTAATGTTCCACCAGCTGGTGTTCAGTCACAGACCTGAAGTGTTTTAGCTGTTTGTTTAGAAGGAGGAAGAGACCGGAATAATTAGAGTCAGAATTAGACAGCTGCTCAGTTTCATACAGCAGGTGAGGAAGAAACACACAACACTCAGTGAACAGTATCTGGAATTCTTAATTATTAATGATGGAAATGAGCCGACTGAGATAAAGCTGATGAACACGTTCTGTGCTCCCACTCTCATCACTCCCCGTCACCTCCGGCATGACTGGAGCCTTAACCTTCACCCTCCCTCCCTTCTTTCCTTCCCTCACCCACGCAGCGAGGAGTGAAACCCAAAAAGGTGCTGCATGTTTCTCTAACCTCGGTTCAGTGCTAATGTTGTGATGCTAACGCGGTGTTCGTGTCTCTGAATGGCCTCGCCGCTGCATGGCGTCCGCGCCTCGGCCCTCATGTACCCATCATTCCTTGCAGTTCATCATCCATCGTGTTCATGTGGAGAAAAAAGTTGACATTAGTGTGCCGCACGCGTCCACCTGAGCGCCGTCATCTCTCCATCCTCTCTCTGCTCTGGTCTGTGTGGTTCAGCTCTGTGGCACATGCGTCTGGTGTCTGTGCATCTGGCAGTGAAATGAGAAAAAACAAATCGGCTTTCTCATCCTGGTAACTGGCTTTCATGTGTCACAACAACACATTCCTAGAACCGTTTCCCAGGTTATGGTTGGACCTGTGGGCTCCTCTGACTGGTGCATATCTATCTGTAGATCTCTGTAGATGTGCAGTAGGTTTCTGAAGACATTCACAGGTTGGAGCCACACACAGACTTTGGACTGGTGAAGCCTCATATTATTGATTATAATTCGAGTAAATCTGGTTTCAGGGCTCGTTTGGACGCTTGAGTATTGTTTTAAGGGACATTTGAACAATTGTGGGCCCGTGTTTGAGTCATAATTCTTGTTATGGACTCGTTAGCTGCAGCCTGAGCCTGGTGCCTCCTGTCTGATCAAACTATTCTTACTGTCGAACACCGGCGGGACTCAGAGCGGGACTCGTGTCCCCCTACACTCCTTATTTATTGTTTTTGTATCTCACAGTCTGTCTGAGTCGCTTCTCTTCTTGTTGGTGTCCATGTGCACCCACAAGGGCGTCGGCCGAGCACATCTCGTTTCAGCTGAGCAGACGTGGACCAAAGCCGCGTGGAAATACAGTTTCACGGTGACTTTCTGTGTCCAGGGACCAAGGCATTCCTGCTGCCGGGGCCGTGTCTGCTGAGTCACACCATGAATGCGGGCGTTCCTGCGCTGCGCTGTAGAAAATGTCAGATTGTGAGCGGGTGAAATGAGCCGCCCTCCTGCCTGCAGGCGATAGATTTCCTGTCAGCTCGGTTCTTCTTTATCGTCTCTCTCTCTCCTGCATCTCCTCCTCATGGAAGCTAACTTAGTGCTTCAGTTTAGTCTGAAGCAGGATACGTTTAAATGCGAGTTCACGGAGTCCAGATGTGTTGAGGTGTCTGAACATGCAGGAAAGGTAGAGCATGGATCCATCAGACACATTGAGTTTCCAGCCTGATCTGTGGGCTTTCGTCATCTTCACGTCAGTCCTGCAGCGTAAGAACTGCTGTTGGAAAGAGTTTTAAAATATTAATTTGCACGACAGATACTTTTGATTCGCCTGCAGCCACAGACACGAGAGTAGATCCAGGTTTTGTAGATGCTGAAAACAAAGAGTTTGGTTTTACCTCGAGGTAAAAGTTCCTTCAAACATAAACGAATTAAACTGAGGAGTTTGTTGTAATAAGGAAACAATATTAATACTCATGCTGTAGTTTATCTGAGCATGAAGGCTGGAAGCAAAATGTAAAATGAAACAGCACAAACACCTGAAAGACTTTTTCCTTTCATAGAGCACCAAACCAAAACAATAGTCGTCTCAAGGCTCCAGACCTGCGTATATATAACAGAACCACGAACCACGAACCACGAACCACGAACCACGCCCGTCTGCCTCGACAGGTTGGGCTGAAGAGAACAGGCTTGTTTTACACTTTCATATTATTTTATTGAGTCATACTATTATTCTCAGTTTTTTCCACATGGGTATAAATTAGGGCTGACTTTGTTTTCAGAGCTGCCCTGAGTTTTGTCTACGTGTTCACATGTGTGAAACAGTGAGTCTTAAAACTCAAAGACGATATTTTATATTTAAAAATGCACCATTTTAGCAGCTTTTTAGGGGATGGAGGGAAATAGAATAAAGATGCTCACAGTGCGTTTCGCTTCAAGCCAAGTGCGTTGGATTATGTTGCATTAACGCAGTAATTTCATCCGCTTTGGTCCTGCTGCAGGGTGCAGAGCAGCGGCCACAGACGCAGCGATGCTCCCCGTGTCTGCGGGAGAAGCAGTAACATGACACGTCTCCACCCTGTCTCTCTCACTTCCCCACATCAGCCCGGACTTTCTCTCAGCGCGTAGCGCTTAGCGCTGGAGCAGGGAGATCACAGAGGAAGAGGTTTAATATTTCATAAGGACAGATTTCCCTCAGCTGCTCTGTAATGGATACGTAAACTGTTTTTCTTCCTCCACGCCACTTTGTAGTGATGAATCCAGATCCAGTTCATTCGATAGAAACTCCAGCTTCTGTCGACAATGTGAAAGTATTTCAGGTTTAAAGCTCGCAGCTGATCAGAGTATCCTACTGAATTAATCCTCTTAGATTCCTGCTGAGCAGTTGGTGCAGAGACGGAGATTAGTGGAGCTGAGGAACGTTTTACATTAGCTACTCAAACAGCTCGTGGCTGTTTTGGAGTGATCGACCTATTAAATTCGTTTCCTACACTTAAAAACACCTCTCACAGTGACGAGCATCTCCGTTTGCAGCTTTGTGTCCTGATTCTGGCTGTCGAGATACTGGACATGCAGATGTTTTTTAGAACAAATAACTATATCATTTATATATATTAAGTTTTCAGAACCAGGGCGGGATGTGTCTTATTGCTCCGTTATCGTCTATGAACCTGTCAGCGAGCCTTCATTATTATTCAGGCAAAAGCCAAAATGAATCAACTTCCAATGTGAGTTCACACATTTTATCTCCCAGAAATACTCGTAGTAATACTAGGACACCAACGTGCTGCTTAAAATAGTCCCCAACAGGTAGAGGTAAAACTTCAGCCTCTTTGAAACAGCAGTCGACCTCATTCAGCGCAGGATCAGTGGCAGCGACACACCAACGCTGCAACAGGTCAGAACATCATGAAACCTTTAAATCCAGATCCGGGTCCGGCCCTGTTTTTGTCGGCCTCGTTCGGTGAGCCTTAAGGGGGGATCTGTGAGTGTTGCTAGGAGACAAGAATTGCTTGCATCAGTTGTTGCTGCTCTCTTTCCCCTCTCACCTCCGTTCACAGACCCACCTTCCTCCGTCTGTCCCCAATCGCAGCTTCACACACACGGTCTCACCCATCCCTCCCTGTCTGCCTGTGGTAGAGGTGATGATGAGCGGGTGAGGAGCACTGGGAGGGAGGGAGGAGGGGGCACAGTGATGTAATGCAGGAGCAGGGCAAATCACAGTAAGCAGAGCGAGAAGAGGAGAGGGAGGGTGAGGACGAGGGAGGTTAGGGGAGGAGATGACAGGCGTCTCCTGTGAACAGTAGCAGGTCAGAGGCTGCGAGATGCAGGAGCCCGAATCGCAGCAGAACGAGACGCGAGGCACCAACTGAGCGCTCCGGCAGATGGATTATGAGAGGAGCTGAGCGAGAGGACGCAAAGGAGGACAATAGCGGGAGGAAGGGAAGGACAGAGGCAGGCAGGGGGAGCCTGGGAAAAAATCGCCGCGGCCATTTGCACCACTGCAGCTGCCTGTCTCGCTGACTGTTCGGCTTCAGCTGCCCGTCTCTCTCTCTCTCTCTCTCTCTTAAACCTCTGTGGACTGAACATCTTTACCTGTTTTACCACCTGTGTGTTTGTGTGTGTCTCTCTGGGACTGTGTGTGTGTGTGTGTGTGTGTGTGTGTCTTCTTCTCTCGCAAATATGATGAGACAGACTCCTGCTCTCCGGAAGGTACAGAACTCCGTGTGATCGTCCTTTTCTGTTGGGATTTAGCTGTTTGCTGTTGCTGTCACTTCCCATTTGTTTCGTTTGCAGAGCTGCTGTTAAGGTCAAGTTTTATTTTGTCCCTGTGCTCTTTGTTTCGTCCTCCTCTGTTGATATTTGCACATTTATTTTGTGCAGTTTTCTGTCTTCGCGGTTTTGTTTGGGAGCTGTATGATCATGTTCCTGGTGTTTAGCGCAGCCTGACTGAGGTAAAGCAGGAGAAACAGGATTTATTGCATGACTGCTGCATTAGATTATTTTCCTTTTGGCTTCTGCCAGCTGAGTGTATGTGAGCAGCAGCTTTGTAATTTATGTTACGCTTTTACACTTCGTTTCTTCTCCTGTTTACCATCAAATGATTTGACTCTCGCTTGCAGATTTCAGTGCAGCTCGTTAATTATCTCCAGCACAACGCTGGGGCTTAAGAGGGCTGTCAGCTCTTATTTGGTACAGCTGTTAGCTCAGGCTAATTTCTGCTGAATGGTTCAACTGTAATCCGATCAAGGTACGATAACGGGCCAAAGAGATGGCGCTGCCCAAACTGAAGCCGAGGCAGAGAGCTGGCACGCGAAGGGACAGTAGGTGGAGAGTGAAGGGTAGAAGAGAAAAGGTCATTTGTTTTCCTCTCCATCTGCAGCATGTAGCTGTTCACTCATGTGAGTGAACATCCATTGACTTGTCTCATGGAAAATCCCTTGTAAGTTTTGGGAAGCTGGAGATTTTTAGAGACGTTACGGAGAAAACTCCAGGTGAGATGTTTCTGTGAAGCAGTCTATAGATGTTTAGATATTTCCCTGCATGTGAGTGATGTAGCGGGTTCTCGCTGCTCCCCCTGAGACACAATGCAGTCATTTAGGCCACAGAGTCCGTACCAGCCTCGGCGTCCGTGTTGTTACTGGGTGGTTTGGTCACGTGGGCGAGAGAAGTGAGGCCCTGGAGACACTGGAACCGGAGATGCTGTGTGGAGGGATGTAACACGAGAATGCAATCACAGACTTTTATAGGACAGTTGCATCAACCAATTATGTCCTTTTGTCACTAATCCTTCCCCCCTCTCTCTCTCCTCCTCTGCTACCCTTTGACCCGTTTCTGCTCCCTCGCCTCCTCTTTCCCCTCCTCCCTCGGCTCCTCAGACCACGGCCAGAAGGCCCAAGGTGAGCACAGCCCTCAACATCGCCGGGCCTCTTACTTCACCATCAGCCACGCGTGATCATCGTTTCTGTTTTTGTTTGTCGTGCGTCTGTTTCCACGTCAGCGGAGGCAGCGGATCGACATTTATCACAGCGAATCCATTGGATTTGATTTGGAGAATCCATCATTTAACAGTTTCATGAACACACGCTGTTCATTTTTATTTCCTTCAGCTTGGTTTAGTGTGTCACGTTTATACTAACGCCTCCAGCAGCTTGTCCCATCTCTTTCTGCCTCGTACTGTGGTTAACCTCTGTCCGTCTGAATAAGCAGCACACTAAGTCTGTCAGTGGTGATGTGAAAGCATACACGTCTAAAATCAGTTATGTGGTTTGACTGTGTCATTAGAAAAAAAAATCCCTGCGTATGTGCGTGAGAAGACAACAATTTAAAGGATTAAATAAATCTCTGGATGCATTATCATAAATTATACTTTCAGTTGTTTACATCCAGCAGCAACTTAAAACCAAGTTGAATCTTTGTCTTTAGTTGTTTTTAAGTGTCTCTGTGTCTTCAGCAGCCGAGCCGTCCTGCAGGGGCTGGAGGGAAGGGGGCGGCGTCCGGCTCTGCCTCGGCGTCCGCTGGGGAGATGAGCAGCAGCGAGCCCAGCACGCCGGCTCAGACGCCATTGGCTGCTCCTGTTATTCCCACCCTGCACTCCCCAGGAAACCCTCCGCACCCCGTCCCCAGCAAGGTGAGCGTCAGCTCCAGTGCCGTTTACACTTAGTGCTGGTGTCGCAACGGAGATTTAAAACGAGAAGAAGGAAACGCGACGTAACACTGAATGCATCGAGTAATTTGTTTTACAGTACTTATAAAATATTATCCAGGAACAGGTCGGTTACTGGTATCTAAGTGTCTGCTGGGTTTTATTTGACGGTGGTTAAAGTCAGTCCTGTACTTTCCCTCCTCAGGACGACGTCACTGTGGAAACACAGGTGCAGTGATGTTTCTGCACCTGAAGGTTGAGGTGTTGTTTTTCTCTCTCTAACGTTTTAACACGCCTGTAAAGGGTGCGACTCCTGTTTTTTTCTCGCTGTGTGAAGTGACTCCTCTGCTGTGAAATGGCGTGTGACATGTCTGTGTGCACATATATAAGCACATAAAATAAAGGCATGTTGTTGGCTGTCATCTCTCCTCAGGTGAACATTCTGCATGACCAGTGATATTAAACCTTTCTCCAAAGAGAAGCCTTTATGCCTGTTCCGCCAAAGAACAATATTCTTATTAATTCAACATTATTTTCTGTTATTATCTTGATCCAGGAGGAGGAGGCGCTCCGCACTCAGGTGAAGGACCTGGAGGAGAAGCTGGAGACCCTGAAGATGAAGCGGACGGAGGACAAAGCAAAGCTGAAGGAGCTGGAAAAGCACAAGATCCAGCTGGAGCAGCTGCAGGAGTGGAAAACCAAGATGCAGGAGCAGCAGGCTGAGCTGCAGAAGCAACTCAAAGAGGCCAAGAGGGTAAGGAGCAGCAGCTAGAGGCAGCTTTTTAAGAACACAAGGGGCAGGGCAACAAGTTGCTTTGTGTATGTGTAGGAGGCGAAGGAAGCGCAGGAGGCGAAGGAGCGTTACATGGAGGAGATGTCGGACACGGCGGATGCGATCGAGATGGCCACGCTGGATAAGGAGATGGCTGAGGAGAGAGCAGAGTCTCTGCAGCTGGAGGTCGACTCCCTGAAGGAGAGAGTGGACGAGCTCACCATGGACCTGGAGATCCTCAAGCACGAGATCGAGGAGAAAGGTAGGACAAAGAGAAGGAGGTGCAAATAACAGAACCTTGTGAAAGAGACACTGAGCCGAGCCCACCCCCCCCCCCCCCCACCCCCCCACAAACTGTGGGTTTGTCAGTCACGGTTGTAGTGTTTGGTCTCACACAGGTTCAGACGGAGCCGCCTCTAGTTACCACCTCAAACAGCTGGAGGAGCAGAACGGCAGACTGAAGGAAGCACTGGTCAGGTAGGTTCCTCTCAACTGCACGTCTGACCTGACGGTAAGCCGCTCACCCACGTGTCTGCGACTGTTTTCCCGCCAGGATGCGCGATCTGTCGGCGTCAGAGAAGCAGGAACACGTGAAGCTGCAGAAGCAGATGGAGAAGAAGAACACGGAGCTGGATTCTCTGAGGAGCCAGAAGGAGAAGCTGCAGGAAGAGATGACGTTGGCAGAGCGGACCATCGACGAGCTGAAAGAACAGGCGAGTGTTTCATGACGCGGCCGCAGACGTTTCTGTTTGATTCACGAGAGGAAACAGCTTCTATCACAAAGAGAGGAAACTTATCCAGCTAACTTTGGGCGTAAAGGGCCCAAAGTTAGCTGGTAGGAAGGAGTAGCATGAAACATTTAGAAACAGAATGAGCAGAAATATCATTCTACGGGATCCCGACATGGACAAAAGAGTAAAGAATAAACAACATTGATGAATTTAGCTGCTTTTATTCCTTCATTCACCACTAGATGCTTCCTTACTTCTATTATATATATATATAATATATAATAATGCTACGACATTATTGTAGGTGCTGAACAGCCCCCCCACTCTCCCACGTTTGTTTCAGGTGGATGCAGCCTTAGGTGCAGAGGAGATGGTGGAGACGCTGACGGAGAGAAACCTGGACCTGGAGGAGAAAGTCCGAGAGCTGAGGGAGACGGTTACTGACCTGGTGAGTGTGAAACATCAGATTCATTTTGTCATGACAATGATGCCGAACAGCAGTTTATGTTCATGTGTGTTGGTGCTCGTCTCCACCCTCCAGGAAGCCATCAACGAGATGAACGACGAGCTGCAGGAGAACGGTCGAGAGACCGAGCTGGAGCTCAGAGAGATGTTGGACTTGGGAGCGGCGAGAGTCCGAGAGGCGGAAAAGCGCGTGGAGGCTGCTCAGGAGACTGTGGCTGATTACCAGCAGACCATCAAGAAGTACCGCGAGCTCACGGCTCACCTGCAGGTGCAGACGCCGCAGCAGGGTTTGCCTCCTGTGGTTCAGACTCTGTCTGAGGGGGCGTGTTTTAATCGTCCCATTTCTCGCCGCAGGAGGTGAACAGAGAGCTGACCAGCCAACAGGAAGCTTCAGCAGAGCTGCAGCAGCAGCCGCCAGCAGAGATGTTCGATTTCAAGATCAAGTTTGCAGAGACGAAGGCCTACGCCAAGGTCAGAACGGAGACCGCTCTCAGAGGGAGGCTTTGATTCAGTCTGAACGTTTCCCCACCGCTGTGGTTTCTCTCTCTCTTCTCCTCCGTGTTTAGGCCATCGAGATGGAGCTGAGGAAGATGGAGGTGGGTCAGGCCAACAGACACGTTTCTCTCCTCACCTCCTTCATGCCCGAGTCCTTCCTTCGTCACGGTGGAGACCACGACTGCATCCTGGTGCTGCTGCTCATGCCCAGGCTCATCTGCAAGGTAAACAGGAGGATCCATCTCTCACCGTGTGATGTTTTCAGATTGACTGGTTACTGCATTAAGGGTCAGGTCGTATTTACTGCTGTACTTGTTCCTGTAGTGTTGCTGTTCTGGGAGAAACAAAAGATTTTGTGAAAACAGAATTCACTTAAACCAGGGATTAATGGACTTTAGATGCTTTTTCTAAACACTGTTTCTTTGTGCTTGTATGAGACACCAAACAGAGATTATACTAACGCAGCTGAATGAGGAAGTATTAGTGTTGATTTGCAGCCGTTTGTGTGTTTTCAGGCCGAGTTGATCAGCAAACAGGCGCAGGAGAAGTTTGACCTGAACGAGAGCTGCGTGGAGAGGGCGGGCCTGAAGGGGGCTGTGGGGGAGCAGCTGAGCTTCGCCGCTGGTTTGGTCTACTCTCTCAGTCTGCTGCAGGCCACTCTCCACAAATATGAGCAGTATGTTCCAAGAACGCATCCTAGCACTTAACGTGTAAACACGCTTCCCCTCGGTCGGAGGAGGGTCGTGATGTTTCACGCTAAAGCTAAGTCCCGCTGCAGGACGCTCGCGGTGTCTGTAACAGGAAACTAACTGCACATTCATTTCTGCCAGAGCTCTAACCCAGTGCAGCGTGGAGGTCTACAAAAAGATCGGGTCTCTGTATCCGGAGATGAGCGTCCACGAGCGGTCTCTGGATTTCCTCATCGACCTGCTGCACAAAGACCAGCTGGACGAGACCGTCAACGTGGAGCCGCTCACCAAAGCCATTAAATATTATCAGGTACACACACACACACATACACACACACACACACAAGAAGGACGCAGTGTGTGGTCGGTTTGAACGGTCATGTGTAACGTAACGTGGTTTACTCTCTCTTTTCCAGCACCTGTACAGCATCCACCTGGTGGATCAGAACGAGGACTGCACCATGCAGCTGGCCGATCACATCAGAGTGAGGACGGACATCAGTAACACAGCCTGCTTCTGTTCACGCCTTCACCACGTAATCACCTCCTGTTGTGTCATGTGCAGTTTACCCAGAGTGCCTTGGACTGCATGGCTGTGGAGGTTGGTCGCCTGCGGGCGTTCCTGCATGCGGGCCAGGAGAAGGCCGACCTCGCCGTGCTGTTCAAGGACCTGGAGACGTCCTGCAGCGACATCCGGCAGTTCTGCAAGAAGATTCGCCGCAGGATGCCGGGAACCGACGCGCCCGGCATCCCGGCCGCGCTCAACTTCGGACAACAGGTAGCCGTGGCAACCACGTCGCTCAAGTCAAAGCGTAGATTAGGACCACATCCTATTCCTGCTTTGTTCTCTCCATCTGTGCATTTATACCTTTGGCCCCGCAGGTGTCCGACACCCTCTCAGACTGTAGGAAACACCTGACCTGGGTGGTGGCGGTGCTGCAGGAGGTGGCTGCAGCCGGCGCTCAGATGATGTCACCTCTGGGGGAACGGGAGGGACTATCAGCCGTCAAACTGGAGGATGTGGCGTTCAAGGCCGGAGAGCAGGTGCACACGACTTGCAATGAAAATGCAGTAGATTTTATTTCACCGCGTTCTGCAGAGGATCCGGTTCCGTCGACCATTTCACGTGACCCCAGTGTTACTGAAAATCACGGTGTCCTTTTCAGATCTACGGATCTCAAGGCGCCAACCCCTACGAGTACCTGCGACAGTCCTGTGGTATCGTCATAGCAACCATGAACAAGATGGCCACCGCTATGCAGGAGGGAGAATACGACTCTGAGAAACCTCAGAACAAGGTACCAGAGCTCGATGGATCAGCTTCTGTTTGAGTAAACCAGAACTTTGCCCTCACGCTGACCTTTGCTGCGTCGTAGAACCCCCCACCTGTCGACGTGCGGGCAGCAGCTCTCAGAGCGGAAATCACAGACGCAGAAGGTCTTGGCATGAAGCTGGAGGACAGAGAGACGGTCATCAAGGAGCTGAAGAAGTCTCTGAAGATCAAGGTAGAAACTCTTTAAGATGATGACTTTGTGCTGTGAACCACGAACGACCTGACGGACGCACGTTTGTGTGTTTTCAGGGAGAAGAGCTGAGCGAGGCCAACGTGCGTCTCAGTCTGCTGGAGAAGAAACTCGACAGCTCGTCCAAAGACGCAGACGAGCGCGTGGAGAAGATTCAGACTCGGCTGGACGAGGCTCAGACTCTGCTGAAGAAGAAAGAGAAGTATGACCTCAGCATGACGTCGCGCTCTGTGACACGCACGCACGCACACGTGCAGCCGCGTGACGGCGCTCTCCTCTCCGCAGGGAGTTCGAGGAGACGATGGACGCTCTGCAGGCCGACATCGACCAGCTGGAGTCAGAGAAGCTCGAGCTGAAGCAGAGAATCAACAGCCAGTCGAAGATGACCATCGATGGGCTGAGAGGAAGCGGCCCGTCAGGAGTCGCCTCCATCGTCACAGGAATGGCAGGAGGTGAGTGGAGCGCCAAACGGCCCAAACGTTACTGGTTAAATCGCTGACTCAGCGTTAACTCCTCTTCCTTTTAATCTCTTCCGTTTGACTTAATCTGCAGAGGAACAAAAAGGTATCGTCGCCCTCGGTTTGACATCTGCTGTGATGCTGCATGCTCGTTTCTCCTTAACCAACCACCTGTGAGACGATTAAACTGTGCATGTTTTATCCAGAATCAAAGGTCTCACATTAGTCTGAATTAGTTAGAAATGTTCAAAATCATTTATCTGGATTTATCGAAATCTCAGTTTTATTTCTAATTATCTGGATCCAGTTTGTTCGGATGTGTTTAACACTGGGAAGGAATCGCTCTGTGACTTCAGTCTAAAGCGAATCCTGCAGAATCAGCAGGTGTTTGTTGTTACGTCTGTTCACGTCATAAATCTGTATAAATTCTTTTGGCATGTTTATCTCCTCGCATGGTCTTTGAGTCGTCCATCAACGTGTTTTTAAATGCATTTTAACAAAACTAATTTTCACTGATGGATCATCAAGGAAAATCTTATTTATAACTATTGGTGTAAAATACTTGAGTAGAAGTACTTGGTTACTTTCCACCGCTGAGCTTTTATTTGCACTGAGAATGTAGAGGCAGTAAAATGTGAGGTGCGGTGTTTGTACTTCACAGCGAACCTGATGTCCGGCGTGGGCTCGGGTTCCGGCGTCCAGGTGATAGACTCTCCTCTGCTCACGCAGCAGATTGAGGCTCAGAGACTCTGCATCAAACACCTGAAGAACGAGAACAACAGACTGAAGGTAGAAAGATAATAAAAGATGTGGTTTGACTCCTGGGAAGTGTCTTTGGGCAAGACACAGAACCTGCAGGTGAAAGAAAGGGGCTGTGGCACGTTTCTAACGCTTCTATCCACCTGCAACAGGCGGAGAAGATGCACGCTCAGCTCGCCGCCCTGCCTCCTCTCCACGTTACCAAACTTCCCTCCAGAGACGGGGGACGTCCCGAGGTGCTCTCCAGCGCCCTCTACCGTAAGACGGACCAGCTGCTGGGGACACTGCTGCAGATGAGTGCCAACGTGAAGGTGGTGGACATCACTGGGAAATCTCCAGGTACGAGGCCCTTGTACTGTACTTCGTTGTGATTGGTTTGACGTTTCCTATGAAAGTGGGCGTTGCCTCTTGCGTGATGACGCATGATAAAAGAGATCAAGCTGAAAACATTTGTTGACCCCTCTCTGGCGTGTTGTAATGGTCCTGCAGTGACACCTAGTGCCCAGCTCCTGGAACAAACAGCCAGACTACAGTCGCTCAACGACACCCTGGACAGACTGAAGGTACGAAGACACATCTGCTCCGCAGTGTGACCCAGAAATCAGACGTACCGTGTCCACACTGCTGCTTCAGCTGGAGGACTCACGTCTCCTCTGTTTTTCTTTGTCTGTCAGGGTGAGGTAGCAGAGCACGTGGTCAACCAGCAACCCGGAGCTCGAGTGGCGTCCGACTTCTCCACGTTCCCCTCCACCTCGTTTGTGAAGGTGCAGTAGGAACGCCGCTCAGGCTTTCTCCCTGGTTTTTGTTTTAGGGGCCGCACGCTCACATCTGAGCAGGAAATGATCCCGTTTTAACACTGAACTGTTCTTTTCTTGCGTGTAGGTGACGGAGGAGAAGCAGGGCGACATGGTGCTGGTGGGTCGGGTCATGGTGCCGTGTCCTCGCGGTCAGGAGCAGCTCCACCGTCTCGTCCTGTCGCAGCCTCAGCTGCGCAGAGTTCACGGTCTGCTCCGCACCTAAGCTCCACCTGTGCTGCGATCCTGCCGGCTACACGACACCGCTCCCCGTCATCGGCTCCGCTTCCAGTCCAAGGCCAAAACCCGTGCAACCAGGAGGTAGTTCTAGTCACGAGAGGTTCCGACCACAGCAAAGAAGATTTGTTACGTACCTGTAGTTTTGATCTCGTCATATTTAATTATTGTGTTAGAACTCAATTAGACAGGTAACAGTTTGGATCCTGAACCAGCTTCAGACATTTTTCATCTTTAATGTGAAGAACTTTGTGATTAATAACTTATTAATTACTGAAATGTTTTTTTCTCTACGACATTCAGTCTGCAGTGACTTAAAGGGTCATTTTAGCATGTTTGATTTTTATTGATCAGATTCGTTTTAGAGCCTCCTCTTTCTTCCTAGACGTCATTAGACGTCACTGTGTTTTCATGTTACACTGTTAATGCTCAACAGGCTTCACGGGGTCCTGTTGTACATTTTTATAACTTGACTGACTAAAGGGAAAAGGATGAATTAAGAATATATATATATATATATATATATTTGCACATTTAAATCCGGAGCGACTTTGGGCTGCACAGAACAAGAGAAGCTGATTTTCTGTGACAGATTTGTCATGTTTACTTAGAAAAAGAAAAGTGGCTGCACTTTAAAGTATTTGGTATTTATTCCATATGGTGTATGTTTTTACTGTCTTAGTATAAACAAACCTACAGAGAGCGTCACCTGCCTTATTTTCTTTTGTTTAAAGCAAAACTACATCTTTGCCAAAGACTCTGTTTCTCTTCACTGTGTTTGCCATAGTTTATTTATTTACATAAGCTAATTGTGTTATTTCTAGACTTTATGTTTAAGCTACTGTTCTAACTTGAAGCTTCGTTTTAGGTTTAATTACTGGGCATGGTGCATCCACGCAGCAGTGGATCAACTTATTTACTGATTATGTTGTTAACCTGTGACTCCGTGAGCAGCTGATGTACTGAATCTGCAGCTTGTCCAACGTTATCCTCCTGTGGCTTCCTGCTCCTGCACAACTAACAACTAATAAAGACGTTAAAGCCAGTAAGTGTCTTTGTTTTTAATCAAAACATTAATGTTGTAGAAACCTGGTTTATTTTACATTAAAACAATCAGTCGCCTCGTTTGTGGAAAAGTAATGACAGTTGGGTTTTTAACATAATCTTAACAAATAAATAAAAGCTCATCGTTAGGTAGTTCTGAATTATTAAACTACATTTTAATTGGTCACTGCCACGCTGATCTTCTGCTCAGGACACGGTTGGTGATTCTCTGAAATGATAAATATTTTCATGAGTTTGTTTTTAATACTATCAGATAAATTAATGTGTAAATAAAGTGACTTATATCAAATATTTCTACAAAATACGTTTGAGCTTCGATGAGAAATGTTTGTACCTTGTTGTAGAGCTGGGCGTTCAGCCGATACGATCGATACTCCGCTCTCCTTCTCTCCTCCTCTCTCCTCCGCTGCACCTCCGGCAGGTTCTCATAGATCCTGGAGGAGAAACGGGTTTTTGATGAGAGCTTGTACTGTTCACTAATATGTCTCCGTGTATGGAGGAGAAATACTTCTTTACAGCTTTCTCTGGACATAAAATGATTCAAACAACCAGAACTACAAATGAAAGTCGTACTGTTTGGATCTCTGGATCATCTCCTTCCTGGGAACAGCTCTTCTGAGGAGAGCAGAGCCTAAACAGAAAGGTACCAAACTAATTAGTCCGCCATTAAAAATAATATATTTAAATACCAAAATCTGAAGAAAACGTTCTTTTAAAAGAATAAAGGCTCTGCACAAAAACATGTTCAGACGCTTTCAGCAGACCGAGAGCAGGACTCGCTCTTCCTCGTTGTCCAGTACCTGCGGGCTTCAGCGTCCTTCCCAGTCCTCCCCGCCGGTGGAAGAATCCGTCCCTCTGTCTGGTGTCGGCCTGTAGCTTCCTCTCCTCCACTTGCACAGCCAGACACCTCACTCTCTGTCTGGATCGAGAGATGAACTCGGGACGCCGCATCTCCAGCGCCTCCTGCAGGATTTAAAAAAAGAAAAGACATGAATAATCTTTCAAACATTGTGTCCTGGAGGACAGAGGCGCTGGTGAAGAACCCAAAGTCTTTGTTACAGGTGTTAAAATCATGTTGAACGAATACCGTATGTTGTTTACGCAACGGCCTGAACATTTAATAAGGACAAAGACAAACCTGAAGCGAGACACGAGCCAGACCAGAGGACGCCGTTTTGGTTCCAGAACCTGGATCCATTTCAGCATCGCGTTTAAAAACAGGCTGCTGGACTCGGTCCTCGTAGACTTGTCTCAGCGGTTCCCTCCACGGCTGCCTCCTGCTGCACGGTTCAAACCAGGCGGCGCTCGGCCTCGCCGGCAGCTGCTCTGGCTCGTTCTCCTTCCTCGCCTCTGATCTCAGGTCGTCAACAGAGACGAACCAAGAAACAGCTGAAAGGGACAAAGTGATGAAATAATTAGTTTTATTGTGATAGAAAAACAAGACATGTAGAGAAATACAACACACAAGCAAACAAACAAATCAGAAACGTGAGAAAGAATCCTTGAGGTAGAGGAAAGAAAGTCAACATACGCTGAGGGTAACGTCTTGATGGGTTTCTCTTGCTCTTTCTCTGCATTTGTAACCCCCGACTCTTCGAAGGGCTCCTCTGCTCTGCCCTTCCTCTCTCTGCGCTGGAAGAGGAGGAGGAGATCGTCTTCTGGACTCGGGTTTCGCGGGGCGAGGGGAACGTGGTTCCAACATCTCTGGTGGGGCGTCGAGTCTTGCGGCTAACGATCTCCAGGTCGCCTGAGGAAAATGAAAACAGTGTGGAGCGAATGATCGAACCATCCGTTTCCACTGGATAAACACGAAGGTGTCACGGGTACAGGTCGCTCAGAGTGGCGTCTTTTTGCTGGACCGACCTGTCTGGTTCCCTCTGCTGACCAGCTTAACACCCGTCTTGGTAGCCAGAGACCTGGAGGGGCCGCGGTGTGATGGCAGCGTGTACGAGCTGGTCGACGAGGCAGCAGCCTGCAGATATTAACAGTTGGACAAAAAAGTTTCTTCAAGCCTCCTTATTGTGTGGAACGTTACATTCAGTCACATTTATTTCACTGGTTCACGAGGATGACGAGTTTTAAACATCTATAATTAAACTTCTAGAGACATCAACATGCAGATGTACGTACGGACGCATCCGTGCCAGTGGTCTCTGGCGGCGTGAGGACGAGGGGAGCGTCTCGGTTTCGCCCTCCCCTCTGCTCCCTCCCCTCTTTCTGCTTGCTGATGGCGCTGTAAAGTTTACCGAGACTGGAACTGGTTTTCAGATGCTTGACTCTGTGAGCACCAAACGCTCGAACCAGCCGGTCCGTGTCCACGGTGGACATGGAGCCTGACGCCGTGGACAACGTCTCTGTCTCGTCTTTGTCTGCGGGACAGAGGTGCTGACTCTGAAGGGAGCTGTGGGAGAGGTTAGAGGCGTAGGAGCCACAGCTGTCATCCTCTACGGGCTGAGATGTTTCTTCTACCTGTAGCCCCAGTGTCCAGGTGTGATGATGAACGGGGGGGTCGTCTCCTGTCCGTCTACTTCCCCTCATGTTCCTCTGTGTTTCTCTGGTTTCATAGCGTAAACCATCCCCTCTGATGGCATGCCTCCTGCCCTCCCTTCCAGCCTCTGGTTCCGTCTTTCCCAGCTTCTGTTTCATGGAATACTGATCATGATATTCCTCCTCCCGCTGTCCTGACACATTAGCAGCCTTAGTGCTGTGAATAAGACGAGACAGACGGTCCAGACGTTCCAGCAGCGATGCGTCTCTGTCATTGGGCGGCCGCGTCTCCTCCACACTCCAGCGCTCACAAAACCTCTGCCAGAGCTGGTCCAGACTGCTGCTTTTCTGCTCAACGACATGAGGGTCTCTCCTCTGATGGTCCCACTGTCCCGCTGCCTCATGGACACTGCTTGGCTCTAGTTGGTCAGTACTAAGAAACTGGACCGGGCTGGTCCCCTGGTCTCTCTTGGAGGCCTCTTGCTTATTGGATAAAGGTGACTGAGTAAAGGACGTTGATACCTGAGAAGGAGGCTTCACCGTTTGGCTCAGTCCTGTTTGTGAGCTTTTATCTGTGGAGACAGGGGGAAAGACAAATGTTAAGACAGAATCTGGATAAGACAGAACAGAAGAACAATTATGTGAAAGACCAAAAACGATAAAAGATGTTTGTCAGACATACTGGAAAATAATTAATTCAATAATATTGAGCTAACTTCACACAATTATTGTCAAAACCTTTACAACAGTTAATCGTCGAAAATACAAGAGTAGTTGAAAAGCTTTGAGAAATACAGCAATCTTCTAAAAACACCCTTAAAGTTTTTAGCACACACACACACACACACACACACACCTAAGGCTCCGTATTTCACGTTGAGGTCACGTAGATTAATTCATCTTTAGCTTCATCGCTTCTCGGCTCACCTCTGTGTTCAGGCTGCTGCATCCTGACGGTGGCCGTTTTCAACCTCTTGCTGTAGATGCCCTCTGAGTGTCTGATGTTCACTCCGCGGTCCAACCCTGGGTCCTGGCTCCCGAGAACGTCACTGGTGAAGCGCGGAGGCACAGCATCATCTGAGCCTGTTAAATTTGAACGCAGATGAAAATGATCTCATTCCTAATAAAACACATAAATCGCTGCTGGAGAAAATATTTCATTTTCAGCCATTAATGAACAAAAGATGTTCAGGCACATGAAGCCCGTCCCTTCTCCTTCTGCCGGGCCCCAGCTTTGCCTTTGTCTCACTCAGCCCCTGAACATGAATAATTAATGCGCTGCCTGGTGTCCGTTACAATAGACCAGCTGCTTCCCCCACAGGCACAGGGGAAATGAGAGCGGAGCCTCCACATTCATCACAGACTCAACTCACAATTCAATTCTCTAGACTCATTTAATTTAATTTCTAATTTGCTGAACATTTTTTCAGTAGTTTCGACCCGTAGATAGTTTTCAAACAGAACTTCCACTGACAACCACGTTCTCTTCACTTCAAATGACAAATGACAGCTGAACTGATCATGTGAGAAGCCAACAGAATATGTGCACACTGTACCGGTGTGGGAGCTCTCCATGGTGGTGTCAGAGAAATCAGCTTCTGTCTGACGGACGTAGAAGAGCTCCTCGCTCCCATGGGGTTTATAAGGCACCAGGACAGGCACTGTGCGCCACAGGAGGGATGACAGATGACAGATACAACCTCATCTTATGTTAAGACATGCAGCATATGTTTGTCTATCCTACTAAGTCATTCTAGCTTTGCCATCAATAAAGACGTTCAACATGTTCAGTCACTACCTGGTGATTTTGTGGTTAGGTTTGTCGAGGAAACTTCGGGTCTGTGCCGTTGTGTAAAGGACTGAGCTGATGTGGACACGATGGTTTTAAACTGGTTAGAGGTTCTAGTTCTTTCACGCCCCCCCTGGCTTCTTGGCTCTCTGGCATCCAACCACTCCACACCTTCATCTGGACTGGTGGGAGCAGAAGAGGAATGTCTCGGGGGAGCAAAATCTTTTTGTGACGTTCCTGTAACGTCGGCAGCATCGGTCAAGCTGTGACCAGTAGCTTTGGGGGACAGAGTGAGATGAACATGGGAGATGTAACCAGTCTTAGCATGGGGCTCAGCTCCACGGACATCAGGATTAAAGCCGTCATGGACACTTGCATCTTCTTTGAGTAAATGTTCTGAGGGAGGAGTACATTCATCAAGTTGGCCTCCAACCCTGCCGAGCCTCTTCTGATTTGAACTATTCTGGATTCTGGTGTACAGCGTCTGGTTTGGCTCCAACGCCAATGCAGGCTCTCTGCTTTTCTTGTCTTCCTGTTGAGTAGGGGGAAGCTGCCCGTTAGCCTCAGGTTGTTCAGCTGCTCCTGTGGAGAGCTCAGTCAGGTGGAGTGGCTCTGGGGCTGGGCTGAGAGGAGGTGCAGGTGACGTGGAGGGAGAGGGGGAGGGGGAGGGGGAACGCCTGCGGGTGGTGAGAGTGATAGATGTAAAGACCGGACGGTTTGTTCTAAGGAGGGTGACTCCCTCTTTAGCAGCGATGTCACGTACTCGAGCCTCCAAATCTGTGTGGGGAGGGTTTTGAGGCAGCACACTGGAATCCAGGAGATCTGAACGGAGACCTTGCGGCACCTGGGTTTTCTTATCACTGACGGGGGGGAATCTCTCTGCTGGCTGAGGTGGATACTGCCTCATTGGAAGTCCAACACTAGACGCTACACTGCTCTCTGTATCTGTGCTCCCCTGGCTCTGGAAGGAGATTTAAAAAAAAGGTTTTAGCTTCAAACTGCAAATTCGAGCAGGGTGATAGTTCTGAACGCACGCACCACAAACATTCACAACAAACTGTTTCAGCATTGCAACCGACACCGGAACCAGTTGGTCCAATGGTCTGACATAAACGGATGAGACAACACAGCAATCAAAGCTCAAAGGTAAATGTTAGCCCATAACGTTGGTTTCTTTTTAAATACCTGCTGACACACACCTGTTACCTTAAGAGGGAGACCTGTACTGTCCAGACATTAACGGGAGACAACAAAATGACAAAACAAATTACAACATGTGACATGAACATTCATTTGTGTTGCTGTGTAGAAATCACTCACAGTTCTACATGCTGCTATTTGCTATGTGAAGCCTCAGAGTATAGCTCTACAGGTGCTTTCTACCTTTATAGGGTTTTTCAACAGCATCTCTCTCTTGATCTCTTCAATCCGCTCTCGATCTTCTTTGCTCAACTCCAGAGTTTCACACTGTTGTCCTGAGATCTTCAGTTTAATCCACTCTGCAACATCAAAACAAACTTTTAAACGGATGAAGAGCAGAAAGTGGATGTTGAGAAAATACGTGTTTGTTTTACTGCAGACAACGGGGCTATGGGGGGGCCAGAACATCAGTTCTACGGGTAAAGATTTCTGTGCTGACATTAGCTGTTTATTGAAGCGTGACTAAGAATGTGTTAACTTATTAGTTTAACTGTGGGTGTTGATAGGAAGCTCTGACAGCACTGTTGTACCTCTGGCTTTACTCTCCTCTTGGTCAGTGATGCTGGTTGTACTGGACACCATCGTGGCCGGAGACTCACTCTGCAGTAGCTTTGCCACTCGGACTGCCAGTGAGCCGTCACTGCTGACATCACTGTACACTCCCTGATCCAGCTCCTCAAGGATGGGTGAAGAGGAGCTACTCTGTGCAGGGCCCCAAATTCTAGTCTTCTCTGCCTCCTCTGCGACTTCCACTGTGTCTGAAGATGTAGATGTTAGTTGTGGACTCACGGTAGATGGAGGCTTTACAACTAGTGGCTGTGTTGGGACTTTGTTGTCAGGGGGTGCAGCGCTGCAGCCCTCAGGTTCTGCCCGTCGCACAGATTTGGACAGGACGAGGGCCGAACCTGCAGTAGCATCCTTTGCCTCCATAAGTGCAGCAGGTGCTATAAAGAGAGGTTGGGTGGATGAATAACCAGGTTGCAATGATAAGGAGAGACTCTCTCGCCCAACAGAGCTTTGTCTTGGTCTCTCTGAGATCAGCATAGAGTCCGACGATGATCTTGCCCCCAGGAAAGAGGAATGAGTTCTGGGATCTTCATGAGAAGAGGGGGTGAATAAGGGGTTCTGGAGTGTGGTCGTTTTCTTCCTTGCTGAGAGGAAAACATCACCATCAGAGAGCTGACGGGGCACCGCAGCAGAAGCTGAAGAGGCTGCAGAGGAACCAGCAGAAACCACATTCTCTGCCTGAGAAAGTAGTTTACGGATTTCCCACAAGGCCTGTGAGCTAACAAAGGAATCTCTTGCACTTTGATCCACACTATGGCTTGTTTGCAAGGGTGAAGCATCATATCTTTCCACAGACCTCGCTGTGGGACATAACCTCTCCCCCGGCTGGACAGCAATCCGGCTGCTGGTTAAGCTGCTGTCCAGCTGCTGTTGCAGGCTGGTCTGTAGTTTGTAGGAATGCGAGTCTTCATTGGGCTGGGGAGAGGACGCCAGTCTGCGCTCACTTTGGACTTCTGCATCCGACGCTGAACGTACATGCCTGGTCTGCTCTGGAAGAGGTAGCGTTGGACCAAGACTGTCCAGGCTAAATGGTAAAGATACACTGGAGTCCACTGACAGAATGCTGGACCTGGAAAACTCTCCTTTATGGGGACTGCCACCTGAACGTACAAAATGAGATTAAAATAGTAGAATGACATATGTATATGTTTGAAGGTCAGTTTGGAGTTTGGCTACCTTCAGAGGGTTGTGTGCTCTTGGATGGGGTTCCAGTAGATCCCTTAATTGTACAGAGATCAGTGGGAGAGAATTCGGGCTCTCTGATTGGCCCTCTGGGTACAAATGGAGTCAATATGTTTGAGGGAGACTGGTCAATACCCAGGTTATGAAGATACAACTGCCGAAAACAAAAAGAAAGGCATGTCAGACACACACATTTACATATGTATGAAAGCTCACCTTAACAACGACTATGTAAAATAAACAATTAATCCTTTATGTTTATTATCTGCTAAAACTAAATCTAAAATACTAAATTACATTAGATACATATAAACATACTGTATATCATATATTATATTTTATAGCAACACTAAACCTGTGTCTACAGGTTGTTCACTTACTGGAATGCGTTCTTCAATGTTGAGCTCTCGAGGCCTCGACGAGGGGGGTGGAGTTGACAGTTTTCCAGTCCAGTATGGGGCATAATTGTCTACCTCTAGGCTGGTGACGGAAGAAGTCCCGATCGAAGTTGCTAACTTAATTCCACTGTTGTAACTATCTTGGGAACTTGAAAGTGTCACGTCTCTATCAACTGACACATCACTAAACTGGCCAAGGGTCACTAGAGGAGAAGGCTGAACTGCAGCACTCGACTGCTCGGCATCAAGTTTCTTCTCTTCTTCTGCGGGTCTCTCTGCCAGCTGATCTTTCTGTGCCCACATGACAACAGTGCTCAGGGAGGAGTGGGACTGCGATCTGCCAAAGGGAGAAGTAGAGGGTCGAATTACAGACCTGGTGTTTTCCTTTTCATTGGGAGCACTGCCCACTGCCTCCACTCTTGTTGGAGAGGAAGAGCCAGAAGGAGCTGGAGAAGAGCCCTGTGCGACAGCCTGGTTAGCAGCACTTGTAACAGGAGGTTGTTGTAAATTCCTTATGTGCTGACTGAGGATACGATTCAGGCTGTCAGACACCGCATCATAAGCTTTCTTTTTAGGAGAGATACCAGAGAATCCTTGCAGTGCCAAGCTGTCAAATAGTGACGTTCTGCCTGAACTCTGATTTGCCCTCCAAGCATCTACTTTCTGCAGATAGTTGAGACTTGGAAGAGACTGGACTTTTGCAGTGGTAGCTTCCTCTTGACACTGATTTGCTATGTCTGGGTGATGGACCTCAGTCACTGGGACCAATGCCTGTGTAGAGATGTCTGTGTTTGATTGGTAGGAGCTATCTTTACTGGATTCTACAACAGAAAGTTGCCCTAATTTAGCCTTGACACTGGATTTCAGTGGGACCTTAAAAACACCTGGGGTAGACTGAGACTGTGGAAGAAAACCTAGGTAGGACCCATCTATGCACGTTTGGTTTCCTGAAGACCAGAGGTCTTGCTCTCTGTGAATCCGTATGACACCTGCTGAAAATGGCTCCGTCCACATCTGCCCGTGGTTTGTTCTCGTCACCCCAGACATCTCTGTGGGATTTGGTGTGAGACACTGGCCAGGTGGTGCTGGACTTGTCCACTGTTGGTTCTTAGATTCAGGTTCATGACTGCTAAGCCTCCCTGCCTCAGAAAGTAGCTCTCTGTGTAATACTTCAGTACAGTCATCAGGTTGAGTGCTGCGAGACCCCATGGTGATGTTACAAACCTCAGATGTATGTGATTGGTCAGGGTGTAAAACTCTGTCAAGTGGTTGTGTTTGCTGGTGAGAAAGAGAAGCTTCACCTGGAGGACCTTCTCTTTGGTCAGTGCCTCGGTTGTAAGCATTCGTGCTTTTAGACTGCTCAACCAAAGATGCAACGCTCTTCACAGACGGCACTGAGGCAGAGGAAACAGTGCTACTGCTGCTCACCATACCAACATCTTTCTGAAGGCGTACCAGAAGTTGCTTGGCAGGAACATCCTTCCTCAGAAAGAACACATCATCTTCAGCAGGCTCTCCTCCTGAACTGTCTGAGGATACTGAGTCCTTTTCTCTGTTACTTGTCAGCAGAGAATGAGCAATTTCTTCTTGTCTGCTTTCATTCCCTGGTGACAAACTATGCTGAGACAGAGAGCCGCAGCTGCTTGCTCCTTCAGACAGGATTGTTGCCTGGGCTAAAGGGTGTTGAGACAAGGAACAGCGATCAGATGCCTGTGTAGTCTGATCCTGGGGTAGAGAGTGAAACCTCTCTGATGCCATGGAAATATCAGGATATGCCCTGATAAAAAAAACATAACTTAAAACATACATCGAATTATATATAGAACCAATAACTTCATTTCTTTTTCTACCTTAAAGGAGCAAATTCACTGTCGTGTTTATGAAATAAAGAATATTCTGTGAAGTTGTGTTCCTCTCTAGAGTTGGCAGGCAACAGGGAAAGAGCTGGAGACAGGTTGCTATCCTGGAATTCTGATACAGAAAAGGTTGAGAGTTAGGCACAGGCACTATATACAGACAAATAACTTAATATTGAATAGGAATCCAAATATAAAAACCACCAATTATAAACATTTTCTACATCTAGACTTGCATGGTAAATAATACACAAAAAACTAATATACTACACAAAAATATTTTATTATTACATTAAGAACCACATATTTCCACTAATAATATAAATTAATGCTTTCAAATCACTTATTCAAAATGCATTAAGATAAACTGAATATATTGTTTCATACAATGCACACACCTAGCTGCAAAGAATTTCCCCGTGGCCTCTGAAGCTCCCAGCCCTCTGTAGTCAGCCTATGCAGTACTGGGTCATGACTTCTGCTGTACCGACTTTGATCTCCCAACTGGTTTCTGGGTGTTTGTCCAACAGACTGACCCACATGTCCATCTGCTGGCATCTGAGGAGACGCTGCTGTCCTCTGTGAATCAAATCAGCAAACAAAGTGACTCACTTTAACGGTCTTTCTTTTCCAGTAATACTGATGTGTAAACACAAATGAAATGAACAGTATCTATGGAGACTTAAAACAGCAACTGCTGGTAACAACTGTCTCTGGAATTGTTTGTGGAAAGAAGCCTGGTGAAGGATCAGATGAGTAACTGGTTTGCTGTTTATCAGAAAAAATACAGAGAAGCTGTTTGGGTGAAAGTCTGTAATAACAGAACAGTCTATACACCATGATTTCAGTCACAAATTATGGTATGGTCTAGTGGGTATAATCCAATTTTAACATAAATTTGTTTTTTCTAGAAAAGTACACAAAAAAGAAATTCATCCAGGATAGGTCCTCTTGATAACAGCATTTCCTTTTGCTGTACAATGTTACGGTCGTCTTGGCCAGCGTTTTAAAAGCAATAAGGTGTAACAATGGCTATGGGGATAAGAGATATCACCCGTGCAACACCAGCATGTTCTATCCCACTGGTCACCAATTCCAAAATCCTATGCCAAGACAACCTCACCTGGATGACCTAGTTTTACAGAAAAGCTGACGCTGAGACAACTAATTAAAGTTAGGTTAAGTGACATTAATCAAAAAATAATAGGTTGTGGTGGGAAAAAACAAAGGATGTGCATATACTGATAAAATGTTCAGACGAAAAAAAAAACTCAAATGCCTCCAAAAAACACGGTTAAGCCATTTTTAAAAAACCGTAAAGACTAACTGTTTTAGTGTCAATGCTGGGTAGAATACAACCAGATGAGCCCCCGCGGACAGGCTGAGACAGTCACTACTTTCACCTCGTCATTCCTCCGATCAACCACAGCGATGTTTTTACATCACTAAGCTTCAACACTGGTAAATGAAGGTTTAAAGAAAGTACCGGATTAACCTGACCGGATATCTAACAATAATGTCCATGATCTTACCGTTTCACGCCAACCCTCTTTGTAGCAGTGTTTACATGTATCGTGTTCAACTTAACGTTAGTTTACAAACACAACAAACATTAAGCAAACGGGCAACAGGTTAGTGGTAATTAGCTGGCTAACGTTAAACTTTGTATTATATTCATATTATAAACGTCATTCTGCTATTTTGTAGCTGCTGCTGATCAATATTACCAGCAACAAGCAATATAAACAAAATAATGTATCTAAAAATGATTACGTTTAACTTTAAAAGGCTGCTAAATGTCTGCTAGTTAAGCTAGAGTTAGCTGACTAGCCAACAAACTAGCAAAACAGTTAGCACTTATAGCTAGCTTATGCCATTGGCCAACTCTGGGTAAACTTAGCTCAGACTTCCCTGAGAGTATGGCATATATGTTGCATCACATCGATTTCATGCCAATATTTAAGTGAAAGTAGGACTAATTATTAATTTGACATTACCACAGGCGGCTCCATGATTGTTGTTGTTGCTGTTGTGCGCCACAGTGAGCGCGCTGCCCGTATCCAAGGATCGTTGCTACGAAATGAATTCGCGCGATAAAGATTTTTGAATTGAACATCGTCACAGATCGTGTATTGAACAGATGATCACTCCCTAGCGTTTAAAATTAAAGCCTACTGCGAGTTTACCAAGACCAGAGCTCTAATAGATGATCTCTAACTACTCGAATCAGACTTAGTCCACCCTTCAAGTGCCTTTAGTCATTGTGAAATTTACATAAATGTTTTACATGTTGTTTTGTCATATTTTCATCTGTCCCTTTTTATTGTAAACATATGGAAATACAGATAGTATGAGACTTGGACACAGCAAGAACCACAATGTCAGTCATATATGTATTTTTTTGGAACTGTTCTGTCTTCTGTTTAACCTCTCTTTCTTTGGCCCCTTTGTATGTGTGTCTGTGCAGTTGTTTTTTTGCATTTTTTGTCTCAGTGTAGGAGTTTTTTCCTGCTGTCATTTTGAGTCTATTGTTAGTTGATGTCTCAACAAGAAATTCAAAGTTCAGAGTAACTTTTCAGGGTTTGACACAAAGTCCAGGGCCCATTAATAGGTAATAAGTTCTTTGCTGAAAACCCAACATAACAGCTCAACAGTTATGGTGTTTTATAAATAAAAGATTTGATAAAATGCAACACAGTACATTATCACTACATATTTGTGTTCCAAAACATTACCTAAAAGTCAAATCAATAAGAATCATAAAATTAAAAAAATAGCTAGCTTGTGTTTGATTATGCTAAACTACATTATCCTATTGTCAGATATAAATGTAAGGTTTAGGGTGGTGTCGTCTAAAGTCGACTATCATCTCCACAGTTTTCAGCGTGTTCAGCTACAGGTTGTTGTGACTGCACCACAGTGTCAGTCGTTCGCAGATTCATCACCGTCTCGGATGAGACCGATGGCGGTGGTGTCGTCTGCGTACTTCAGGAGCTTCACACCTGGGTGGCTGGAGATTAAGTAATTTGTGTAGAGGGAGAAGAGAAGAGGAGAGAGGACACAGCCTTGTGGGGCACCAGTGCTGATGTGACATGTCTGGGATGTAACTGTTCCCATCTTCACCTGTTGTGACCTGTTGGTCAGGAAGTTGTAGATCCACTGACAGGTGGAGGAGGGAATAGAGAGCTGGGAGAGTTTGGAGGAGAGTGTCTCAGGGATGATGGTGTTAAATGCAAATGAGAAGTGAACATTGCCATTTTGTTCACCTCCAGTACAAGAAAAATCATAATATACTAAAAATAAGATATAAATTAATCACTTTTCCTGGTAGGTAGAATTGTATTGTGACTGGATTCATTCTCTGTCTTTCTTTTTTTTAATGTTGAATGTGAAGGATGTATTCTTCAACTAATTTCGCACAAATTTTTAGAATTTTTTTACATATAAAATCGTAATCCTAAAAATTTTCAGATTCAATTATATATCCAATGCAGACGCACATCATCAAATCAGAGTCCGAAGTGCAACAAAAGGCTCTGATTGGTGCAGCTACGCGGAGGTGGGGATGAGCCTGTGAGGCTAAACCCAGGGCTGCAGAACCAAAGTTGCTGCTTCATACAAGGAAACGAGAAGAAAACATCGCAACGCTGCTGAATTTGCCTTCAACGTATGTAACATATCCACGGGACATCAGCGCACACAAGCTAGCACTATGCCAAGGAAGAAAGACATCGTTAGACGTAAGATGGCTGTTCGTAATGTTTGTGTTTGATAGCTTATTCTCACCAAGTTTCGTTTATTGAGAAGTTGGTTGACCTGTTTCAGTTAGCCTATGCTAGGTGCTTAGCTGGTGTTGGTGACGTTTCTCGTCACTGACAGCTTTAGCTTCGTAACGTTACCCCCTCCCTGTTGGCTAAAGTCACGTGTCGTGTTCCTCTGCACCTTCCAGGTGGCGCACCTGTGAGCAGAAGTCCAGAGGGCTCCACCTTTGCGCGCGCACACGTGAGTATGACGAACCTCACTGCGTTGTTGTTGTTGAGCAAGGAGCTGGTGTCACAACCCCTCTAAATATATTTACTCATGTTATATTTCTTATCTAGTCCACTACCATTCAGAAAGAGAATCCACTACATATTTTGGAGACTTTAATTTACTTGTATCTTCAAGTTCAAAAGAGCTTAAAGTTTTATGATTTTAACAGTAATTCAGACAAATCGGTGCCAAAGGAAAGGGAAATTGCACTAATACTTCTAGTGGAGTACCTGCATTTTTCTTCACTGTGGAGTTAGGGTTTTTCCACTGCTGCACGTATCATCGCTTTTTTTAAACTGTAACTTCTGTAAATCTTATTATGTTGAAATGAAAAAACTGTCCTATGTTGACATGACCACACTGTCGACTCAGAAATCCACTTCTGAACTTTGCTTAAAATACTTGAGGATGAAAATATTTTCTGTTTGTTCATGAATTAACTTACTGTTTCTACACATTTGAAGTGGCTGATGATCTGTTTTTCCCCCTTTAGGAATCTTTTGTAGACTTAATACATGGACATTATCATGCGCCCTCCTTCCTGGATGTCTTGGGTAAGATATTTTGGCTTGTGCCCCGTAGTTAAAGCTGGATACCTACCAGTTATTTTTATGGGTTTACCATGTACAGTAAAGCTTCCAGCGAACAGTTACTAATGATGACAGTAGCGTATGGCACCACATCAACACAAAGGCAGACTGAGCACGGACTAGTTGACAGGAACAGGATGGGAGCTAACCTGTGATTTTATTGAGAGAAGTCCTGAATACTAAATCAGTTTGTTTGTTTGCTTTAATTCTCAGCAGGTTACGATTGTTTAAGGAGCTTTGATACCGTTCTGCAAGATGACCTCATGTATTCCTCTGACAATGATGATGATGATGATGATGATGATGATGATGGTTTTTATCAATCTAATGCTGCCTTTAGGCCTTTAGAACCACATCCACGTATAAGACAACTCACGGATGAGGTGAAGAACCACTTCCACATTGTTTATCCACCGTGTGACAGATTTAAGAACAAGAATATAGTTGTCAGAACAGAAAAGCGACATTCATTTTTAAAAAATGAATATGTTAAACTTTCTTTTTTCAGGAGGCCGATCAACATGCAAAAGAATTAATTGCTAAAGAGGAGCGGCGTAAAGAAAAAACTGAGAAGAACAAGCGTAAAAAATTGGTTAGTGTTGACAGGAATGATATGAAGAAATATTTTCCATCTCTATTGCTCATTTTCTTCTTTTCGTTACAGCGTAAGAAAGAAAAAAAAAGATTAGAAAAGGAAAATGCAGCTAAAGACATTTTACCTGTAAGTGTTGCTTTACTCCTACTTACTGAGAATTACAGCATGTACGGGACCTGTTAGGGTGGTTTTAATGTCATTTGTTTTGTTTTTTTATTTATTTCAGGAGGACGAACAAGGGAAGTCTCACTCCTCAGAAAATCAGAAACAAAACCCTATTTATAAAACTAAAGCAGAAACTATTGAATCTACTGAATCTAGTAAAATGCAAAATGTTACAGAGGCCGAAGGAGGTGATAGTAGTAGTAGTAGTAGTAGTAGTAGTAGTAGTAATAATAATAAAGAAGAAATAGTAGTGAAAAATAAAAAGGAAGAAGATGAGGAGCAAAAGGTTTGTGGAAAACTCATTGTACATTTTTTTTGTCACATAGAGTGAAAGTATGTGTGTTGCTTAGAGGGATTTAATACTGTGAGGATAAAACAACCCACCTTATCTTATCATCCACAGGTGTTGGATTTAAATAATGCCTATACTTCTACTGCTAAATCGGTGCCCGGGGAGGTGTTTAATCTGATGCCTGCAAAAGCAAGAAAAAAGGAAAAGAGTAAATTAGTAGAAATTCAGCAGCCCAAAGACGAAAAGCAAAACAATGTGGAGAAACTGGACGCGAAACGAGAAGAGAAACATGAGACGAATAAAGAGGAGGTGGGAGCACCGAAAACATTTGTACTTCTAAAATACATAATTAACTAAGTTAATGAAATGCAATTCTCTTGTTTTATATTATCAGCTTAGAAACACAAACCTCACTTCTCAAGCTAATCTGCAACCTGCATTCTGTTAAATATTTTGTACTATACGTTCATGAGCAGGGACGAGTAGGAGCAGATGTTTTTGACAGAACCCTACATGCAAACTCCTTGTTTCCTGTAGCGCTCTGCTCACCTTACACTAATAAAACGCTAACCTTAACAGAAAACAATGGATCCTACTACAGAAGAATATGCAAAAAGAAGCAGAGAGATTGCTGGTAAGTGATCTCTTCCATCGTTGTTATTGATACTCTGACCTAAAACAAACGGGTGAAAGTACTTCTTCTTCCCTCCAGCTACGGGAAATCGCCTAGCTGCCTCTGGACAGTATGAGATGGCAGTGAAATGCTTCACCGACGCCATTAAATTCAACCCAAAGGAGTATAAGTAAGAAAGTCTACTTCATTAAGCTCTCAGCATCAGTAACTACAGTATTCATGAGCTGTGTTTCCTTTGTGTTGTAGGCTGTTTGGAAACCGGTCCCTCTGTCATGAAAGAATGCGCCAGTATGAAAATGCTCTCAGGGATGCTGACCTTGCTCTCTGCATGGAGCCGGGCTGGGTCAAAGGTTTATTTAGGAAGGGAAAAGCTCTCTGCGGGCTCAAGGTAAACTGCTGCTCATGTAGTCTGTAACGCTGCTTAAACTGCTTCTAGATATTTAGGAGATTTTTCATTCATTCCTTTATTAAATATTGCAGCTTCAAAGATGCCTGTCAAATACAGATTTTAGTTTAAAACTTTAAAACTACAGGAGTTAGTGTCCTACAGGTGTCCTCAATCTTGTTGATGTTGCTTCTCACTACAGAGAGACGAGAGGATGACCGGTGTTAACTGTAATGAATCAGCAGCCTTTCAGTTGAACCAAGTGACGGTTTAAACATAAATAATAAAAAGTCTTTTTCCATCATCTGGAAAAGGACACGTTGCCTTCCTACGTCATTTAAAAAAAACAAGACGACACCTGGAGCATAACACTCCAGGTAGCACGGAGCTAAAAGTGACTGACTCCTTACTTTACTCCATGTTTCCTCTGCCACTTCTCCAGAAATACTACGAGGCCTCGCTGATCTACGTGGAGGTGTTGAAACTGGACGGTTCAAGTGCTGAAGCCGCGCAAGAGCTGAAACGAGCACAGACATTGCATCTCATGGTAGGAGAAGGAAATGTACAGCAGTTTGAAATGAGGGTTTTAATGAGATGCCAAACGAGCACAATCTGCAGATGTTATGATCTGCAGATTGTCCCACAGTTAGGATGATGTCTTTGTGTTTGTCTTTTAGGAAATGGGCTTCAGCTGGGAGCAGAGCTTGGAGGCCTTGAAAATGCACGCCACTTTAGAGGAAGCTGTTGAAGCTCTGTTTGGTAACTTAAAACCTGCAGGTAAATGTCACCGAACCTTCTCAAAGCCACTTCAGTGATGTTCTGGTGTCTGAGTCATCTTAACCATCCGTTCTCTCCAGATGCCGGTGAAGAGAAAGCCGACCAACCCGCGGTGCAGGAAGAAGACGACGATGAGGGAGAGTGGACTGTCCAACAAACGAGTCGATCCAGGATGCAGCAGGTGAAAGATTTGGCTGATTTGAGCGAAAACAGATCGAACTCTCAGTCGCCAACACCTCATTCAAGGAGTTCAGTGAAACCGTGAGTTCAGTGCCTTTCTTTTTGTTTTCCCAGAAAAGAATGTACATTTATTCTGTATATTAATACTGTAAAACCAATGACGATTTGCTTTTTAAAATGCTGTTTTGTGGCTTCTCTTTTGCATAAAGTGACCTTTTCTCTGTTTGGGTTGGATCCTTGGCTCCTACCGTCACCTACACCACACTCCACGAGCTCTTCAGCAGGTGAAGCAATGATAGAAATAACAAAACAGTAAAGTGAAACAAAAAGCCAAACACAAAAATATTGAAAACAGCTTTAAGATTTATACATGTACAAGAAAAAAGTAGACGGGTTGGGTAGACTATTTTATTAGATGGGACTGAAAAGAAGTTGGTTCTTAAACAAGTTTTTGTTTTAATTTGGCGTGTGTGTGTGTGAACTCTTGAGGTGTCGACCCTGCGTTTGTCGTTCATTCCTGAATTGATGCATTTCGTGCGTTTGCGTTTTCTGACCCAAAGCCACAGAGTCAACATGCAGCCGACGGGAGTGTGAAATGTTTCACCCTGTGCCTTTTCCTCTCACAGGGTCGGGGTAGTCTACGGCATCAAGATGCTGCTGGAACACCAATGTGCCTTTGTGAACTACACGAAAAAGGAAGACTGTGACCGAGCCATCCAGAGTTTCAACGTATGCGCGTTTAACATCCAGGAGGAAACATTTGCTTGTCTACTATAATTTAACTCTTTATGTTGCTTCAGATTAGCAGAAACATTTAGATGATGTGGCCATTTTACTGTTTCTTACAGCACTTTCCATACTGCCATGTTTTATTTTAAGGCCACTCAGCAGGAAGCTGGAGAAACGTTGTGATATTACAACAGCTTTAAGAATCCTTCTGCCTCTGTGAGGTTATTTTCCCATTGTACAATCAACTCTGATGGAGTGAAGCAGATGTTTAGGTTGTGAGGCAGGCGTTTTGTACTGACAAACGTTCACGTAAACAGCTGGTAATATTTATAATTTTTGCTAATTTAGTGCACTCATTGACAAGTTCTGCAGATGTTAACTGTCTGTTTCCTCTTCAGGGGCTGGTGGTTGAGGGGGCTCCTTTGTCAGTGCGATACCCCAGTAAGACCCAGACTGGATTTGGGTAAGAACATATTTGTTGTCTTACATGGTAAAAATAAAGGGATAAAGACTGGAAATATACTTAAAAAAATCTATAGAAGCAACGTGTACCATATTTGGGAGATTTGGGCTTCCTCACAGTGTAGATGAACATTTAGCTTCACAGCTTGTATCTGCACTAAACGTCTTGTTTTTCCTGTTGTTGTAGCTCATTCAAAAAGGAGTGCTTTTTCTGGAGGACCACGGGCTGCACGAGGGGGGACTGCACCTACAAGCACGTACCAGAGCACAAGAACATCGACAGGGACAAATTCACCAGTAGACTGGGACGTTTTTAACTTGTAGGAAACAAACAAAAAAACGCAATGCTGTGCTTCCGTAGAGACGTGATGCAGTGGTGGCACCAACGTGGGCTGTTTTGATTTTTGTGGGGGTTTAGCTGCAGGAAAAGTGCGTTTGTATTTTACTTTGTGTTGCCAGTTTGCAGCGTGATGGTCCCACCACTGTTGCACAGCTACACAATGAAACTGGAAAGTACTACTGTATTATAGTAATAATTAATGGAACTAAATAGACAGTTAACATGAGCATGGAGCTATAAATATTCTGTTGCAATATAATTTAGTCAGGGATTATCGGTGATCTAATCTGTTTAAAGATTGTGTTAACACTTGATTTTACTTTCAATGTTTTTAAGAAGAGAGTTTTCTGTTTGTCAGTCACCACTAGGTGGCAGCATTGTCTTTATCTCTTACCTCTGGGCAACAAACTGTTCTGCTTTCATTTTAAAGGCTGTGATTTAGTAGTTATGCTGCTGTGCTGTGCCATGTTTAATTCTGAATCTGCTTTATAATGTGCTTCCTGGAGCATTGGGTTTCGTTTTGTGTGTGGTCCACATCCACATCTCTAATGTAGAGTTTATTTATAACCTCTGTGATGTGTTGTCTGCTGGAGATGTTTGGACATAAACTGTAAAAGTGCCTTTCAGTAGCACTAGGGGTTTTATCATAAGTCAGTCCAGGAAGATCTGAGTTTGTTGTCCGCGTCATCATCATGCCATACATACACAAGTCTAAAGGCTGGGGTAGGTATAAGAGACAGGGAGGCCAGGTTAGAACGGCGGTCAGCCGAAGCACTGCTCCTCGATATAAACTGTAATTTTGGCAGCTGCAGTGCATTGATTAGAGTCCCTGAGTGAGAAACCCTGCACAGGCCTTAGGTTGAGCTAAGCTTTAGTGCCAGTTAAATGCCTGAAAAATGACGATTGTCCCTGAGATTTTATCTGAGGTCGGGTTCCTCTAAACCTAAAAGGCCTCCGTTCAGTTTCCAAACTGTTTTTTTGGGGGGGGGGGGATTTGTGCAGGTCTCACTCTCTCACTCAGCAGTGTTGGTACTTGGCTCCAGCAGCTCAGGGTCATTTCTGGGACTCTGGTTATGCAATGTTTAGAGTGTGACTTACAAAACCTTTTCAAATAAGCGGAATAATTACCTAAAAGGTGGGAGCAGCCTTTAGCTGTGAGAAGTGCTTCGTTGTGACCTTACAGGCAGAGCCGCTGTACTCATGAGCAGTAATTGGCTGATGGTTGCATAGCTCACAAAGCCCTTTTGATCTGTGTGTAATCTGAGAGCACTAAAGGTCTGTAATACTAATAATATGAACTCTGGTTGAACCCACTGGCAGCACTGGGACGTGCGATTGATACGTTACCAGCGTGCATTTAAACTTAGTGGTCCACTTGACTTTGCCCCACTAGAAACCTGTTCAGAAGCAGATAAGGGGCCATGGGTCTCAAACTGGCTGGAACCAGCACCCCAAACAAAGCCCTGATCCCTCACTTCACTAAAGCAAACACCAGGAAGATTAGGTGCATCTTTGCTCAGATAGTGGAACCTTCTGGGAGATTTGGGTATTTCTCTCTTTCTCTGTCTCCTTATCAACGGGAGGCAAAGGAAACAAGACAACATAGTGAGTGAGAGTAACGTCAGGCGACATGTCGCACTCCCACCTCACAGAGGTTCATCGCGCTGTATGCTGTCGGCTTACTGTCATTCTTATGGTTTTAAACTGTTGATGTGACGCGAGGGAGTAGCTGAGTCAGACTGTAGATCAACAGCTTCATTTGCTTATCAGGCAGCCAAAGTAATGCTCCACTGCATGTTCGCAGCTGCTCGAAACTCGTAACCTTCCCAGCGGGGCTGCTGCTGTCTGCTCTTCGTTTTTAAAGGAAAAACACTTTTTGACCATGGACAGGGACACTGACTTCTCAGTGTCGGATGACAGTTGTTGGTTTGTTACCTGATGTCGGTCAGATATGATTACCACACAGTCTTTTTGTCTTTAAATACTTTTAATTATCACATTTTCAGGCAGTAATTTAACTTTTTAACCTACTGAACTTAAGGAATATGCTGAGTTTTCCCCCAGATTGACAGTGGAATAATTAGTTTCTACCAAAGATGAGGTGATTTATGTATGTATATACTATATATATAAATACTGTACATTTATAATTAGTTTTTGTCTGCAGTTTATAAGAAGCGAGGTAATTGAGATCAACATGATGTTGTGATGCTCGACTCACATAATGGGGAAGCATCTGCTCCTCCGGGCTCTTCCCAACAGGATTCCTTTGTTGCACTGTGAAATGAATATAGTTAATTGTCACAATGAGAAATTGACCTTCCCTTAAATCTACACACCGGCCCGACAAGTTAAAATAGCACAAACCCAATTAGGAAATTGATTGCTTGCTTTCATTTTCCTCATTTGCATCAGGGTCATAGAGGCAAGATGAATGACCGTCTCATCTTTTGTCCACTTGTCGTTCCTGTTTGTGGATTAACTATTGCTAAGAAATGAGCAGGAGAAAAAGTCTTTTGTCTGCCCCTGACAAACGCAGTGCTGATAATCTGCTGTTAAACGGAGACCTACAGCAGACTCAAAGCCCACAGTCTTTCATGCTGCTGCACAAAGACCTTTTTATGTCATTTGGATCCTTCGAAGGACAAAATCGGTGTCTCTGCATGTTTTTGCACGTTCATTATCTTTTGGCATTGTCATGCTTATTTGGAGGCTTTATTTGAATAAATATACATGTTCTCATTCATTTCACTGTATATATAACTATGGACTGAGTTACTGTCTGCAGATAGATCTCTCTACCTACCTGAACACATTACTTCATCAGCTCTAAAACATATACCAGTCAGTCACTGTTACTCTACTCCTTCATCTCCATACAAAACATCAAACTAATAAGATAAAACGTCTTCTGCATCAGTGTGTCGACCAGCTGTTAGTGAAACATGCTAAATCAAATATACTGTCCTTCCTTTACTTTCTGCCTGAGAGAAAGAACTATGCTACACATTTCTTTATATTCAGAAAGGCTCCAGTTAATGGATTCATGTGAAAAAACAAAGGTATGGTCTTCAAATCTCCAATGATGTTATATTTCTGCACAAATCTGGGTTTTCTTTTCATTTTAATAAACTATTCAAGTGCACAGCTTTTCTGCATCTATGTGCAGGTTCTATGTTCACACTGAGAGTCTGTGTGTGAACAAAGCGTCATTCAGCAGAGGGGAAAACGACATTGACTCCCTTTGTTGTCTTTCCTGATATACAGCAGTTTAAAGGTTGAATCTCTTTCGTCTCCTTCAGATGTGCACGAGGACAGATTATGTTCTTCGGCGCCTTATTTTCGTCGTTGTTACTGTGATTGATTGAGAAACTGCCTGTATTGGAGCAAAACGTCATTAACGTGATTAGAAACATGCTAACAAAAAGGGCCTTTGGGTTTTCAAGGCACCACATAACGCACACACACTGATACTGTGAAGCTGGCCGTGCCTCAGCCTGTTCCCTTCAAGTATTTACGAACTGTAATGGGTAAGAAATATGTGGCCGTTATAATCATTAAAACCTGGAGTTTGGTTGTATTTCATCCTGTTATCGACCCTCATATCTGGAGTAACAAGTTCAAGGGCATGAAAAATGTCACAACCTGTAAATCGTCTCATTGTTGCCTCAAGGAGTTTGACTTCCAATAATTGATGCCCACTTCCATTCATTACCAGACGCCGCTCCTGCAGAGCTCTAAATACTAAATCTCTGGAGCCTTTCACGCGTTATCGGCTGGCTTTCTTCCGTTTTTGTCATTCTTTTTTTTAAACCATAGAAAGACCTCTACAATGCTGAACAAGATAATGTCACCATTAATCTGCGGGTTATTTTGTGGACAGTGATTTATAACAGGAGACACTTGTAATAAAATCTTTGCCTCCCAGGCTTTACCAAACTCTGTGCTTCCTGTTCTAATGAAACCTGCTTCCTTTGATACAGATAATTCTGAGTGTCAGGTCTGCTCCGGTAAAGCCAGAAAACTGGTGTTTATTTATGAGTAAGGAATAAAAAAATTACTCCTCAAAGCATCAGCCAAGTCAAATTTATTAACCAGTTTGTACCTCGTGTTGCTGTGTAACGTTTACCCCCATTTAAGGAGTACCGAGGACGCTGTTTATCTCCCTTCTGGCTATGGAGGTTGTGTAGTAACCAGGATTTCTGGGACAATTTAAGACTTCCTCCCGCGTGCATTCCCAGTTTGTAAGTGTTGCGGAGGATCCATCTATTCCTCCCGTAGTAATGAACCTCCCCGGGGGCCTGGGCCCACCACGTGAAGATGCCTTAGAACCAGAATCATTACCTCGGAAATGTGAGCTTCTGTTCCGTTTTCAGCAGAGAACCATTACTCTTGCCTCCTGGCACGCAGTCCAGGTATTGCCTAGGTAATTACAGTTGATCATCATTCAGACGTGCACACGGACCGCAGCCTCCTCTCTGGCATCTATGCGGGGGCAAATGTACCCCCTTACACTGCTGTTTACCCCCCTCTTACTCCTGCATGCTGGTTACACCGTAAAGAATTCTCTCGTTTTCTGTGCTCGCAGTCAAACCACAAGCGTTTTGGTAATTATCCAGTGAGACTTGGCTCTAGATGAGCAGTAGCCTCCTCTGCACAAACAAGACAATCCCAGCTCCGCCTCCCCGGTCACCCCCAAACATTTACACTATCCAGCTGTCACTGTTGCACAGTTACTAGAACCCACTGTTCACCTGCCGCTTATGACTGTGATTAATGAACGGATTATAAGAAGGATGAATTCCAGGAGCAACAAGCAGAGAGGAGCCATCTGTATAGCACGGGGGCACAGAGATGGATGGCTTCATCGCTCAGGGCTTCCTGCTTCGGATGAAACAGATGTATGATAGTTTAAGCAGCTGATTATAAGCCCTCACTATGACGTGTTTTCAGGTGGTTCACTTTGGTTCACCACTTCCAGCGTGACATATCTGAATAAATGTAGGATGGAATGCCATCAAATGTAGTACAAACATTCATGGCTTGCAGATAATGTATGTAGGGATCTCCTGACTTTAGTGGCACTCTGAGGCGGTTTTAGGTCAAAGGCCTCGTGAGGTTTGGTCCAGACACTGATGCCCCCCAGGGATATACTGTAATAACTCTGGTTGTCATTTAACCTTCTGTTGCCTTTCTCAGAGCTACCAACGGCTCAAAATTAACTTCAGTTCACTTTGGTTAAAAAATCTGACTCAGCTTTACGGTTGTTTAGATGTTAGTTAGACACTTATGTCTGATGATGCACAAGTAAGAGTGGATATTTGTAATCTTGACCTCTGACACCTGCTGAACAGAATGTAATCAGTTCATCCCTGATTGATGGGAGGGACAACCAGAACCTTTAAAAAGCATTTAAGGTTGTTATGAACATGTTTGCGTGAAGGTGATGATAAGATCTTTACAGACTTTTATTGAACAATAAAAGTCTTTTATTGAAAAATAAAAGTCTTCTGGAATCTTAAAAATCTTCGGGCTGCATTTCTTAACTCTACCTCAAAAATACAGCTTCTTGGTATGAGTCATTCTGGAGGAGTTGGGGTCACTTTGAAATGGTGGTACAATTAAAAAAAGACTTCAACTGTGTAGTTCCCCAAACGAAAATCCACTTATTCCTCTATTCAGCACATTAGGAAAAACACCAGTATCTGGGGAGACTGAGGACTCTTGATCAGCTCGCTGTTGCGCATTCCTCTGAAGACCAACTCCGTACTCTCAGGGTACTGATTAACATTTTAGATGTGAGCAAAGAAGAGAATCAATGGTGCTGTTCTGTTAGCAAAATGTGCCCTTAGCGGTTTGTTGTTTGTAATTTCAGTGAAGGTAACGCCGGTGCTAAGAGGCTGCAGCAGATAGTTTTAGTGTGGTTGACCTCCTTCAAAGAGAACAAAAGCAAACTCAAACAAAACCCTGGTGTTGTTTGCTCCCATGAGATTGATATGATGGAAACGTACGCTTAAGAAATTTGGGTCCCCGCTGTGGGGAGTGAGGGAGGGCGGTGGCCTGTTATCTAGTGTCAGAGGGGGGAAGAAAGCCTCTCCCAGGTTTGTTTGCACCTGTTGGGTTGTTTGTCGTTTAAAAATGATTCCTCAGATGAGGTGACACCAACGCTCAGTGGGGTCAGAGAGAAGAAGGATAAGTATCGTCACATCAGTGTGGTAGACACACAGACGACTGGAAGTACCTCGTTACAATGCAAAACTAAGCTGTGTTTGTCACGTACACATGCATCTCAATATACTGATATCTGTGAGGCTGTAGTCTGGCTCAATGATACGTAATCAGCATTTGCTAACTGCACACACGCCTCAACAATTTCATACCAATCAATGAAAGAGTGAGGGAACGGCCATTAACCCTCTGGGAACAACTTTATTTTCATCTTTTCCGGTGTTCCAGTCGTGCCTAGAGCCTCGTTAAAAGCGCCTCGAATTTATATACAGTACTTTCAAATTACATTGGCATTCCCTCTGCTCCACGGAGGAAGACAGAGGCAGAACTTTGTTTTCATAGAGTGTGATGTATAATGCAGAAGACAGCAACTGGCTGTGGCCAGTGTGAGTGGATTCACCCCCAGCTGTAGCCGGGTAGATAGCAGAGTCACTTATTCCAGCTCCATATATACATTAGCGTTATTAGGCAATAACCAGCTGCTGCTGACGCTGTGCTTTGGTGGTATAATTCAAGCTACGCCACTTTAGTTGACGACGGTGGAACACTAACTATGTGGATACTTGGTCCACAGCTTCGAGAGCAGCTGTGCTCCACAGCCAGAGTTCTGCCTTTGGACAGCATCTAACGCTGAAGCTGAACCAACCGTTCCCATGGATCTGTTGTAATGATAAAAAAATCCATTGTGATCTTTCAGGCTTCATGTTGCATAAAAATATTACAAATATTGGAAAACAAAAATCCATAAATGATTGATTCGAACAATTTTCCTTTTCGTGTTGGAAGATTGGTTCAGATTGTGTGTCTGTGCCATGTAGTCCCTGTGTAATCCAACAATTATTCAAAAAATGAGCCACACTGTTATTCTGGCTGACATGTTCATTCATTAACATGAACACTCTCACACACACACACACACACACACACACAGCTTGGATTGGGGCAATTTGTCACTGAAGCCAAATTTGCAAGTGAGTGAAAACTGTTAATATATACTAAATACTATGTACTGAATATCCTTCTTACTTCCCAAACACACACAAAAAAGACCTTTTAAAAATGAAAAGTACATATTTGTGACCAAATGTTAAAGATGTTCTTGTTGTGCACTTTGCTGCTGAGTGCTGAGAGGGGGGAGAAGCTGGGGAGCACGCACAGGAAGACATGCGGATGGTTCCTAATAAGAAAGAGAGAAAATAACACTGGCCCTGCGCTTCATCTAGGGAAACTAATCAGGCTTCGGTGCCGTGTTCAGTCCGTGGACTCATCTGGTTTAGATGCTCCCACTGATTTCAGGACTGAACAGGTTAAGGGGAACACCTTTCTCAGTCAGCCCTAACTGATTGTTTGCTTTGTGTTCTGTGCACCACTGCCACCTTAAACCGCAGGACACCTGTCCCTTTGTGTGACACTTAAACACACACACACACACACCCACTGGAAACCTCTGGGGGTTTCTGCCCAGTCATTGGGCACATTTTTGATGTTGAATC
>JAUMHF010000014.1:2553084-2619959 GCA_032359275.1 Microctenopoma steveboyesi | reverse complement strand
ACACACACACACACACACACACACACACACACACACACACACACACACACACACACACACACACACACACACCCCAGGGTTTGGAGAGGTCTTTTAATTAAGGGATTTGTTAATTTTCTATTCAACTTGACAGTGATGAATGGGGGAGCAGCGCCTGCCCATCGCAGCCGCGGCTGTGCTGCAGATTGTGCTGCCTAGGAGGCCTCTGGGTGCGATCATCAGAATCTGAAACCGTATTTACACATGAAGACTGTTAACCCTTTCCGAGGCAGCCACTGCATTTAATGAAGAAAAAAAAGACTCTACTAGAGGCAACTCCCACTGTGTGGAGGCCAGATAGGACTGAGAAGTAAACAGACCTAAACAACAGCCACAGATTGAACACAGAAAGCTTTGCTGCTGCTATTTGGCTACAACGGACTAGACACTCACACTCTTTATTGTCGTGCTGCCAGTTAACAGTTTAAGCTTATCCAGGAGCCTCTCAGAAACATCAACTTACTGCACGTAGTGTAAATCATAATTCTCCTTATTCCGATTCCTGTGTTATAAAAAAAACCCAAACAACAAACCACACCATTCATCTCCTACACTGCGAGTCTAAGAGTCATAATAGATTAGTCATAATTAGGGAACGTTTTAATGAGCACATCTACCAAATGTTGCTACACTTTAACTGACAAACACATTTCCTTGGCTGCAGCAGCTGAAATATGATTAGCACACTATTACAGTAGAATATAGCACTTGGTTAAAGTAAAAAATGCTGTTATCTTGATTAAAAATGGAAAAACCGAGTCCTTCTGTTGCCTAATTCTGACCATAAATAGGATTCAGCATGTTCAGAGGCAAAGCCTGTACTCAAATATAAATGCAATACTTTTTTGTTTGTAGTTTTGGTTTTCTATGTCTGTTAGACAATGTGTAATTTGTGAAATCTAATCTAATTTAAAATGTGGCTAATCAGGATTAGATATTTCATGTGTTATAAAATGACCAAGCACACGAGTAATGCAGCAACAGATCTAACAAGAACAAGAAGCAAAGCGCGTGTTAGTCAAAGTCTTAAAGTCTCCCGTTAATCTAAAGTTCGTCAGACATGCTTGGAATATATGAAGGCAGCAGTCAGCCTGTAAGGCCTGAGCATGTGCTTCGCTACCACGCTGCACACAGGTGGAATCAACTTCATTTAGATCCTAAAAGTCCGACCTTTGACCTCTCTTAAATTTAAATTAAAATCTGTCCCGTTTCTTTACGTCTTTGACAAATTAATTTTCTCTTCTGCACTGAAGTTCCCTTTATTAAATTTCAGGTGATTTATTACTACACTGTCTATAGTTTTATCTTACTCCTGCTCTCTAAATGTATTTCACATTATGTAAAGCACATTTTGAATCGCTCTATTCTCACGACGGACGTCATCCTGCGAGATCAGCTGCTCCCTTTCCTCACGTGACGGGTCTCTGAATGAAACTCTTCAAATGTAAAACAGAATGTATTTCATATTCATTATAAATACCTTCTTTGTTGCTGGCAAACATATTTTTATAAAGAATAATATAGGCACCCTGAAGCAGCAGAACCATGCATCATATTGTCCCTCATGCAATTTATCTATTGTGATATGGCAGCCATTCATCTTTTAAATGCTCTCTCATGATTTCCTTTGTGCATATAGAGCTGGAGGTGACCTTGGAAATGGACCATGTGGTGTATTCTGAAGATAATTTATTCTCACTAACAAGAAACTGACTCGCTGACACAATTTTCTTCGTGCTTTGTGCCACATACACTGAAAACTTTTACAGCAACGGCCAATGTATTCTCTTTGCAAAGAATTTATAGGGCCATGCAAATTTTGAACACGCATATGTATTTTCTTGGAGATTATGAAGTCAGATTCATTCCTTTTGTTGCACCCAATAAAAAAACTCCAGCTTGCTAATGTATCCAAACATTTAGAAACATTTAATAAAACAATGTTAATGAAGCTGAAATCCCACGGTGTGAAAACAAAACTGTGAATTATATGTTTAGTAGAATAAATTTCCTTGTAACACTGAAACACAGGAACATTTTCATTGATTCATCTCATCAGTGAAACGCCCACAATGGCAGCGAACCGGATCTTAGCTCCAATTTTAATAATAATATGCATTTAATAATATAAGACATGCAAATCAAATGATTAATATTTCACTCGAGAGTTTGACGAAAATAGAAACATAGTCACTGTCGTAGCAGTCGGGTCAGTTATCAAGCTTTCTCTGTGAGCCTGTCTTACTGGACTTGACTGACACACACACACACACACACACACACACAGTACATGCTGTTTTAATGCATATTAATGAAGTTAAACGGCCTGCTGTAGAGAGGAGACAATGGAGCAGAGGAGGGTTGGTTGTCAGCACAAAGCGTTGGACACAGGGGACGCAGAACAGGTGCAGGGGGGACATGGCAGGTCCATGTGGGACGACTCACTACAGGTTCATCAGTGCAGGAACGGATCCGGTAAAAACGCATAATGCATTATGTTGATTTTGTTTTTGTGCTGGAGGCTTGTTGTTGTTGTTGTTGTGTAAGCGCATTGTATTTCCTAAAGACCTTCTGTCAATCGAACAAGGACCAGTACAAACAAAATGTACTTGATCTTTATGTTGATTATGTTTTAAGATTATTGTAAATGTACAGTATCATTTATCTAAAAGACAAAACATAGATTCTATATAACATCTTGGGTCATGGTTTACAATGTGACTCTAACTTCTCAGATATTTGGATGATGTTAACTAATAAAACCCTGATTTAGAAGAAGCAATAACTAATACACTGTATCCGGGGTGGTGCACTAAACTGCAGTGCTGCACAAGGCGACAATTATAGTGAGCACAAATCAAATTATACATGTGTTTTTCAGTTCATCAGCATCATCCAATGTGCAACAGACTGCAGCTGCAAATTCTGACCTGAAAGAAAGTGATTCTTACAAATGAGGGTCAGATATTTGGTTACTGCTCAGTGAATGCAAAATCTTTTATAATGTTTTTCAGTCTGTAACATCTGTATCTTCATAGATCATGGAGGAAAAAGTGGGGCAGGGTACACCCTGGACAAATCGCCAGTCCATCGCAGGGCCAACACAGAGACATACAGACGAACAACCATGCACACTCACATTCACACCTACGGACAATTTACAGTGACCAATCAACCTAACATGAACACCCAACACTATGAAAAGTCATTTACACCATTATAAAAACACAGATCAAACTCACATTTCTACATTCTGGGACGTTAAAACGACTCCCCCTGCCCAGTAACTCCGTGTCCTGCTCCGTAGACCCTCCTTTGGGGCAGGAGAGATAATCAACTTGAACCAAACCACGCCCCCCCTCTCTTTTTTTATTCAGGGACCTTATCTGCGCCTACATGTAAAGCGCTCTGCACACTGGACTCAGCAAGAGAAGAGAATATCTCATCTGTACGAGCTCCATGCTGGTGTACGCATCTTTCCAAACGCGTCTTTGAACTCTGCAGTTCTGCCAGGATGGATTATTTAGACCGCGGATACCTGGACGCGCGGTCTCCGTATGATTACACCTTCAATTTCTGGAACGACTACCTCGGCCTGTCCACACTTGTCGCTAAAAATAAGATACACAGTCCGTCCTGTGGCCCCAACTCTATAACAGAGTCTCTTAAGTCGACTTTAGGCTTGGAGGACGATTCCCCGATTTGCTCCTGCGTAATTGGGCACGGCAGGGACAGCGATGCGCACTTGGACTGCTGCTGCGCGGCCCCGGGTTCCCCATCGATCTCAATCTACGATCTCAAGGAGCGCATCTCGCTGCTCAGGCCGTACGAGCATCTTGCTGGCCATTCGCCGCTGGGAGACAGAGATTCACTCTCCTACAGGGGAACTTTCGCCGGCTTGGACCTGCTCTCCATGGACCGAAGGCGCAAACAAACTCAGAGGGCGAAGCCCGAGCCGAAGGTGTGCGTGTTCTGTCGGAATAACGGCGCACCAGAGGAGGTTTACGGCACCCATATCCTGAAGACCGCGGACGGCAGAGTGCTGTGCCCCATCCTCCGGGCATACACCTGCCCTCTGTGCAGTGCCAACGGCGACAACGCGCACACCATCAAGTACTGCCCGCTTTCTAAAGATCAGCCCGGCAGCCAGAGAGTGGCAAAGGGGGGGAGAGCGATTGGCAAGAGGCTGAAGATCTTCTAGACGAGGAGGTGAATGAAGTTTGAGTTGCACTGTCTGAAATTTCTAGTAATTCTGTCCCATTTTATGCACAAGACACGTCTGGAGCGCCCTCTGAAAAAAGATGTTTTTATGCGTCACAGCTTCTTCTGTAGTGTTTTCGTCTACACGTAGTTTCCACATGGGCGCACGACTTCCCCTCCACCCCACCCCACCCCACCCCACCCGCAGGACTCGATGATCAGAAATGAACCAAAGTACTGTGTCCCTCGCGCTGTAATGAAAAGTTGCTGTGTCTCTGTTGCAGTGCTTTATGAGCAATGAATATGCAGCCGTCCTGACGCGAATGTTTACTCCCACAGATCTCAGAGAGTCTCACAGGCCAAGCAACATGCAACATTTCTCCCCTGAGATACACGTTTTCTACCAAAGGAATACTTTTTTGTATTTAGCCTGAAGGTCACTTCTGTATTGTTTATATGTGGACGTCTTCTAATCTTGATGTACTTTTATGTGGATAGTATTTTTCAGGATTAAACTGAATGTAAATGCAGCAGTTCACCTAAATGCTCTTCAAGTAGCTCATTTCTGTCACAAAAACACAAATCTTCAGTAACACACACACACACACACACTGAAATTTGTATCTGCAATTCCTGTAAATGTATACAAGGGGAAAACAATCTTAGCAAAGAAAGGACTGACGTTTAGATAAAGATAAAGTCTTTATCTGTCAATAGAAATGTTTATGTACTTATTTTTACCTTATGTTTCACTGGGAATATATTCACTGTAAATGACTTCTGAATAAACACGTAATTTGCATTTTTTTCTTCACATTACAGCGACTTCAGAAATATTACGCCATCAATCACACACACGCGTCAGCTGGACGTGTCACAGCCTGCAGCAGCAGCATCGTGACAAACAAACGTTATTTTGATTTCACATTATTCTGCTTGTGTTTGCACACACAACTGCTTTCGCCTGAAGAATGTCTCTGTCACACTCCCATGAAAAGCAAATGCGCCACCTAGTGCTCTAAAATGTTTCTGATGACACTGGACTGTTTGCCTAAAAAGGATCCTAAGCCAAACATTATGTTATGTCTCATAATATATTAGTGTTTTTAATCAGCTCTGATTGGAAATTTAAATCCATTTGACTTGTGCGTATCTTAACAAACAACTTAAACCTGAACAACCTCAGTGCCAGTTTAATTTAAAGGCAAGTTTTGATTGTTCATGTTTATATGCAGCACTCTATGATTTCAAGGGATTAAAAAACAAACTAAGTAACAGCCTTTCCCCTTTTTCTATTTTACATGTTACAGACTTCTTTTTTTAAATGCAAAGAAAGAAAAACCAAGGGAAGACCAAAGTGCTCAGCGATCACAGCTCAAACAATGAGGTAAATGTTAAGAGCTTGTTTTATTGGCCTACCTACCTAACAACGTGTGTTTATTATTTACATATGTGCTTCATAAAGAGTCAAAATCACTGTTGAGTCGACGACAACAAAAACATCTTCATGATTATACACAGACCTTATTGTTCTTTCTGTGCAAACAAAGGCAGCTGGTGTAAATGTATTTCTGGTCCTAAGAGGCTTAAATACATTTTCCCGTTACACATATCAGTATAAAGTTCTGAGTAGTTTCGCGCCAAAGAGCCTTTGAGAAGTTTTTCATTCACTGCGTATCTGAAACAAACTGACGGAAAGTCTGCTCCAACTCTCTCTCTTCTTCAAATCAAGAGCTTTAAGTGTTTCTATCTGCCAGTGTCTCTTATTAAACCAAATGTGTCAGTGTGTGTGCATCACATTATAACTGCACCCCATCTGTTTTACTCCAGGTACATGTTCTTTTATTTATCTAACTCATATTTGACTGTATCAGTGTTTCATGTAAAGCATAGACTAGTTGTTGAAAGGTGCTGAGCAAACATTTCTATATTGCTGCGACGGCGTCATACTTGCACACAGTCACTGCACATGCCAATGCGATAAGCTGTGTTTGAGTTTGTATTTTTTTTGCAGGTAGATCTCTAACTGACACTGCCTAGTTGAACTTCCTAATTACTGGCACCTTTTATCTCTTTTTTAGGTTTGAAAACAACACTTTTAGGCCATTACAGCTAAAAACGTGTCTGAAAAAGCTGTCATGAAAAAGTGATGCCAGGCTTTTCTCCTTGATGCAAAAACAACACAATTTTCTTAAAGTGTGGAAAGGACTGTGTTTCAGGGAATTTGCACGATTTGCTTGACAAATGCATTTATGTCGAGCAATGCAGGTAACCCACGTAATCGACTGCATTCTCAGTGCAGATTAAAATAAAAGCCTGCTCTCCCACATCTTCTCCGTCTGCTGGTACTACCTGAATCTGAATTCCAGTTGCTATTGGCCCAGTGGCTGCTGACAGCGCAAATGTTTCTCTGTGGTGATGGGGAGGGGGCATCTTGCTCATTCTCAGTGATGAGGTGCAAAATAATGGGCCATAAAAACACCCATATACTTAAAGGGGAATCTTACTCTTTACTATCCAACTCTCATGTTGACAGAAAGGTTTTAGAAGAGTGCAATGGCTCAAACGAAGGAGATTTTGTTGATGAGTCCACCATCAGGAGAACGTTGAGGGTGTGCATGGTAGGGTAGCACGAATGAAGCTACTGCTCCCCCAAAAAAGACACTGCTGCCCAGCTACAGTTTGCTCAAGGTCATGTCCGGATAAGGCAGAAGGCTGTTGAGAATAATACGCACATTCTACTGGAAAATGTCAAAAGCATCAATGCATAAGCCACAGAGGAACAGATCATGCAGCGAGAAAACAAACCTAAATACACACATTTTTCTAATAACCTATTGTTAAACAGAATGAATGTGATACTTGGGAAGGACTGAATTCAAGTGCTGACGTCTGTCTTCTGGTAAATATCTCTACACATTCAGCCAATAATGTCCACCATGAACCACCATGTAGGTATATCTCAGAAGTTCACACTAAGCTGCTGTACACAAGCACTGGGATTAGATATTATAAGAAATGTAGGTTCCAGTGTTGTTAGAAAATGAGCCAAACTAATGACAAAACATCAAGATGTCGGTGTCTCAGCTGCTTCTATTTTGACTTTTCTTTTTTCTTAAACGTGACCGTTGTGCTGAAGACGAACATAGCACTCTAATAAAGCCTAATTCATCTCTCAGCTCAGTAACTCCCGGCTCTGTCCCTGAGTCCTGACACTCTGAAGGAGTTTAATGTCGGCTAGATACTGTCGCCAGTCCAAGTGTATCTGTCATCAGCTTTGTTTTTGAGCAGCCATCTGAAAAGCTTCCTGGATAAGAAAACGTCTTAGTTTTCAATAAATGCTTTAGAGAGACTGTCTGGCTCAACCCTGGATGTTAAACATCAGGTGTGTTTCATACTGTCAGCAGATAACCCCCCCCCATCCATCCATCCATCCATCCATCCCACACACAAATGCTGTCAGTCAGAGCAGCTTAAGAACAGCAATGACTCATCAATTTGCATTTTAAATAGATGAAGTTGCTATGTTTTAGGAAACAAACATTTTTAGGAAAAATGAAAGACAAATGGGTTTATACACATATTACATGTATTAGCAATGCAGCTAGGAAAAAAGAAGCAAATCAAAACTACATACAGAAGAGGAATGATTCTAAAATAGCATCTGTACTGTTCAGTGTGTTGGAAATAAAATATCCGTGTTTATGTTTTTATAGAAGTAGTGGTTACTTTACAACAAGTACCATGAAATCTCTGTGGTAATTAATGTATTGTTTTCTAAAGCATTAAAACATTTAGGGTCCGCCTGTTAAGGCTGACCCTAGAGAGTAACCTCTATAAACAGATACGCTGTCACGGTCGATGAAAAAGAAATCATCTCTACCACATCTTCTCTGTATGCTGTTGTTGAGAGTGAATCTGAAAACCAACCTCCTCACTGCAGCAGTGTGCTATTGGCTCAGTGGCTGCTGACAGCGCTGCTGCTTCTCTGTGGGAGAGGGGAGGGGGCATCCTCACTCTATAAAAGCCTGAGATCTGCAGCATCACCGAGCTGGTGCAGTGCAAAAACGCTTGCTCATCCTCACTGATGGTGTGCAGAACAAGGGGGACATTAACCTTCTGAAACTAAAACATCCATATCCTTTTCTTAAACTAACAAAAAATCCTAAACAAAAAAATCATCATGAGCTACGATTCTTACTCCTCCTACCGCCGCCCTTGGGACAACTACAGAGGCTCCCGAACCACCACCAAAACCTCCATGTCTTCCTCTCTCTACTCTTCTTCCCGAGCCCCACCATCCGGGAAGAGGATTGTGAGGCTGGCCTCCTCTTCCCTGCCGGACGGGTCTGAGAGGATGGACCTGGCTCAGGCCAGCTCTATCAACACAGAGCTGCTGGGCCTGCGTTCCCAGGAGAGGGAGCAGCTTGTAGATCTGAACGATCGCTTTGCGATGTACATCGAGAAGGTCAGGAACCTGGAGCTGCAGAACCGAGCTCTGTTAGCTGAGCTGGAGTCACTGAGGAGGCGGCAGAATGACCCATCCCGCCTACATGCACTCTTTGAGGGGGAGGCACGGAGCTTGAGGGCCATGATTGACTCGGAGAATGGTGAGAAGATGCGGATGGAAGCCGAGAGGGACTACTTGCATGATGTGTATGAGCAGATGAAGGAGCGCTATGAAGATGAGGCAAGGCGTCGCATGAATGCTGAGGAGGCTCTGCAGAGGGCCAAAGAGGAAGCAAGTAGAGCGGTGATCTCCAAGTGTGATGCAGAGGCCACGGTGGACTCTCTGTGTGACGAATTGGTGTTCCTGAAGAAAGTCTTTGCAGAAGAACAAACTGAACTGCAGGCCCAGCTGCAGGTGGCTAGCATCACCGTGGATGTGGAAGTGTTCAGGCCTGACCTCTCAACCGCCTTGCGAGACATCCGGGGGCAATACGAGCGACTGGCAAACAAGAACATGCAGGCTGCCGAGGACTGGTACAAGAGCAAGTTCGCAAGCGTGGCGGAGATGGCCAGCAAAAACAACGAGGCCGTGCATGCCATCCGGGAGGAGACTATGGAGTACCGGAGACTGTTACAGACCCGCTCCTCAGAGATTGAGGCTCTCCGGAACGTCATTGACTCCCTAAATAAGCAGCTGGAAGACTTGGAGGAATCACAGGCGAAGGAGGTGGCAAAGTACCAGGTCAGTCTGCAGGAATATTCATGTGACCCAACCCTACTGAGATGTTTTGAAATATACAACGCTCCATTGTAACTTCAGAAGTTTGCTGCTTTTAGATCAGAAACAATCTTAATCTTATTCTCAGAGCCTTTCTGTAAGTAAGTACCACTCAGAATAAAATCAAACACTGTAAAAAGCAGAAAGAGGACATTTCTGCTACAAGCTGATTTCTTATTTATTCACTACACTTAGTAGAGCAGCACACTATAAGGCAGTGCTATCTGACAATGAATGGATTGTTATTTTTGCATCCACAGATGAGGATAAACGAACTGGAGCGGGACATCGCTGAAGCCAAACAGGAGATGGCTCGCTACCTGAGAGAATATCAAGACCTTCTCAACGTGAAGATGGCTCTTGACATTGAAATAGCTGCATACAGGTAAAACCGTCACCAACTCAAAACACAAACTACATGTGACAAATATTAAGCGTTAACATTTTCCTTCTTCTCAGGAAACTTCTGGAGGGTGAAGAGATTCGCCTGACCTATCCTTCCCTTCCTTTCGCAAACTAAATTCCTAATGCCACCGCCAGTCTGGCATGAACCTGAATTCTTCATACCATTCTTCCCCCTGCCCTGCCCTGAACATCGTCTCTTGCCCTCCCTCATTTCTTCTAGAACCTCCTTTACCCCCCCCCCCATCCTTTCTTCACTTCTCCCTCAGCCAAACTACAAACCAAAGCTCATGCGCCCTTGTGCTAAACAAGAGGTCCAACAGAAGTCCCCCTTCTTCTACACACGTTCTTACACCACACACCAAGAAAACGGACTGCATTAGTTACATGGCTGTGCTGGACAGTGCTAATGTTTTGGCTGAGTTGCTCTGTGTCACACACGTTTAAGTCCAAGCAGCGGAGATAGTATTTGACCCCCTCGGTGTGCAAACACTTGACCAATTGTTTGCGAAGGTGGACACAAATCTCAATTATTTCTGGATGCTTGGACTTTTACTTGTGCTTTGTTGATCAAGAAGCCAGTCAGTCAGTTATGCACTGTCCTGCACCCCTGGTTCTGTGGTAGTCGTCAGTGAAACAGTAAGCTTAAAATGTTCTTTTTACTGTACTAGATACACATTTTGTCCTCCTTTGTTAATCTTCCTCAGCAATTGCATCTACACAATGAATAAAATAAGTGTGAAAATTTGTAATTGCTATGAAACCAGATGTTCAAATGCTGTGGAAGACATATTGTTTCTCATTGGAATCATGCAGTGCATCTCTCAGCCTGTCTGCATTAGATCTCTTTGTTCTGTACGTCCATTCAATGTTAAACTATGAAACTGAAAGGTAACTGCAGGAGCTCCTTGTTGTTTGTTCTGTTGGTCTTAGATATAATGGTGCTTTACATCTGTGAAACTAATACAGTACAAAGTCTGCACCATTATGCTTGGTGTACCTGTAACAGCCGGCAACAAGCTTAATAAACATATAACTGACCTGCATATAAGTTCATAGTCTGTGTGTTCATTCGACAGTTTCGGGATATTTAGAGGACATAAGAACCTGTAGATTTACAGAACAGAATATTTGTTTTCATTTAAACCCCCCTCATAATACATTTTAAAACATTTGCTCTAATGACAGATCAGATCTATTATAAGACACAATAACTGTAATTGTGAGGCTTTCTGTGCCGCATCATTCATAATTCCTTTGGGTTTAGTGAGTTGACGTGACTGTTTTTTCTCCTGAAAACACAGTACAACTGCAAAAATGTAGACCACATCCTATTTACAGTTCTCCTTACTTACACCTCTCAATGTCACCGGAACAACACGCGGCAGCACTGCACCATTTCCCATGATTCCAAGTTGCTGGTAAGATCTGTAAGCTGGTGATCAGGCATCCCTGAAGTCACAAAACATGCAATATTAGGTACAGAATAAGGAGTAACTCTCTTTTTGACTAGTCAGCTGTTGGTGATATTGTGTACTGAACAACATGTATTCAACAATAAAGAAAATAATGGCCCCCCACCTCTTTGGTTGTTACAAACATAAAGGAATTAGGTTGTAAGGAATATTAAAAGCACAGCATTAAAACCACAGATTGATATTAAGAGCAAATATTTGCATATATATTGTTATTGCTGACCTATCTATATTAAATTAATTAAATACTCTGGTAAAGTACAAGTACCTCAGAAATTAAGTTGTGTCATTTTAGTAAATTAGTTTAGTTTCCCAGCTGGGGACACAAGAGTAAACAAGACAAAAGTCTACTTAAATGGCCACAGACAGCCTGTTAATGATGCTTTTACCACTATTAGCCTGCTTAGCTAACTACTTAGCATGCTAGCCGGCGGCCATCTCCTGTGCTTTACGTTAGCTTTGCGGCTCGAAGTTAGCCACACTTCACAAAATATGTTACAAGTAACAAATAATAGCCCTCTTTATATTAAACACGGATAGCACAAACATGCTCTCATCTAAAATCCCAATTTTTAACCTGCAGGTGGCGTTAGCATTCGGACAATCGCTTACTTTGCTAATCACTTCCTGGGGTTAGAGGTCACCAAAATGGCCGCTGCCTTCCACCGATAACGTTCCGTGTCAATGTTACAACGCAGCCGTTAGCGGGATGTTTCTGTGTTAACTGTTGCTTTAGTCGATTTTACTTTCTGCGTTTGTTCCCGCATATCTACGCCGACATGTTCCAGGTTATCGGCGGGAGGAGCGTCCAGGCGGCGCGGCTCCTGGCACCGAGAAAGGGCGTGCTCGTGGAAGCTGTGCGGGGCAGAAAGTCCCGCACGGACCCGGTGGCTAAGTCCAAAGCGGGGCGAATCAAAGTGCCTGCACCCGTGGACCCAGTGGAGATGGTGGTGCTCAAGGAGCGGTACACGGAGTACCAGCTGATGATGCGGGCGCTGCGGTACGTTAAACTAAGAGAGTCTGATTTAAGATGAAATGAATGCATAATGGTTGCAAACGGCTTTTTTTTTTATTCTTTTAATTGCCAAAACTCTCAGATAAAAAAATTCAGCTTTTTGGGGATTGGGAACATATTAGTTTAAACCATGTTTAAAAATACAACATGAAAACATTACTTTTTATTCTGACCTGCCACTGAAATACAGTTTGACATTTAAGGCATGTATGTGATACAGACATGCATCATGTTTCACTGCCACTAATTTAAATCATAGTTGTTTCCAATAAGACAAATCTGAATATTTTGTCATTTCTGTGAAATGACTCTGTGCTCATTTAAACTTTTTCCTCTGCGATTCTCAGTCTAGAGTTTAAGGAGGAGGTGCTGAGAAGGAAGTACCAGGAGGAGACAGGCTCCATGGCAGAGGAGAGGGCAAGGCAGGAGGCGGAGGAGCATCGTGGCCTCATGGCCTGGAACAACGAGGAGAACCTCCGCATGCTCAAAATCAGGTGAGAACAGTGAGATTAATTCTGAAGACTAATCCAATCTTAGAGCAGTAAATGTATTTATGTGTATATAAGGAAGGAGAAAAGTTTTGTATGGGCATAAATGTTTTTGATTCCACAACATCTTTGAGATAATGTTTACATTATAGGCCAGAAGTCACTTATATGGACAGCCCTTACTTAAATCATCAACCTACACACTTTTACATTTTGGAGAATTAAGTACAGTTAATCTGCTACTAGTAGATCCAGTTTGTATTCTATACATTACTTTAAAAACAATCCCTGTTCCTTTCACATCACAACAACAGTTAACAGACAACAGTCAAAATTAGATTGATAGACATCTTTATCACCACCTCCTCTGCACCTGCTTACAGAATGACGAGGCTCCAGAAAGAAAACAAAGAAGCTGAGCGCAGGAAGTTGGAAGGTGCCATTCAACGTGAACAAGAACTGCAGGAATTCATCAAAGAAAAAGAGAGGGAGATTCTGCAGTTGCAGGTTTGTGTGTGGTTTTCTCTACAGTCCGTTTTGCATGTGCACTTGGGGCACTACCACAGATAATCTGGAATGATAGAGTCATTATGCAAGTAAAACTGGAAGTAGTAGCTTAAAAAGTACTCCACTCCACTCAGGCTACATATTTACAGAGTTACTCTTAAGTGAAAAAATACAGATGCTTCACTAAGAAAAAGCAGAATCTCGCTCTAACTTAACAATTTCTTATTTTGCAGGACGACGCAAAGAACTTCATCACTTTGGAAAACATGGATCAGCGTATTGAAGAGGCTCTGGACAATCCAAAGAATTACAACTTTGCTATTGATAAAGGAGGGAGAATTGTTAAAGAGACTTTGCTGCAGTGAAACAACGGAACAGGGAGGGAGCACTGAAAAACATTCAGTGGCTCATTCATCAGCAGGGACCTTCTGCAGAACATTTGTTGATGGACAGGTGTCATGTCTGCTGAAGAAAACCACGAGCTTGGAGTAACGCAACCACTGTCTGCTTGTGATACGTAACGTGAAGTAAATTAACATTTATCTGCGTTTCTACCAACGAGTCTTTCTGACTATCGGGAGATTATGATTAGAGAAGAATTAGGCTCAGACTCTTTACTTTATTTGAAGACTTAGTTAAAAGTTACAAACAAGACGCGTGGAAAGTCGTTATGCTGAAAGCTCCACCTTCGTGTCGGATGGTTGTAAACCAGCTGTCGGCCTAGTTTTTATTTGAGTCAAATCACCACACATGCGCTCTGATGGGTTTATAAGGCTATAGTAGAAATGTATTTAAATAAATGACTGGGCTTTGAGATGGCAGAATACGTGTACTAAAAGTAAGTGACGTTAAAGCAGCAGAACGTCCATCGACATGTTGTCAACCGCTTTCTTTCCTGCACTCCAGGAATATAGGATCACGACTGATTAAACTTTGCTTTAGAGCCAAGAAGGCAGAATCACAGCTTTGGACCTTCAACAATTTGACCTCACACAATGAAGAATTTCTAATCAAGTAAGTCCAGTAAATCCATTTTATTTGGCGCAGTAGGTGTGATTACATCAGGGAGCATACAGCAAGCGTTCAGGACAACACGTGGCTTCAAACTGGTTCCTAACAAGTGTTCTCCAGCACCTTGATGTTGTTAAGTAATAAATATATTCACAAAATGCTGTGGAAGCTAAACCTAAAACCGTTTCTGTGGATAAGATGGTAGAGAGATGAAGAGCGGTCAGCACCAACCAAGACTCCCAATCCAGAGCGATTCGTCCAGGTAACGGGTTCAGTGCTTTGCTAAATCAGCCAGTGTGAAGCTGCAAATCTTTCATCAAGCTGCATTAAGCCTCTGATTTTTCTAGTTTTACCAACGAGTAACACTTCAGGTAGTTCTGAACCTGCATGCTCCATGAAAAAAACCACTGGTTATAAAAAAAAGACAAAGCACCTCACATATAACATCCAACAGCACGCTGTACATTGGTCAGACACACACGCACACATTTCAAAATATAGCATTAGCTCACGAGGAAGAGAAAAGAAAACCCAGAACATCAGCACTTGAATATTCAAGTATAACGACTCATACGACACATTCACCAGAGAAAATACTGTCCTCTTCCACCACTACAAATACTCAGAGTTACATAGGGGACTCGATTGTTTGTACCTGAAGACTTGCTTTGTAAACTAGTGTGTTTTTATTTGTTTTGGTTCTTTATTTGTTGTGGCACTAATACTTAATTAACCTGGTTATTTAGCTGCCCGGGGTATTTCTCAAACCTCCTCTCCGCCTCCTCACTGAACGCATCACCTGTAGAGATTAAAATTAACAGTTGATCGGACTGAAAATAAATCTGACAACATGACCTGATTTGAGCATTTTTAACCACTCACCAATGTGGCAATTATGGAGCCAGATTCTATGTCCATCATATTTACAGTTGCATTTCATGCCGTTGTTGGTGAAGTCACTCTCAGCCACCTCGTGGTTTGGATTGATCACAACCTACGGAATTAAAAAAATAAAAATCAACATAACACTTATTAATAGCGTGTACAAATACTATTCTTAAATGATGTGAACTAATGCACTAATCAATTACTCTACTTGTCATAATGTTTATTCACAGTTACACAAACGTTCACGTCAGACACGTCACAGTTATTATGAAGTGATTCGGATGACTTGGTAACATTAAACTGATTTGCTTTAGTAAAAATGAGGGTTTTGCCCTTTGTGCTTTTCCTTCTACACATACTCACTTGCATGATGTAGTTTCCTGGTTTGACGTCTGTTATGTCGAGCCACTGGCAGTCGATGTCGTGACGGTACAAGTCCCAGCAGCCCACCGTGATGCCCTGATCACCAAAGTTTGCACACTCGTACCTCTTAGAAACACCTGAGTATCATAAATAAGTGAATAAATAGTCGTAAATTACAATTCTTATAATCACTGACATGAAAACAATGTACTGTACATATTTCAGAAATATGTTCAGAAACTGCTACTACAATAGTTGCTGCTGGCATTTCAGTCATGTTTTGTGTTGATTTATACCAGAGTCATGGTAATGAGCCAGATTGTTCTGTGTCAGTGTTTGTAGCTTGTCTCTCACCCTCTTGACAATCTGTGTCCTCTAGGCAGAAACTGGCTTTGTGTCCCTCTGCCACTTTTGTACCATTTGCATTGAGCAGATCATAGTGTGTGAAAACATCCATGCTGTGGTAGTGGCTGTAAAGTACAGAGAAGAAAAAATGAACTTTTTAGTCAATGGGACGAGTCACGTTTATGCTTAGAACTAATTATAGGTCACGTGAAACGGGTGCTTGCTTCTGTTCAGCTGTCAAATGTGCATCTGGAAGAAACGTGGATTTTTCATTCGTAAACTCTATGATATACGTAGATACATTTGTTTTAAACATCAGATAATTTATCTGTATTGTGTAGCTACAAACTATAGCTAGAGACAAGTAATCAAGTAAAGCTTTTGATACGTAAATGAAGAAAATTAGTACTGCGCCAGATTTCTACTTCAGGCTTTGGCTCTCACACACTGTGAGCATTAAATTCATGCCTGCATAAACAGATATCTGAGAAGCAGAGAAAAATTAACAGCAGAATGATGAAAGACGTCACTTCTTACTTCTAGCTGGGTAAAAAGCAGGAGATTCGAGTCTCCTAGAGATTTTTAAAATGACATTAAGATTCTACATATGTGCATCTGTGTCAACACCTGCGTCCACGTTTTCTGCTGTACTGACTCATATTCTCCCTCATGAAGTTTCACTTCCAGAAATGTTTGCATGAGTAAAATTCCAATTTAAACAAGCTTATCTTCCAGAGACAGAGTTAGAAAATACCCATGGCAGGCGTGCCAGACCCACGAGTGGCGCCCAGCCTTTGGCTTAAAGTCAGCCCGACCAATGTTGTGGATCTGGGAGGAGAAGCGGAGCAGGCGTCTGTGCCCGTACGGCCAGTTGGCCTTAGCTGCAGATTTTGACAGGCAGTCTTCTTCAGCAGCACAATAGAGCATGTGCAGAGGACGATCCTCAATGTAAACTGTCTGCTGGACCAGAGAAGCGTTGAGGACGAGGTCAGAGGCCGCTGCATCCATAACAGTAAGAAGGGGAAATGTTTTTTTTGAAGAAACATATTAATAAATAGTTTAATCAGATAACAAAACAGGAGAGAGATCACACAACTTTCTCTTCACATTGTAACTTAAGCTGCATTTCAGCTGAGGAAAGTGTAGGTTATAGTACAGCGTACGTAACGTAATATTTCTCCTACAACGATATTTAAAATGATACGTATGAGCTATCAAGTTGTCATTTATGAGATTTCCATTTGTTTCTGTAAACCTACTCTCAGAGCAGATGACTCCCGCTGCAAACTTTGGCACCGCTCTCTGGCAGCTGACAGTTTTGTGATGCTGGCAGTGGCTCAGAGACATCTCGTCTCCCGTGCACTTCACACCGCTCATGACCATATCTGTCACATTACTGCTGTCCCAGTACCAGGTTTCCTTAGATGGGGTCACACGATTGCAAACGGACAAACATGCGAAGAAAAACAAAGCACTGATCAGAAAATAATTATTTAAACATGCAGCTGCAGAGAGTTGAAAAACAGCTGGTCGTGACTCGTTTTGGGCCGCTCACCGAGGACACGGTGTCATTCTGACTTCACCATCACTGCTGTGTCAAGTGTGTCAGCTAAACCTCAACGCCAATTTATTTTTATATACAAGAATTATGAATCTGGACTGTAGATACCTCAGTCACTAGCAATACTTGAAGAAGTAGAGTTTCTTGAAAAAGAGAATTTTCTGCATCCACATGGGAAAATATTGTGTCCACTAAGCTAATGTTCTAAAGTCTAAAAGTAAGAAATTATCATCACAGCCTTAAACACCATCATCATTTGGTCACAAACTGTTTTTTTCCTTCATTTTTTGATCTTTGGTTGTTTTCGACTTCAAAGTCAATGGTTTTATCAAATTACTAAAACTAGAGCTATTAACTAGAGCTCACGTCATTTTCGTCATATCACCTTTGGATTATTTAACGGCCTTATTTCTTAAAAAACATCACGTTGCTTCTAACATTTGAACAAATAATCATTTCTAAAATGTAATGAATTGGCAGGACTATGCCTCATAGGACACAATAAGTCAGATAAAAGTCTCACTGTGGAATATTAGTGTTGTTGCTCCTACTTACAGTGACAGCATGCATGGAGTAGCCGAGCCCTAGCTGCCTGCAAACCACCATGGCTTCCTTTGTGGTCCAACCTGTGCTGCACACTGTGCCCCACTTGGACCCAACCTGAACCTCCACCCGGCCCTCATAACTGCTCCGGCCGCCTACTATTCGGATCTGCAGAAATGTCCTGCTGGGAGTCAGTGAGGGGACACACTTCCTGTCTGTCCCTAAACTGTCTGGGCTAAAATTACTGGTGTTCATATACAGTCATCTGGCAGTGGAAAGTGTGAAGCAGCAGCAGTTTGGTTAGACTCCACTGGGTCAATGTGGTTTCCACATGAGGTCACCACTTGGCTCTGGTGGAGAGTGGCTTTGAGTTTCATTAGAAACTGAACTGAACAGTTTCTAAACAGAAGCTCTGATGAGAATTGTTATCTTTCCACAGAGAACAGAACAAAACAAGGTCTGTTTTTTTCATGCACAGAAAGATGCATCTCCTCCATAATAAAGTTTTTATCCAGGTCGCCATCTTCAAATATATTCTCATTTAAAAACGCATACACCAAAAACTTTTTATAGCTATGTTTAGGAATAATCTTCATTTAAAACACGTAGTAGTAAAACTATTTAAAAAAAAACCTTTAACCATAATAATAAATGTCACTAATGAATTAAAAGTGTTATATATTTGAAGATGCATGCACAAAGTGTGAAAGAAGAACTCGACTTTCAGAGGCCAAATTATAAAAAATACACCTTCCATCCCAACTACAGGTCAACAAATCCAAATGGAAAGGAAAATATTGGCACCTGCCTGATTCTTTGAATTAAATAACAAGTCACAATCATTAGATGGTTCAAACAGAATTTCTCTTGAATGACACTTTGAGTCATTCAGGAGTCTGTATGGACAACTTACCTGCGACACAACTACATGACAGGAAAGGGATTTTTGTACGGCAGAGGAAAGCGGACCACGTTTATGACATGTATTATATTTGTATATGTCATATACTGTATGTCAGTGACAAAAGACAGCTCTGCTGCAGAAAGTTGCTTTCTGTGGTGTTAATAACCTACTTGCAGGCCCTGGTTAGCGTAGCCCAAACCCAGTTGCCTGCAGGCCACCATGGCCTCCTTGGTGGTCCAGCTCTCTCCACAGATCAGACCCCAGCTCTGTGTCCCGTTACTGTCCGTGCTCAGCACCTCTACACGGCCCTCATAGCGGGTCCGTCCGCCTGTGATTCGGATCTGTGTGGGGCCAAGGAGTTAGGAACCACAAAGCAGAGCGTAGATACACATGGGCCAGAGTGGAGCCAGAACAACTCTAAAAATCTTCACATGGTATATATATCATGACGAATCTGATGATGTTACATTACTGCTGATATAAATAATAAATATAATTTGATAAAAGGCCACTGTGTATCTACAGGAGACATAGAAGAATATAATCTGGCGTAATGCAAACTCTACAACCAGTCTCTATATTAAAAAAGGAAAATCACTGTTGCCAGAAAAACAGGAGAAGCAGTTTTCACATTTTTCATGGCTGCAGTGATGAAAAATATTAGTTTGTTAGAACAAACCAAACAATCAGACAGTAAAGAATTGGGTTGATTCTCTACTTGGGTTAGGTGTTCCTATGCTACATTAATAAAAGCAGAACAAAGCTAAAACATATATAATGCAGTTATGCATTTCAATTTTCATAATTCATACATATATTTAAGCACAAACATTGCACAATTACATAATGTATGAACAATTAAAGCTACTGTGTAACTTTTCCTCAAGCTAACAGCGCAGCAGTCAGACATTCAAAGAGGTTCAGGTCTGACCGAGTTCTCGAGTCCCATGTAGGGCACGTTGCAGCGGACAGCAGCGTCCTCTGTGTGCTGACAGTCCTCTGATGTGATGTTTTTAACGGGGCAGTTCCAGATGGACTTCTCGTGGCCCAGGCACTTCACCTCGTTCATGTAGATCGGACCTATTCCTGGATGGAACAGCACAGACAGCAGCTTTAACAAGATCAAAACTCACGACTGTCAACCAGAATCAGTCAGATCAAATGTAATTTCTCTGTCTTATATTAGACACTGTTTTATTTCTGTCTTCTCAGTTTTCATCAACAGCACGAACTGATGGTTTTTCATTAAAATGTTTTTACATCTCTTTAAAGTTAGAGATGGAGGGAGATGATCCACTGTGGAGAGTCCTAACAAGACCAACAAGAAGACTTTTAAAGGTGAGTTCAAAGTGTTTGTGCTAGTTCAGGGTTGCAACCCCTCCAGCTTAAGCCTAAACATAGTTAATGCTGGTGCTTGGACCAAAGCAGAGAAAAGTGGAATTCCCTTGCTATTTTGCCTGTTAGTTTAGGAACTATATACTTAGAATATGCAGTATATTTCCTGTTTGACAAATAAAAAACTGGCAGTCGTAGATTTTAGTTCTGCCACGCACCTCTTGAAATAATACTCTGCTCACTCAGCGTTCAGCCTGAGGCATGTCTGACTAACATGCATGTTCTCTGTCAGTACCACCCTGTGTTACATTCACACCGTCATCCGTCCGTTTTCTGTAAAAGAAATTCTTTCAGCCAGGATATTTTCTAACTTCAGTGACGTTGAGGAATGTTTCTTGAACTAATCCTGCCAGCTGGTGGTCTGAAATCCTTCTGAGCACAGAGAAGGTATGCTGCTTCGTCAAGGAGATCCTGTGATGAATCTCCTCTATGGAAAAAGTCTCACACACACACACACACACACACACACACAGTGTTTCTAAGAAGTGCCCTTCCAAAGACTGCTTGTTTCTCCTTTGATGAAATCTTTGGAGAGTTTATACTAAACAAACTTAAGTGTCCTTTTATCATTATTATCACGAAAACAACAAATATGCAAAGATGAATTATTATAATAATATTTATCTATTAACTTTTATTGTGAATATTTATCCAGTTACATACAATGTGACTGAAAATGGGTCCTGTTAGCACAGTAAGATTATTTCTTATGTGATAGAACTCATACTATAATATTTATTTATTATTAAAAGTCTCTATTATAAGACAACTTAATATTGCTTTTATCTATAAAAAGGAAAAGCAAACTACTCAAATAATAGCTCAAGGGCAAAACAGATTGGTATGAAGTCCAATCAAAAAGTTCCACCCATCCATGGAAAATGACCGGATAAAGTGATTATTGTCCTCAAGTTAAATTAAAATTAAATAGAGTTAAATGTTAGTGGCTCAGACAACAGTGGGTTCATAAAACCCCCTGATTCCTTTTCATGTGAAATGATCCATAGCTTTTCTGGAATAACTGAGGCTAGGGAACAAATAGTAAACTGTTATACAAGCTTTTCTAAACAAGCAATCCCTGCAGGAATGTGGACTTATTTAGGGATGACTGTCAGTTCTCTGGGGTAAGAGAGATTAAATAAGCTGCAGGCGGGCAGCCGATGACCCAAGTCAACACCTTCTGCCTCAGGTGACAGGTTTAGAGGCATTTCATTTAAACAAAGACCTCTCCTGGCCAAACATAACTTTTTGAGTTAGTAGATTAAATATTATCTATAACTGCTGGGTGAACCTTTATATGCTTGTTCAGGACAGATTGGTGCCTCTACGGTTGAACACAATGAGGTTGTTCCACAAGCTGTGCCAAGTCACACTTGGGTTGAACATTTCCAAGTTTTGCCTCTTCTCAAACATAGGGTGGATTTTTGCTTTTTCACTGACCTTCTGTGTGAAGTAGGCCGACTGAACAGATATAAAGATTCTTTAGATGAGACATTTAACAAGAAAAAAACAAGTGACTTAAATCCTGATTAATTTAAATAGACTGGTTTGTTTATATGCTGACATTTATTTAGATATAATAATCATCTATGATTAGATAGATCACAAATCGGCCAACATTTTTTAAGTGTGCTCCTTTTTCTAACCTTGTCCCATACGAGCCCCAGTCAGAGCCTCCTTAGCGCTGCCATAGCCGAGCTCCCTGCAGACGACGCTAGCAGACAGCAGGTTCCAGCGGTCATCGCACACTGTTCCCCACTCGTTGTGTTTCAGTACCTCCACGCGACCTTCGCCAACCCTCGCACCTCCCTTCAGCCTCACGTTGCTCTAGAAAACAAACAGGCACAATAATTATATTACAATGTATTACCTTCACTTACGTTTTGAAGCCCCAATTTGTTTTAAGTTAGATAAAAAATGTGTTAGACTTAGCACCCTGCTTTAAGTTAAAGAAATGTAGTGTACCGAAATTTTAAGCTTCTTTTTCAAGCCATTGTTTTGCATGAACTGCGGCCCTGGCATGCAGCTGATGACAGCCGCCATTCCGCCCGAGCAGGACAGTGTGGTGTTCGGTTTGGTGAACTCCAGGGGGCAGGCTGCCAGGTGGACCTCTGTACCAGTACATGCCACAGAGTGGATGTGGAAGTAGTTCTTTTGACGCTCCAAATACAACCTGAAGGAGGCAGAGGCAGAAAACGAGTCAAATACTGGAATAATTAGATGTTTTTGTTTTTATGAGATAATAAATACGTTCTAAATAATTCAGTTGTCTCAACAGAACACAGAATACAACAACAGCTGAATCATATTTTATGAGCCCCCCAAAAAAGAAATGTCAATCAGTCACGAGTACACAACACAGATCCTGTTTGAGATGAGCACAACACATACGTCACCACCATATCCGCTGATAGTAAAAATAAAATAATCCATTATCCACACAAACTATCACAGATTACTGACAAACTACACAAATTACTGATGTTGTAATGTCACAAAAGAAAAGAATTTCATCCTGGAGAACAAAAGTACATCTGCAGTAAAGTCAAATTACATTAATTATATAAACACATAATTCAGAAACCAGTTTAGGAAATACATATGTATGTTCCCTCCCTAGCAGTCTTATCTGCCCTTTAGCGGTGGAAACAATTAGTCTGACTTGTCCTGAGTTTAAAAACGGTTACGAGTACCTCAGAGTTTTTCTAATTAATCAGTGTGTCGTGTTTGCTGAATCAGTACAGAAATGTAAAACCACCAACTCGTGGGGGATTGTTTATCCTCAGATTACCTTTTCCCAGGGTTGCTCTGTTTAGACTTAGAGTTAGGTTTAGCTTTGGATGGCTGCCTGTAACGTAAACATGGGTTAGACTGCACAGTTACGAGATGAAAATGATGGGACAAAGTGACAACAGTTACATGATGCACAATTATGTTAGAAGTTAAAAGGATGTGTCACGTTCAACTCTGCTTTTAAAGAACAGTGGTCAAAATAAAATCTAGAATTCATATAGTAGGTATGTTGTTACATGATGGTTGAACATGTCACATCCTTCGTAAATGCAGAATTACATCATATGAACACTTATACATGCTCACATATACAGGCCAAAAGTATGTGGACATCTTTTTTATACAGTATGTGGTTTTGTTCCGGAGCTGTTATTATAGATTTGGCACCGGAGACCTCGGGTCCAATTCCTTTATTGTAATAGTAATCTACATAATACCATTTTGTACAGTAGTACAAGTTCAGGAGAGGGTCTTTCCTTTTACTGTGAACATGAACTATGTGCACAAAACCAGATCCATAACTGCTTTTCTCGGTCTAGTGTGGAAGACCCGAACAGCTCCATGACCAACACTTTTGTCATGAACCTGAAGGAGAACAAACAGGCTGGAAGACCACATACCTTTGGCCACACAGCATATGACACATGAAACACGATTGTTAGTACAAACTAGATTATTCGGATTGTAGTTTTTCTGTTGCACCAATGTGACCCTTTGACTTATCACATTGATTTGGTGTGATGTATGGCATTCCTTTTTGTTCGGATCTAACGTGATTATATATTAGGTTACACAGTTATAAAAACTGTTGTTGGGTGGGTTCTGCAGCTCCGCTAGTATAAGGCCAAAATAAGAATTTCGGTTTCACACCATGAAACAAAATCAGATTTTAATACTCTGACCACACTAATAATACTGCATCTATTTCAATGATAAACAGGGTAAGCTAGATCTATTTTTAAAAGCTTTATGAACTCAAGATAAAACAAGGAAATGTAAGAAAATAATAAAAAAACGTGTCTTATAGACTGAACTCTTGACACCCACTATCCAACGTGGCAGACTCCACCCACCTGGCAACCTGACACAGCTAAAACAAATGATGTGAATTACTTTCAGATCCTACGAGACAGATTGGTTTATGTCAAGAGTCTCGAGATCGCGGCCTGAGACTGTTTCAGCTAAAGAACCCAGGATCAACTGACTTCCTCCAAAAAGCATGCCATAATGAGGAATGTGGATTCCAGATGTTTTATTAAAATGAAAGTGTGTGGAAAGATGAAACTCTAGTCACTGACAGCACACACATTGTCAACATCTGTCCCATCAAAAAAGGGCCTCAGGAACAGTCCAGATGGTCTAAAGATCCTATTAAATGTGTCTATTTGAGGGGAACGTGAAATGTTCCAAAGAAAACTCAGTTCATTTAGCCTCCAACATTTGGTGAAAGTTAGTGCTTGTAATAATCAAACAATGCCTTTGATGAGGTGTCAGTGTGTACAATCTGTGCCGTGTCAGCTGAAATGTGCAAAACGGAAAAACGTATTCTTCATCCAAGACAAACTTGATGCTGCACATCTTATAATACCAGAACAAAGGATTGGAGCCTAACGGTTATTGTCTACGCCAACAGGAAACCCACAGTCCTAACTACAGTAAACAGAGTGCAGAAAGATGTGGACGGGGGGTTTTCCTGCAACTGTGTACCTTCCACCGGCCGAAACATTAACCTTTGGCCTGGGGACCTTCTCAGCTGCTCGCTTTTTCAGCTGTCTGCAACAATGAGACAGCCAAATTCCATCACATACAGGAGAGAGACTACACACACATTTAAAAAGGTTGCAAAGGCACACACACACACACACACACACACACACACACACACACACACGCCACTTTCTCTGCACTACGCACATATATTACTGACATACCACAAGTCTCCAGTATATTTGTTTACAGGCTTAATGTCACCACAGTATGAGCACAGTCTTAAAGCTGCACAGACGTCAGCGAGGTGGTGTCCATTTAACACACTTATCTCATTCAGCAGCCCCTCAGAAATGTATAGTACAATATCTACCAGCATCTATTCTCAGTTGACAATATAAGAAAATTTGGTGACTGTGCTGTGATACTGATGTGATGGTGACAATCTAATGGTCACATTTCTCTGGCATAGTAGTTGTCCCCCTTCCCATTGTGTTTTATTTTTAATCGAAGACTTGAATTGATAACAGGCCGACAGACTTATGGTGTGCAGTACGGCCAGACTTTTCATTTGAAATGTGTTAACTTTACCACCACCGTAGTGTCAATGTGCTCTTTATTTTAGTAAGTTTCTTTAATTTAAAGTTAGCAATCAATGCTAATTAAAAAGGTTATTTTTTAACCTAAGCCCCACATACACGCGTACAAGACAACTGAAAAGACTAAAAAGAGGAAGAAAGAGGAACAATTTGCTGATACAGAATACAAGTTGGACCCTAAATACCCTAAACTATTACTCTGAGCAACAGTTTTTTTGAGGGGAAAATATGCACATTTCCCTTTGAACTACTATAAACTATTCCCAGGGGAAGAGTAAAATGCCTTCAACTGGAGCACAGCCAGGAATGTGTGCTGTCACAGTGAAAGGATAAACTAAAGAAAGTAAGGGTCTGAGAGTCGGCCAGAAACTGTCCTCACATCCCACAGCAGTGTCTCTTCGATCCAGAGTCCAGATAGTTTAATCTTACAAATTGTAGTAGCTGAACCATTAATCATTATCGGGTCTATGTAGTATTTTTCCCCATGTGTGTTTCTGCACACACATATTCAATCATAACATTTGTATTATGGGTATATATTATTTATTTGCATGTTGTTTAATAATTTAGATCCTGTTTATACAAGTAGAAATTATTATAAATATTTTTAATATATCAGTTTCAACAGGAAAATGTATTACAGTTTTTCTATTGTGAAGATCTAGCATAGTAAGCTGGATATTGATTTTTTAGCTTTAGATGTCACCTTTAGAGTTGGTATATGAACTAAATACATTTTTAAAAATTGAAAAAAAAAGCCAAAAACATGAAAAATGTGACCCCAATGCCAAAAAACGGGTCTATCTTTCTAGTCCAGGTAAATTCAAAAACACTGGAAGAAAGAAATAAGGAACAGAGCGGGACAATCAAATGATCACGGAGACACTTCATGAACTTATGGATGTGTTGTTGTAGAGCAGCAGCTGACAGATAAAGTCTGCTAAACAGCTATAATGTCCTCCTGACTGAACAAAGACTCAGATCCTGGCTGTGCTTTGGTTAACATGGTGCAGACTAAAACCAGGGGAATGTCAAACAGGCAGAAGCAAACATCCCATCTTGAGTAAATAAAGTTACAGCCTCCTATTTTCCTTGCTCCAGACAACGGTTCGACCCTGAAAGCCCAGGTGATCAGTTTCTGTTTTTAACTTTATTTGGACATCTTAATGTGCAGCTTGTTCTGCTTCCCGCCTGTCTCCCTGTCGGCAGGTGTTCACGGACTGTGCAGTTACTGGCTCTGCCAGCTTACAAAGTTTGCTCCGTGTTGTTCCTGCAACTGCTGTTCTTTTCTTTTTCCTATTTCCACTCAACCAACCAGTCGAGACAGACCTGAACCTGATTCTGCTTGTGGTTTTCTGAAAGGATGTTTTTCTTCTCTGCTGCTGCCTAGTGCTGCAGAAGCGGGACTGCTTTTTCTCTCTCATTTCTATATATAGTTATATTCTGTAAAGTGATTTGGCTATACACTACACACTAATGTAGCAGGAAAAAGCTGTTTTTAAAGGAATATTTAGATTTATGTTTTTTTCCTTTGCTTCATATTTTAAATTTGAGTGATTCACTTACTTGTAGAAGTTCTTGTTGACTTTCCTTTCATAAGCGAATCCCAGCATGCCGCAGACTACTCTGGTGTTCTTGATCGTCCACCCCAGGTCACAGATCTGTGCCCAGCTGTCTTTATATTTCACCTCCACCACACCCTCTGTGATGGGAAACTTCTTTTTGGCCGTGCCAACCACTGGCCGGAGTCTCACCTCCTCTATTTTGTTCTCCTCTACCTGGACCTGATAGAAGAATTACTGATTTACTGCCTGATTGACAAAAACACATTTATTTACTAAATGCAAGCTGAATAGCTTTTTTTTCACAAATCTTCAAATTGTATAAAGTTGTCAGTGACCCACTCTTCTTCATCTGCAAACCGAAAGAATTACGTTTCTATTTAAACTAGCGTACATAATATACACACAGTAGTTTTAGTTCTATAGCTTATAAATGGTAAACTATCTGATTGCAGGCTTTGGAATGAGTCACCTCCGCTGTGTTTTACTTTGAACAGATTGGAGCCTGACTTGAAACAACAGGCTAAAAGAAGGAGAGTAGTCATACATCTGTATATGTCTATGACGCCTGGCTGTTTCCTGTGGTCTGTGGAGACAAATCCCCAGCATAACCTTGTTCACCTCAGTTTAGTTGGACATAAATCAAAGGTGACACATGATGCATACAGACCAGTTTGGAGCAGCTCAGATAGCATCCAGCCCAATAACTCTACATATTATATGACTAAATAAAGTAATAAACTCATTTAGAACTTCTGCCATGAGGTTTAAAAAAGGTGGTGGATCAATTATCACATTCTCATCAAACTGATGAATCATCATGTACAATTCTGTAAAATAAAATGGTCATTCCTTTTTAACTTACATCAATGACATTCGAATCCACAAAGCCGGGAATCCTCTCATCTTTGCACACCACTCCAGCATCCTCGTCATGAGTGCAGTCACTGTTGCCCCAACCGCGAGACTTGCAGGATTCAATGCTCTTCTCACCTCCGTTACACAGCACGTTGTCTAGCCAGATTTTTCCTGCACATGCAGCAAAGTGTGAGTGTGGCTTCAGCAAACTCCCAGGCTTGTGGAACGTAACCAGTCTAGCCCTGGAAGTCACACTTGGTTGTTTGTTACACTGATGTTCTGGGAACCAATAAAGCTACAGCTGTATGTAGAAAAGAGCCTTGATTAGAGACTAATCATTTCTTAGTTTTGATATAGTTTGAAACTATAAAATTGTAAACTTTCATTTATTTTTTATGTATAACCATAAAAGAATCTTTGTGTCAGCTACACAGGGACATAGAAAACTGTGTGCGGTGATTCCAAAATACAGCGGTCAACTATGTTGTGTTGTCTGTTGAAATATTAATTTCACATACAGTACATTCAGTATCAATTTTGTGCACCTGCCATTTTGAACATGATAACTGCCAATAGGGGTCAGGGTAAGATACCAGAAACCAAATATCTAGATGAGGCTCACCTTGGCCCTTGCCATATTTAGCACTGTGGGTCCATCCTGTGGCTTCGACAAAGCCCAGTTGGCGGCAGAGCACATTGGCGTTAGCTATGGCGAAGTCATCGTCACATATGGTTCCCCACTCTCCCTTATAGAAAAGCTCTATTCGGCCTTCATTGTGTTTACGTGGGTATCCAGCCAGTCTGACCTTCAGCCGCTGTGTCTGGGGCTGTGGGGACGAGGATGGTTTGGGTGTCATTGTGGCTGAGTTTGATGCTGTGGTCTGGGTTAAACAGTAAGGTAACCACAGCCCAAATAGAAGAGTGACAGAAAACCATTGCCTGCGTCTGGACCACTCCATTACATAAGCTGCACATGACAAAAACAAAAATCACAAGTGTAAGACAAAAAATAAGCACATTGCTTAAGTATAACCGGTGAGCAATAAAATAGGCCAATTTGTATTAACTGTTTCTTTTAATCATCAAGCAAACAGCACAGATGTTTGAATACCACATAACAAAGTAGAGGGTAATGTATGCTCAGCATATGGAAGCAGTTTCGACTTTAACCGTGTAGAGTTGCTGCAGCAGTTTGATTCACGCCAATCGGTTTGTGTTTACTTGAGGGGAAAAATAAGGGAACATTTTAAATTGTATGGGACTCGCTAGTTTATATGATTTTCAAATTACCATTTCACAGCTTTCTGACTAGTCCTTTTCAGTGTGGGTCTACTAATGTTAAGCAGGTTTGCCCTTCATATTTCCCACTAAAACAAGCTGTCTTTTCCCTGCCTTATGGTCACCCTCAAACCTTCCTGTACTGCTCTGGTAGGTACTAAATGTTAACATAGGCCTGCTATTGATAACTTAACAGCTGGACTCCTTCTTAGCTTTTAGCAAGCGGGGGTCTGTTCCTCCGGAGACTCAAATACAGTAGTTTGATGTGTTTGCACATAAACCACTAACTTTAGGTACCTCTTCCAAAACATGACCTACTGCGTATGGAAGGACACACATGTTCACACTAAGCTTTAGTCAGCAGGGATTTTAAATTCAAAGCAAATTGTCTGAACTGGTGAAACCAACAGGTTAATTTAATAATAACATAAATAAAAAAAACATAAAACTTAAATTAAAGTTTCCGTCTTGTTTTATATTAAATCTATCTGCCACAAACGCGTGGAACTGTTTCTTTTCCTCTTTCACCCCTCACTGAAGCATTAAGTCTCCATACCAATGTGCTCATGGATCAGGTCTTGTGAAAGGCTCAGCTCTGCAGATCAACACAGCTCTGTGCTTTGTCATACTAAACTACCGAAACACTTGGCAATCAGAAAGTATTACTCAGAGACGCTGCATCGATTGCACACCCATCTCCTATGAAGTTTGTGATTGCTATAAGAGACTAGTACCTTGTAGTTGACTGAAATATACCACGGGTGAAAGCTCCCTGGGCTACTGGAAAGATTTCCTGCCTTGTTGGAGCATGTTTTGACCTCAGAGGAACTTTGTGAAACGTTATACCAAACCATTCAACATGAGTGTGAGCCACATCACAGGTAGATAGATGATGGAGGCAATTGCATTACAGGCCACTAGAGATAAGATATGTTTCGGCTATAGTAGCAAATATGAAGAAGAAAACCTAAGCTGCTCTTCTGAAAAAACACATGGTGGTCTTATGTTTCCTACAAATACGGAGAAAGTGCAATTTGGGTTTTGTTGGGTTTCTGGTTCACCAGATGCATTTTTCGAAACCAAAACACAAAGATGTAATCATTTACAGACAACACAAGAATGTAACAACACCATTTCCTAAAGAGGAACGTTTATAGCTATTTAGAGCAACAACTTGTAGTTGTCCTGTTTTCCCCTTTGGCTGGTGTCTAGCATCTTTCAACATTACACTTTATTCTGTAGCTCTTCAAAACATCCAGCACCAATGGACTGTTAGACCACTAGGCTCCTGAAAACCAGCTGCAGAGCACCTGCATCAGCTTATTACCAAAAGGTAAGAAAAAAAGATAAAACTTGGTCGGAATGACACAGAATATAGAAATAATGTAGTAGATTACCATAAATACAGGACTGATGGCTAATTAGAAAGTTAAATACCAGTATAATAGATCTTGGCATGTGGTACTACTAATCCAGACTTTGATCAATGAACCAGAATTTTGGTTACAATGATTCAACTGCATACACTTCAGTCTCCTTTTCCGAACCACTATTTGACTTTCCTGTAACATTGCTGCCACTCAGATCAGAGAAACAGTGTTTTAGCAGTCTGAATATCACGGATATACTACATACTGCTTCAGACAGACCATTATTTCTGTGTGAAGCAACTTTATAGAAAAACTACAATATATGGAATTTAGGGTAGATGAAGTATCCTCAAACAAAAGATGTGTAGCTTAAACCTAAACTATGATTTGACTGTTGCATGTAGGTTGTTACTTTGTTCTGTGAAATTATGGTATTTTAACATGGAATCACAGTAAAACGTTTTGTACCAGACAAAGTATTCAGATTAATAACAAATTATCTGCCCTACCTTATCTTTCCAATATGGGGAGGTTAGAACGGTTTCAGTGGAGAAGGGGAGTTGGCTCTTAAATTCTGGCGATCCAAAAGCTCACACACTGAACTCCATAGGACAAAACATAAGCAAATCTCCAAACACTTTTGCTAATTCATTCCAATCCCAGTTTGCGAGGCAGGAGTCCCGAGCAAGCAATTAGTCCTTCAGCGTCGTTTTCTGTAGATTGCCAGCTGTACAACTCTCACTGAGGAGGAGGAGGAGGCGGCTGCGGGACTGCAGTGGGCTGGATTTGTTCCTTATACAGACACTAACTCTTTCATGGACGGTTCCGTTACATGGTGTCCCCTCGTGCATATAGCCCAAAAATGTGGATCTCACTGCTTACACAGGCGCGGCGTTTCAAAGGTTTTACACCCGGTGTTACAGATATTTTGGTGGCCCATCACTTTTTTTGTTTGTTTTTTTGTGACCTGATTAGCTCGTTTAGTTGCAAATCTGCTCTATTTTACTTAATCACATACTTTATTTGACACATTTTATCACCACCACTAAAAATATTGGAAATACATATATAGGCTATAATTTTCCAAACAATTTGAATGTGAAAATTATTAAATGTTTGCAGATTTTAAAGTTGAAGTGTGCTGGTTTTCTTTGTGGGAGTCTTATAAGTGAGGGATTTGAGGTAAAACAGAACAAGTCTGAAAAGACGAACTCACTTATAAACACTTTCAGGAATGTAGAGTTAAAAATTAGGTACTGTAATTTTTTAAGTTACATTATATTGGTGTTAACCTTATTGTGGATTAGCTCAAAACGGCGATAGATCTATAATATGTAGCCATGGTAAAAAGTGGCAGGTAAGATAACCCTAAGCCGTATAATAAGCGTTTCTTCATCCTCACCTTGACATCATACAGGGCGCTTATTAAGTCATTACAGTGACTACTCACTAATTTAGCTAATTTTAGGTCATATAAAAATTATATCAGGTTTAGTCACTGAAACCAACAAAGTGCATCACTAAGAAGCTAGCTAGCATCACATGAAACAGCAAACATTGCTGTACAGTAGCACTATTTCTCACCATGCTACTTAGCATGCTAACTAGTGGAGTCATTTATCTTAACAAAAGACGGAATTTACCGTGGTTTGTCCTCAGGAAACACAGCCTGCCTCCTAATGGGGCCAGGAAATATATTTTCTAATTCATTAAACGCTGTAAAAACGGCTGAATATGGAGTTTGACACGATGAGTGATTATTGCTTGCCGGGAGTGTTGTTGCCCAGCAACTGTTCCCATCCAAGAAAAACTCGTTTTCTTTCTTATGCTAAGCTAACTTTTATAATCTTTTCATTAAATTCACTGTATTCAAGTACAAAATTAAGGTACTCCTATTTTAGTTAATTGTGTAATTGGAAAAAGAAAACTTGAAAAAAAGTGAAAAAATAAAATACTGTTATTGTTACTGAATTATAGATGTTTATATTATCTCATGATGATAGCGGCTAACTTTTACTGCAAGACATTCAATTCAGCAAATTCCCCAAAATGCGAAGTATTTGTTTAAAGTTCTAAAAAAAAAACTGAAGTTGACACAAATGTGTTTTTATGGACAGAAACTTTGCTAAGCACTTGAAATCACTAATACAAAAGTTTCCTTTGCAGGGTAAAAGCAAACAGCCAATGGAAAATCAAAAGCAAATGAGTTTGTCTGGTTTAAACAATACAAAGATGACAGGCACTTCATTTAAAACCAACTTACTGTTTATACAGTAATGTACTGAAAAACTGTTCACTGAAAGTATTTCGTGTTTACGATTCATTATGGTCCCCGTAATCTGTGAGTGGACGGATTACTAAACAAAATATGACATTAATATAGGATTAAACAATTGGACAAATCATTGACACAAGGATAAGGTCAGTATCACTATATGCCTGTTAAAAACAAAAGCGTCAGGAAGACTGTTTGACATAGACATGCATTGAATTTAAAATACCAATATCCCAGTACATTTAGAACATATAAAATGTTGAAAAAACTGGCTTGGTATCACAAAAAAAACCTCCAGTGGAGCAATGCACCACATTTCTGCATTAAATATACTTTTAAAAAGGTTTTTCTTGTAATGCCCTAATTTACACAAGTATCTTTACCCACTCACTTGCTCTGGATTCTCTCTACATGTAGCGAGAGACATTGACTCAATGGCACAAAGGTTTGCGGTCAGAAACTGTTTTTGCCACTCATGCCTTACAATACTCACTAGAGTCTCACTAGCCTCAATACTGATTGTCCAAATTTCTTTATACCACTGTTGCAAAAACAGAACATGGACCCTGTAAAAGAATATCTTACTTTTTCTGTAAAAGTACAATATTTACTATCTTCAGTGGGGAAGCAATACAAAAATGACACAAAACTGTTAATGTTATCAATGCACAGGAGGAAATGGGGACTTGTTCTGCACATTAACAGCATTACTGAAAAGTGAATTTAAACGGTAATTAGTTTGGGAAAAAAAAAAGATTTTAGCAATTGCTGAAAAGAAAACAATTGACTATTTATACTGACATTTCAAATTCAATTAATGATAAAAGGCTCACAGTTAAAAAGACAATATGTAGTTGTTGATCACAGTATTATACTAGTAGTGGCAGAATCAGTAAGTACTCTGTACTATAGAACTGAACAGCAACAGCATTTATGTTGTTATATAAATTTTGAAACATCTGACTAAGAGGAAAATCATTGAGCATTTAATAACATTTTTTAGGAAAGTTTCTGGCCTCAAATGGTAATGTGTTGTCCTTATCTTTGTCTTATACCACAGTAAACTTAGTGTGTAGTTTGGCTATGGCTGTTGTCAAACATTTTTAAAAAGGCAATCTCTGGATCTGATCCAACAAATAATCAACTAATTATGCAAATTAATCAAGAATATTCCGTTTGGTTGACTGCTGTGTGTTTTTTCTTCAGATTCATGTTCTTCTAGTGTCTTTGCTTCAAAAGCACCCAAATATTCATACAATGAAAATCAATGACAGTAGTCAAAGTCCCATTCCGGTGCCTAGTAGGGTAAATTAAGGTATAAAAAGTAACAGATACCCACTGAGGGGTAAAATACAATCCACAAGCCAAGAGTACACAATGAAACGTATTATTTCAGGCAACCGTAAAGTTTTTCCAAATTGTCCAGCCACTGACCACAGCAGTAGATGTGTCAAAATTTAGAAGCTACTTTCACCATTTTACAAAACCAGCTTAATTTCTGAAAGCACAATAGGATTCCCATGTTTACCTGCTACAACTGACATTTAACAGTAACTCGACATAAAATCCCACTATCGAACTGATTTCCAACAGTCTAAAGTGCCAACGGACTCTGCAGCAGATCGACAAGTTCTTCTTTGGATGTAGTTCAGACAGCTTAGGATGGATGTAGGAGCTCTAACAGGGCACCGACTGCACCAAAGTAGCCCTAAAATGACAAAGCAGACATTATCAACAAATTACTGCAGTCGAGCCACTGAAGGAAATTTGTGCGGAGTTCTTTACCTCATGTCTCATAAAGAGCGCTTTGAGCTGGCCTTTGGACCAGTAGTCCATGGCGTAGGCCAGCAGCTTCATGGAGAGGGTGTTCACTCTCAGGAAGTTGCCCACAAATACGACTCTCTCAATGTTCTTAGTTAAAAAAAAGAAAAGTAAGAGACGTTATTTAATAAATCGTATATAGAAATATAGAAACAGGATGTTGTTTATCCCGTTTTTTGCACAGTAATTGACACCTGTGTGACTTTTTTTAATTGAACACCACCCGCGCTGTCAAATGCTTGTCCTCTATGCCTTCATAGCCCTGTACAATGCTGCTTGATCAAGATGCCACAAGGCAGCACCGTAAAGAGGCTGAACGCAAAGAGGAAACTGAGCACAGGTACTGGGTGTTTTCCCAGCAGTTCACATCACCGCATAATCTAAAAGAGAAGGTTTTTAACCCTTACTTTAAATGCTTATTAATATACAACGTCTGACTCTGTCTGACTAGGTCCTAAATCCTGGTCCTCATAAGCCACTGTCCTGCTAATTATCAAACTCTCCATGCACGTACAACCTCTGATTGGCTGAACACAACTGTTCCAGTGAATCAGTGGGGGGTGGGGGGTGGTTTGAAAACAAGCAGGACAGTGGCCCTCGAGGACCACGATTGGACAGAAATTATTTGCTGTGTCACTGAACTCCTGCAGCAAGATGCCTATGGTCCCTGAATGTTTCATTTTGGCCAAATAGAAACACAAGGTTTAGATTTTCAGTCCTCTTTTATTCCGCTCCCTTATTACCCGTCTTTATAATTATGCATTCATCTTGAACTTCTTGAACCACCCTTCTACGAGACGCACACACGCACACCTCTATTACTAACCTCATTGAGAGCACACATCCTCGTGATGGAGCCGATGTTATTGGTGATGGTGACCAGCGTCGCTCTGGCCAAGTCCTCTTTAGACACAGAGTCCCTTTTCTCTTTGGACATCATGTTGCCAAAACTATCATGAGAAACACAAGACATATTCTATAGCTCCTCTAAACCGACCGGAAAAAACATATAAAGTGTCGATGTTGGTTTTTACTTGATATTCTGTGGATGAAAAAGTGCTCAAAATACATCAAACTGAAATCAGGGGTTGTTTATCCACCCTGGGGCAGGAAACTGGGTAAATTTAGCACTGTCCTGGATCCCAGCTTCATTAAGGGTCTGATTCTGTTTATGACGGAATCCACCACAAACAGGCTTGTGACCTACAGAACGAACAAAAGCAGCTGTAAACCGCACCTTGAGGCTACAGCCCAGCCTGGCAGCCCAAACCTCTCATAGTCTCCTCCATAAATGTCCCGAACCAGCTTGTCCACACGGGTGCTCTCCCCCTGAGAGGCCATTTCTAGAGCTTCCTCGAAAGTGGAGCAGCCTGTCAGCAGGCAACACAGGCCCAGGAAGGTCCCACCACCGAGGCTGACGAATACAAAGGAAATAAATCATTAGGCTATAGAAATGTTAAATACAGTACATAAAATGCACACCATTTCTCATTTAGAGCCAAATAATAAAAAAGGTAGTGCACTGTGTAAAGACAGAGGGCTACCAAGTCATGGGAAATGTAACTTCTCTGTGGTGACCACCAGTGTGGTGAATGCACAATAAATATCCACCACTAATAATTACCTAGTCCCAGTGACTCGTTTGTAGTTATTCTCAGAGTAGACAGCCAGGATGCTGACTCCAGATCCAATGTTGACCAGCAGCAGAGGATAGGGATTCTCCAGTGTGTAGGGAATCTGGACGCAGTGATCTGGGTCCGTGGGGTTTTCAAAGTAGTAGCACTCCGAGGGGCCGCTGGACACCACCGAATCAATATACAAGACCCCGTGAATCAAACAGTCAAGCTCATCCAGCTTGTGAAGCTGCAAGTCAGCCATCTTTTTTTTTTTAGAGACAGAAAAGAGAAAATGAATAACATCACTGCGTCAGAAGAACAGAGAGGCAGGAAACTGGGGGTGGAGGTAAAGAGAGGGGCTTAAAAACAGGATTTGTGATTTTATACAAAGGTAGGCAACCGTACACCCCGTATTACTGTCAAAATATGGTAATAATAAGATGGAATAGTGCAATAACCAAATAAATGATGGAATGTCAAAAGGTACAGGTTCCCAGAATCAGACAAATGTAATATATAATAATGTCCTCGTTGTTTTTATATCCAGTATCAGTCTCACCACATCTTTAATTGTAGATCTCAGGCGTTGTCATTGTTATACGTTACTTGCTTGTACTTACATGAGGGTTCATGAAATAGTGTATAAATAACTTTACAATTATCTTTTGCTCCTTTCCTTCCTGTCCATCCTTATTGTCTACTCTGTAAAAGCAAACAAGAGTACAACATCAGACCCACCATGCGGAAATCTGACTCAAACTTGTATGCTCCCCCTCCAGTGGCACAGAGGGTGGTGTGGAGACTGGAAAAGTGTTTGTTGCGCCCCATCTGCAGGAAGACCGGCAGGTCATGAGTGGGGAAACGGATAAAGTGCAGGTTTCCAGACCTGCCGCACAGTGTCAGGTCCTGCAGCTCCAGGTGTACATCCCTGATGCCCGTTTTCCCATAAGCCGTGTTGGAGGTTAGATACCGTCGGATGCTCTTAAGGTTCTCCACCTCTTCCTGCTCCTCCTCTGCTGTGATGTCTTTAGGCTCAAAGTACACAAGCTTCACCAGTGTCCCTCCAATGTCCATCCCAAACCAGGGGAAGGCTGCATTGTGTAAAACAGAAGCACAAATTAAAAAAAAAAAGAGAAAATAAAATAATAGAACCATTATAAAATAATATTGGTTAATCTGTGCATGACGTTGATACTCTGGCCTGTTACAGCTTTGGTGTTAACAGTGGCCCATACAATGGCCAAAGCTTCACGCACAGAAGCAACAGTACAATGTGTACCGCGAACGCCATCTTGTTGCAGAACAGATCCTGCTTATTTACCGCCGCTACAGCTCCCCGACACCATTCCCACGGTGATTTAAGACACCGGCGCGGCAACGCAGCCCCGTTTTAATTCAATGACAGTCACCTGTTCGTCACGTGCATTGTTTTATTCCCGTGTCTACGTTTTCACTGACTGTCGTTCGCGGGGAACGCCTTTTATTTTTTCTGCACATAACAACGATATGCTTTCCAGCACATACTCTATCCCAGGGGCTACTGTTAGTGACACCTACGCGGCCTTGTTTTCTTCGCCGAGTCTTTCCGATGCCTCGTCGTCGAGTTGGAGGTTCGCCGTTCGGACGGGGCTCTTCCTGCGGGCGCGGCTGCCTCATTGTCGGGCTCGACACATCCGAGCATCTCCTTGTTGGACCGCGGCTGCTTCGTGGGCGTTTCGTCTTCGTCGAGAGTATCATCGTCGCGCTGGTGGCCATTGAACGCCATTTAAACCACTAATTAACTACATATATGTTAAATTAGGATATGATTAAATAAATAAATGCACATCCTTTATTCATGCGGACAACAAACACTGAGGCTAAGGAGCTAGCTAATCCACCAGGTAAGTAGCTATGCGGTCAGGAGCGGCTGAGGCGCACGTCCTTTTTATGTCAAAGCGGAGGGGGCGGGGTAATATGTTGATTGACATGAGCTGGATCCAATGAGAACGCGACTCAGAAAGACACAAGTTTATAAAAGGAGGCTGTTTCTACGCGCTGTCAGAAATCCTCCACAGGATCTGGCCACACTTGAAGTGAGAGAAAATAAGTATCTCAAAAAGGTTTTATCGAAAGCAAATAAGCTAAACACATAATGTCACTAAATGTACCTTCCTTCAAATGTTATTGCACAGTTACTATGTTATTTCATGTTGGAAAAAAGTAAAACTCTCTACACCAAGTCATAACATTTCTCTCTCTTTCTATTCTAGGCAATAATCGTTTGGAAATGTTCATTACTAAAACTGTAAGTTGCACTGTATAAGTCAGCTTATACACAGGCTTCAGTGGCTATGATGTACTATGATCACTCATGTTTGACCGGTTAACGTAAAGAAAGTTGTTGAAATGTACACATTTATAGAGCTGAGTTACTTATCTTGCAGCTTCTCTGAAACAAGTACAACATGCATATCCCATAAAGTAATCAGTTATAATACCAGGTTTATTATGTGATTGCTGAGAGCATAGCTAGAGACAATTCTGAATAAAAGCACAGATTACAATTTACACGAGCATCATAATGGCTATGAATTTTGACTCAGCACGCAAAGCCTTTAAAATACAACTTGTATTTGTATACTGTATCTCCAAGGTGCTTCGCTAGTCACAATAGCTATAAATCTCTCACTTCACAAAACATTACACAGTCAAATTTTTACGAAGAATCCCTGTGGCAAATTAATAGGACAGGTCTAGACTAAAAAACGTATTTTTTGCTAAATATGAGATGAAAACTCGTGCTGTTTAGCCGACTGAGTCATTTTGAGTGCTGAAATCTTCAGAGTGCTTTGGAATGACAACAGTCTTTCCTAAAATACATAATTAAAAATACGTCCAAAATGCAGTATTTACAGTGGCTTCAGAAAATATAAAAAAAACATTTAAAACTTTGCATGTTGATAATTTTAGGTAGCAAACACAGCTTTGCCTCTTCTTTGAAGCCTGCAACCATCATACCTAGACATGGAAGGTTAATCCCACCCCGCTGTCATTACTGTGCTTCGCTGCAAGCATGGCTCATATTTTCTCACATTTTGCCAGATAATATTTTTCTTCATGCCTGTAGTGCTTAAATTCCCTTGGCATCTAGTGAACCCACAAAAATGTTAATTCATCTTTAAGAAAACAATCTACCACACTATGGAGTGTGGGTCTGAATACTTTCTGAAGCCGCTGCTGAGTATATACGTGTACAAATAAATACATACAGTGCAAAAGCCAAAATTTGCGAAGTCATTTCCTAATATAAAGAGGAAAAGAGAAACTATGAAGCGTGATGCAGGTACGCCTTCTTCCACAGTTCCACATCCAGTAAAATTCAGGTCCATGACCCCCACTAGATGGCAGCCTTATCCTATCTTCAAAGTGCTTATCAAATCAGTGAGCACACAGCATTTCTGTCCTTATTACAAAGCCTTGGCGTAGCTCCAAAACTAATTATGTGCAGCATAAATAACCTGAGATCACAACCCAGCTCCATGGAAGGCCCTACTAGAATAAGAATATATTTGTTCGCTAGAGTCAGCCTCATTCAACATTAAAATAATCGTATTTAATGACATGATCAGAGTTCTGGCGAGTCAATAGTTAATAAACAGCTGTGTCACGTCGTCCCGATCCAGTGAATACGATAGGGCACCACACCTCTAAGATCCAAATTTAAATCTTACAGCCAAAGGTTTAATTCTTTAACTTCCACACTACTAGCATTGCAAGTGCAGCCACTCCTGCCGTGCCCAGAATATACATCATGTTATCTGTCAGGATGCGAGAAGCTCCGTTCTCTTGTGGATCCGGCAGCTGCGGTGATTTCTCAGCTGGTGCGGGCTCAGAGGGGTGGTAGTTCTCGGTGAAGTGGGTGTTTAAATTTGACAGAGTGGAAGAAGTAGTGGTGGAAAGTGGAGAGGAAGAGGTGATCTTCTCAGGTGCTTCACAGTTGATGATCTGACCTTGTGCTATTGAGGTCTGGCCGCCTAGGTTAAGGATAGATGCCTCCTCGGATACATGTACTACATTCACATGCACCTCCTGCGTTTCCAGACTCTCACAAACAGACTCATACCGGTTCTCCTCTGGCTCGCTATGGTTGAGAGCATTGCCATTCTCCCGGCATGGATGTCCAGAGACTGTATTCCTGGTGACAGAGCTCACATCAGGACGTGTAGGAACACGGGCAGAGGGCAAAGTATCCGGGGCAGCATCACTCATTTCCAGACGGTCGCTGTTTCCTGAATAGGGCTCCAAGGGGGCTTCTTGGATATTATGACTACCATGATTCTGTGGCGGGATGCTGATGAGATGTGTTGGCTTGCTCAGACACACACTGTCGTCGGCAAGAGAAGAGTCCACCACAGCAACACGTGGCGGGGGGGCGGCTGTAGCTGCCATTTCTGTCTTTCGCCTGATTTCAACGGCCTGCAGAAGAAAATATTTTTATTAAGAGGCTGATGAACAACTTTGATATTTTGCCTCCTGCGTTTGTGTTTAAGAAGACATTAGATGTGACATGAAAAACCGTAGAAGACATCCGACAGACAGACTGACTCTATCTGAACAGAAACGTGTTTACTCCCACGTTATCCTATCTGAATCTGTCCACGAGGCTTGTCTGGCACAAACTTTGAACTTTGGCAGAAAACTCTCATCACAATCTTTGTGCAGTGATACAACACAGAAGTGCTTTTTGTCTGACTGTCCATTTACACAAAATTCTTAACTTCTCAACTCTCAAAGCATCATATTAAAAGTAATAATAAATAATTGTAATACAGCAGTAATTAACAGTACTTTTTTTCGTATATATAAATATGATCACTCTAAAATCAGCCATTTACTTGCTTAGAGACAATAAGACAGACCCCAGTGTGGCTCTTTTGGGGGATTGTGATCTGATATTTAATGGAGGTTTTTGTCTGACATGCTATGACTGTAGTATTTGATATTCACCTGTGTGGTTTGAGGTTCAGAAGTCTCTTCAGGCTCTAGGACATAAGCAGGTAGTTTCTCGATAGGAGGGGTGGTGTCCTGGACTGGGGGCTTCTCTGGGGTCAACATGGAAAAAGATCGATCTGAGTTTGTCTGTACTGGAGACGGACTCTGTGGTGGCCTGGCCTCTGTAATTGTTGTTGTTTGGAGCGATTCTGAGCAGCACAGACTGTCTGTTTCAGACTGTTCGACAGGACGGGACGGCGAAGCAGTCACCAGCGAATTAACCTGCGCAGTGCTCACTGGATCAGGAACGACACCACCATCACCAGATACATCCTGGATGTCTGATTCAGAGTTTTCCACTGGCTCCTGGTGAGCATTAAATTCCCTCGGTGCTGGTGGTGGTGGTGGTGTGCTGGCAGGAGTGTGCTGGGTCTCAGGGGAAGGGGGTGGTGTTGATGGAAGAGGTGCCACTTCAATCTCAGTCGGCTGAGGACACTCAGGGACAGGCTCAGGTGGGGAAACATGCTTAGGGGTTTCTGGTGGAGGGATGGTTTGAGCAGCTGGCTCTGGAGGAGCGACAGCAGCCGGACTTTTTCCACCGCTCTCTGGAGTAGGCAGAGGGCCGGCAGATGGTGGTGGATGGACGTGTACGACAGTCTTTGGAACATCTTTGGAACAGAAGCAATATGGTTATTAAATCTGTTATGACCGAATCTGATGCTCACCAAGCCATTTTTACCGTTGTATTTTTTATGATTATGAATCTATGAATCTATGATAAAACAAACGCTAAGCATTTCTCTTTCCACCGCAAACATCACTGCATGAAACCGCAGTGATCCACCGACACACACAGGAACCATGGAGGACACATCACGAGGAAGCTGTTCTTGTTTGTGTGCGGTCTGTCAGAGCAGAGAGGTACTCACAGAGCTAACATGCCGCCCAATGATGTGGTGCACAACTCGTCGTGGTTTTCCAACATATATACACAATACAAAAACTACGTGTGTGTGAGACGGTTCATGTGGAACTTTGTGGTCAGTTAGCGAATGTCCTATTCCCCCACAGGTCTGTACAGACGCATGCGTTATCTCTCACAGTCGGGTCAGACAACATTTTACTGCTACATTTCTACGGTGTGCACACTGAATCAGAATTTCTCTTCCTTTAATATCTGCAGAGACTATAACAGACTGTTACCTCTCACACTAGAACAAACAGTGCTAGGTAAATTCACTTTCTGACTTACTGTTAACGCCTCTCAGAGCGTCATATTCTCCTCTAAGCTCAGCTGCGATTGTTTGCTGCTCACACGCTTCAAGCGCTTCAATTAGCTGCTCCGGCCAGTTTTCTCTCCTCTTCAGACAATCCAGAAGAAGCACCATCCCATCAAAGTTCCCGTTAGTCTCTCTTTTCGCCTCAATAGTTTCCTATAAGTTAAAAAAGCACATAGATCTATTTCACATAAAACTATCACTACATTAATAATTACAGGCAGCTTATTTGTTAAAGGCCATTTAAGGATGTTGTTGTTGTTGTGGTGTTATTTCTTTAGGGAAACTATATTGTAAACGATTATGGTGAAAAATGAATAATTCAAATTCATAGGAAAGCTGAGAATCACACTAAAAAATTACTGGTAGCAAATTGCATCCTGGAAAAGTTTGAAGTAATGACATTTGTAAAAGCTACATCTAAATAACTAACACAGCGTTTAACTTCTGAGAGATCTGGTTCAGGTAGCTGTGGAATCATACAAAGTGGTTTTTGGTGCTTGGTCCTCCACTGTACTGTTGGGACTAGTACAAAAAAAAGTGATAGCATAATGGAATTTATATTATTCACACGTTCCTCCCCAGCCCTGGTTCTTCATAAAACTCACCCTGTCGTGGTCAGTCAAGCAGGGCAGGTGGGCTATAATTTCTCTCACTTTCACCTTGGACGCAATAATTGGCATTTTTCGCCGCAGGTATCCTCTCTGAAGTTGTTCACTGGCAAACGACATCTGTGTGTGGACAAAGATAATAAACACTATCATCAAAATAAAGTATAACTAGGTCTCCTTTCACCAGCCGCAACTATACACAGTCAACTACATGTGCCGTCTCTGCCTAGTCCATACCTTTGTTATAAGTCATAGTAATTAATCCAAACAGTCTCCTGGGACCTACTCCTGTTAGAGACGGCAGCAGTGGGAGGCAAAGCTCACAGCACTGCTGTCGATTGAAGCTTCTCCTGCACTGAAGATAACGGTGTGGCAGAATATTGTCTTCTTTCAAATCGAAATGGTAAGATAGATTAAGATCTGCAAGCAGTAACATGCTGTTGCTGAAAGCAGGTCTGTTAGAGAGAAGCTATAAAAATCTCTACCACATTTAGATGAATGAGACAGAAAGGAAACTTCTCTACACATTCTCTGTGCTTCCCCTTACACTGCACACGAAATATGAAAGTACCAAAGAAACCAATAATGAAACCTGAACATTATTGTTTGTAGCAATCACTGGGGTGGAGAGGGGATTGTTATTCACTGGGCAATGAAACAGAAAGTGAAAGTAAAGAGAAGCCACACTGCAGCTGGGGAAAAACACAAAATCTTTCTCCTTTTCTGTGAAAGAATTTTCTTAGAAGGAAGAAGAGATTTTTCTCATACACGGGGGAGCAGACATGCCTCCTTTCAAGGTTGCAGTTGTTTGGGGTGAGAAGAAGGTGAACATGCCCACACTAGTCACTGATTAATCACCTCCACACTGTTTAATATGTAATAACGTTAAATGAGCAGCATGACACTCAAACACATTCCTGCGTCTTCTCAGTCTCCGACAGAAGGCTCGGACGTATTTCTTTGTATTGAATACACATTAAGACCTTTGGTGTGTTTGTACCTAAACAGTCAGATAAAGTAATCTGACATCGGGTACAGTGAGGGGGTGACTTTTTTCACACAGCTAAACGTTTAGGTTTAGTGTGAATGTGGGAGAGCAGGTTAAAAATGGCCCAAATGTCAAAGACAGCAAAGAGCAGAGTCTTCCTCGTTGTATTCCTGTCTGACTGACGCCCTGGTGTACGTGACGTATGCAGCCCAGCCTGTCAAACATTCGTGTTCATGCTTTGGGAGAAATGTAAAGAAGTTAGTGTGTAAATTTAAAGTGCAAAGTGACGAGAGACGATAGATTATTAAGACAAGCAGGGCATTGTGAGAAGGTCAAATCATGCAGAGCTGAGCCAAACGAATGACCCTGAAACTCCTTGAAGTCTGAGGCAAATTTCCTGCATAACATATCTGTTAAGCTTTTCCTAAAGAAAGACTGTGTGTTAATGTCAGTGGAGAAGAGGAAATGAGAGAAACAAACATTCACTGTCATATAATGGTACAAATAAAGAACAATCTCATGAAGCTGCACGTAAACAACGTGAACTCACTGGAAACCTACGTAAATGACTGTGTGGCTGTAGCACGGTACATTTTCTGACACGGACGGTTGGGAGGAATCGTTAAAGGCTGGAACAATGCGAGAGACGGGAACCTGCCCGTAAATGAGAAAAAGCTCTGAGCAGTTAAAAGTTGTGTTTAAGTTACGTGACACTAGAAAACACGACACAACCAAACTAGTTTCCTGACAGTTCAGGCTACTCAATGAATTACTTCAGCGCGTTTTTACGCGCTTTAAATCACTTTATTTCTGATGATCTTGTATGAATTTAGCTCACCTTGCGTGTTTCGCTGTCTAATCACTTCGTGCCTCCAGCTCTCACTGAAACCTGCGCTGTCTCTACTCACATACACACATCTGCGCAGCTGTCACCCCCGAACTCACGTTCTCTGTTCCTATTGGACGACAGCTCCATCTGTCGAACGTGCACCAATAGTGTCGTCTTAGGCTGCGTAGGGGGCGGGATTTGAGTAATCTTGACCCTGACCGTGACCTTTCCTCTGCTGTGATGGCAGCAGAATTAGATTGGATCTCGACTTCTGGTTGACATCTGTCTCTAATCCCTGATCTTAATCCGCGCACATGCACGGACAGAGGGAGATGACTGTGCACGAAATGGGAAAACAAGCATCACCAGTGGACAAGCAAAATTAATTTTATTTGTTAATTTGAAGCCGGTTTTCAAGCAGCACTGCAGAGGGATCTGGTGCAACTACTGCACTTAATAAACGTAATTTAACAAAATACAAGGTATGGTTTTGTTTTAGATCCAAGTTCACTACATAAAAGTTTAAATGATCTATTCTAACAGAAACACTCACAGCCATAACAGGGGCATTTGAGTAAGTGACACGGGAGACGTTAATGGTGTCCTGTGTTTCACAGGTACCCGACTATAGTAAAGTCAGCAGTACAGGTGAGCAGAGAAGATGGAGAAGGTCTCCATAATGATATAGTCCTTACACGGCGTGCACAAAGGGAGAACAGGCTAAACAATAAGCCCAGTCTTTACTCACCTTGGTAGGTGAATTCAAAAGTTCACAGTCCGCATCCACGTTCAAGGTCATATACAGACCAGTCAGAACCGGTGGGTAGCTGTCTACGTTGAAGGGAGTATTTTTCTTAGTAAGTGAGTACATCATCCACTTTTGTATATTCTGTTTAAATATAAAACATGATACATTTTAAAACACCTAGCAGATGAATGTCATCATATAATTTTGTTTCTGTGTAAACATAAGCAGCAGTTTACAGCAAAGGTTCAAGGAAAAACAATAAACAAGGGCGTGAAGGTAAAAGTGACGGGGCAGGAATGTGTGTTGGCAAACAAAAAGTAAACTAAATAATACGAATAAAAACATGAGGATTGAGTAACATAATCAACAACATGAACACAAAGCAAGAACAAAAACTGACTAGAACATAAACATGGACTGGACCTGAACCTGAAAGGACCAGACAACACTGCCCCGACTCTAGTTACGGTTCACTGGAGTCTGTGACATGAGACCTGAAGAAAGTGTGTCCTGGTCAACAAACAGGAAAACAGTGAACAGGAGCAGCAGCCTTATGCAGCAGATGGGGTCTAAGAAACTGGAGCAGGAGTGCAGGGCCAGATGTAAAGGGTGGCAAAGGGAGGCAGCGGCCCCCCCAGTTAATGTAGGATTCTTAAACGGGACTCTAATACCAATAAGGTCTAGCAAACATGTACTTCCTATGTCTGTCAGGAAGTTCAGCCTCCCTCTGGAACTTAGTATCACGCTGCAATCCTCAGGGCAGCTCTCTGCACATGGTTCAGTGTCTGGTTTGGCTCAGCCACCAGTTAAGGCAAGCAGAGACACAACAGACAGACAGGACTGCAGAGAGGATCGCTGGCATGAACCTGCCAAACATCCACTCTGCCTGTGCATGTAAATGTTGCACTCTGTATATATGGTAATTTTTTAAGCTCTGTCTCACATGCCTGATTTTACACTCCCATACACACAGTGTTCATTGTTCACGCTCATGTATGTCAGTGTGATTCTTCCTCATTAATGTCATTGTTATCTTGTGTAAAGCAAGAACAATTGGAGCATTTAGAAACCAGGGTTACTGGTTGTGTAATTTGCTCATGTTGCATACTGTATATATATATATATATGTATAATGTTTAATGTTTAAAACACTGACTTTAAGTTAAACTATAAAATAATTTTATACTTTGGTGTAAAAACACCTGTAGAAGGTCGCAGGTTCGAATACATCAGGTGTGTCCCTGAGCTAAACACCCAGTAAGTCACTTTGGATAAAAGCTTCTGCAAAGTAAAGTAAAGTTTAAATTGTCTGCGTGTGTGTATGTAAACGTGCAGGGTTGTTCCAGAGTGTACCCTGCCTCTGGATGGTGCTGATACTTTTACCAAATTAAAGAATCTGATCTTTTCTTCCATTACTGGCAGCAGAAAAATATGAAATAAATGTAAATCCTTCCACTGCTCCTTAGTCCTTACTTTTCAGCAGTACATTACTTTAGTGCTTTTCTTATGTTTACACATGAACATATTCCTCGGTGCAGCACTGATTTTAAATGTACTAATCCACGTTTAATCATGACTAATCTCTGTGCAGCAGCTACAGAAAAAGCACAAGCACAGTCAACCATTATTATTATATATATATTTTTGTCCATACACTCATTCTTAATCTATATCTTCGTCCACACGTGGACCACTGCTTGTTTTTCTTCTAAATAAACTGTTAACAGCACAAAATCTGGTGTAATACTCCTGGAGAAATACCACCTTTAAAAAAGCCTGGTGTGCATCCAGCTGCAAACCTATGAAAGTATGTATGGATGGCACCAGCTGCACTAGCCAGAGCACAGAACCTGAGACAGGACTGCTTGAAGGTCCAAATCTTTTCAGCATATTCACCGTTAGTGAGCGGATTTTCCTCAGGGAGGTCTCTCTCTCCAGTGGAGAGGACAGCCTGGACACAACAGGCTGATGCATGTGAATGGTTGTCTGTCTATCTGGGATTGACTCCAGCCCCTCTTTGACCCTCTAGGATAAACAGTCTAGCTAATGGATCAATAGATGGTGTTATTCTGCCACAGTTATGTCCCAGTTCCAGACACTTTAATCACCTGCCATAGCTCAGATTTCTTTAGTTGAAATATAAGCTGATTGTCAGACACAAATCAAGAGAAGATGTATTTTCTGACATTTCGATTTGACTTTGTGTTTATTGTTCCAGAAATAATTTAGTTTTATAAATGTTAGTTTATGTAAAATGTAGTTCCCTTTTTATGTTGTCAGTTTTTATGTTGTTCAGAATCAACATCAGAATCATGTGCTGTGCATGAGACTGGCCAATGGAATATGATTTAGCTTTTTTGTGCAAAGTCTTCCAACTTTGCTGCAAAATAAAAACTAAAACTTAAAGTATTAGAAAGTATTTTTAAAGTAGGGGTTACACAACTTCATAGCACAAAGTGACAAGTGTTGTTTATGCTCATTTTAAACCAGCAGGTGGCATCACTGACTCGCTGTCTGAGTCAGGAGGCCTCTGTGTGCGTGTGTGCGTGTGTGTCTGTGTGTGCGTGTGTGCGTGTGTTTGTGTGTGCGTGTGTGCCTGTGTTTGTGTGTGTACGTGTGTGCCTGTGTGTGTGTCTGTGTGTGCGTGTGTGCCTGTGTGTGTTTGTTTGTGTGCGTGTGTGCGTGTGTGCGTGTGTGTCTGTGTGTGCGTGTGTGCCTGTGTGTGTTTGTTTGTGTGCGTGTGTGCCTGTGTTTGTGTGTCCGTGTGTGCCTGTGTGTGCCTGTGTGTGTGTGTGTGTGTGTGCGTGTGTGCCTGTGTGTGTTTGTGTGTGTTTGTGTGTGCGTGTGTGTCTGTGTGTGCGTGTGTGTACAGCATACATTTAAATCAACATTTCCTTTTACACTCCTAGTGACAGCTCTGTATTAGAGGGGACCCACGTTTGTGTGTTTACTAAATGCACATCTTTGTTAACCAGCTATAAGTTCCCATCATGAACACATCCCCAGTGATCTGACTTACTGGAGGATTATGGGACGGATGATGGCATCAGGCTGGTGGTTGGTGCAGTGCTTTAAAATAGGGATTAAAGACGCTTGAGTGCACTACTTGAATGTGAAGGTCTTCCATGATAACGTGCCCTCTGCCCTGTAAATGTTTCCATAAACACTTAATATTGCATCATACATGTCAAAACCACATCTCTCATCCTTTTATGTAGCAAAGGGGAAAAAAATAACCAGCCTAGCTGACAAACCTTTATTCTCAGGGAAAGTGCTTGTTGATGTACATTTTTTTTTGAGTCTACATGCTCCAAAACAGAATGTCACCGTTTAATAGGTGATCTGAAAAAAATAACAAGTGTGTTTCTGTGTGACTAGATGCGCCAACCTTTGAATAAGCTCCCATTAGGAAGTCCTTATTATGAGCAATTACTGCACCACAGTTTTTTTTCCTAATTAGAAGAACAGGAACTAAAATAATTGCTGCTGCATCGTGAATTTGTGCAGTGGTTCACTTGCAGCCATTTCATCTCATCAAAGCCACACAGGAGAGATTTCAAGATGGGACTTGGCCGTTTTATACACGACGATCATCTTGGGTTACACTGCTTCATGGTCTGTGAGGTAGTATGGCATATATGTATAAAGTCTTCTGCTTCAAAGAGGTGTGTCTGTCACAAAACATAACAAAGACAAATGTTGGAAATAGCACATGGAACTTTTTTTCTGTCATCTCTACTGGGATTTCAAAAAATGTAAAATACTGCAGACTTGTGATTAGTTAGAGAGAAGCGTTACTAATGCAACCAAGGTTGTTGTGTCTGCGCATAGGTGGCGCTTTTTTCTTAAACTGTTCAGCCACGGGGCACATTACTGTTCGACGTCTTCTGTCTATGTACGAGTAGCTGAGTCAATGTAAAACAGGTCACTGCCAGAGGAGGTTTCCCAGGAGAATCAGAGGACACTGAGTTAAAACCAGTCAGTGTGAACTGGTTGAATCAAACAGGACTGCTTGAAGGTTTGAAAGAAAATATTACAGGTCATTATTATAGCAGTTACTTAAGTATATAAAAACACTGCTTATCTTTGATTTATGGTATAATCCATAAATAGTAATCCAGTAATCCACAAATAGACGTGACCTTAAATGACTCTCACCTGATAAAAGTAGAGCCGGGCAGAGCAAGTATCAATCAGGGGCGCTGCAAGGGTCTCTGGGGGCCCCAGGCAAAAAATAGGGGCCCCCACACTAGGTTTCATCATACATAGCCTACAGCACCAAACACTGACACTGACAACACTGTGATCATATATTAAAATTATCATAGTGAAGGCTGATAAAGAACAGCAAGGAATGAATAACTTTACTTTATGAAATCTTTATTTATAACAAAATGAACCAACGAAAATCTCAACATAGAAAATTCTAACAAAATAATAGAAAAATAAAATAGATAAATACCCTTAAGGGGGTTTGTGAGAGCTGACAGTGCTGTCAGTGACATGTTTTCACAGTCCCACTACTAGTGTTCTGATGCAGTTCAAATTGCGTTGGTCCTCTGGGGCCTGGGGCCCCCAGGCCATTGCCTGTCCGCTAGCGGCGCCTCTGGTATCAATAATCTGAAGAGCCAGAAAACGTGACACTGACATGACACTAACCCATATTTGTGCAGTGAATTCCACCCCCACCACTCTGTGACCTTTCCTCAGAAAGAATGCTAAAAACTAGTGGCAAGTGCCATTTGAATGAAACCTTTCATATCTTGCAGGGTAGACGTTCTTTAGCAGAAAGGATGATACAAACGCAGCCACAGCCAGAGCCTGAGGCAGCATCTACAATCCATCATGGCTGAGTGGGGAGAAAGACAAAGCACCACGCATTCACCATCTCAATAAAGGAGAAGAGCTGTGTCTTTTCAAATGGCCTGAGCCTTAAAACACACGTTAAAAAAACATGACATGCTTTATAACCTGGCCTTATTCACGTGTCAACATCAAACTGAGTGATTTCTATGTCACCCATCACATCACAACCTCTCCTGTAGCTTCTTCTTCTTAACAGAAGCTTTTCTAACCTTAAGTTCAGTCTGCAGCAGAGATGGCTGATCGCCAGGCGAAGGCGCTCAGTGACGCATTAATGATGCATTAATGATGCATTGCATGCTAAAGGTAGCTCTGCTGTCTATTTACCTCCAAATAGCAACTCTGTTTAACTCATTACCAAACTTACAGAGACAGCCTGCCGTCGTCTGTTGGTCATTTTTCTCTTTGTGCCACACTTTTCCACGCGTACTGCCATTTTACTATGTCACAAAAAGTGCGATTGAAATGCCAGTGTTCTGATTTCCACTTGTTACACAGCCTCACTAAATGTTTCTTCCACTGCTAATCAGCTGTGCTGCCATATCTGGCAGATAAATAATAAATAGAAACACGCCAGCACATCACGGGTTGAATTATTTATTTACTCATACCCCCTTTGCACATGGGGACCATTAGGGATTCTTGCATACTGAACACTGCACAGTGCATCTCACTGGAAACCTGTGTGAACGCCTTGTTTATGTTAGCCTTAGTGATTAGAGTCTGTTTCTCACTTCAGTCTTTCCTCTTGAAATGTTTTCTGGCGTGAAAGTCATCAAAGTACTGAACCCACTGGATTTCACTGCTTTTAAACGCGCACTGAGGTTTTTATGACCTTCACTTTTCTAAACTTACATGTGTCCCAGTTATTATAAACCAGAGTCTGTCAGGTTTGTGCATCACTAATCTTATATTTCTTTTCCTAAAGACTAAGTCAAAAGCGGGCGATGCTGCTTTCACCATGTGAATCGTTGGATTCGGGCAGATGACACAAGATGAGCCCACTAACCTATTTTTAAATGCAGGCTAAAAACTTTTCCCTGAATCCTTTTATTAGGTTTTATTCTGTCTGTCTGCGTGTTTGTGTGCGTTTGCCTGTCGTGGTGTGGGGGGGGTTATGTTTGAGTGCTTTGTGTGAACGCGTTTAACCTTTGTGATTTGTTTTTTTGTCATTTATTTGTGCTGCTTTTTGTTGTGTATGAAGGTCACCAGCAGTCAGTGGGAGCAGAGCAGTAACCGGGATTGCACAAATATTAAGGTCATGATGAGTGGACAATCTTCTAATGCTGCAACCACCTGTCTTAACATTTCGTTATGTTTAGAAATGTTTTGTTTTTTACCGAATGTTCAGTTACACTGAAAATTTTAACATACACATGTGCATGAGTTTTTTTCACTCCTCGTCTGTAAGATGCAAGATTATTATTTTTTACTCCAATTAAGTGTGTTCTTTTAAACACTGAGGCACTGGGCAGTTTTTACATGAGCATAAAACTTGTTTTTACTACTCAAATTAGGGTAATTTAAAGGACTGATATCAATAGTTAGCCCTGGTTTGTTAATGGCTTATTTTTTTCAACCTGCAGGACGTCAAACTTAACTACATGAGATCTGAACATAGTTAAATCTGCCTGTAAAACGTCTAACATTATAAAACACACATGCCTAAAATAGAATAAAAATAGACATAAAGCGTCTGCAGAAAGACACATAATGATGACAAAGCATAAGAACAGACACAAACATACCAAAATAGATGCAAAACAACGACAAGAACATTTCCAAACTTCCTGAAAGACGTTTTCTCTGCTGGTGTTTAATGGCTGTTTGAATCGAGTGTCTGTTTGTCTGCTTTTAAGTGCTAAATGGTAGAGAAAGAGAGATACGACAAAGCAGAGACGCAAAACAACCATAATATCTAATAATGTAAAAAGATTCAGAACGGGACTAGCTACAAAGGGATAACGGGGTAAGATTAGTGTCAGCAGAACAAGTCGTTTTACAGTAAACGTCTGTAATCTGTTGTTGGATCCTGAACTCCTAAAATACAGTGAAAACAAAACAGGTGACCCGAAGCACAGACCTTTGGAGACATGGTTTATTGTCAATAAATAAATTATGTGCAGAGGTGCAATCATTCTGAAGAGCTTTAGAGGCTTGTTTTTTTCTCTCTCTTTAACCCGTAACCTTTCTCTTCACTCGGGCAAGCGAAAATGTCAAATCTGCCGGGGCGGCGGATCCATGGGCCGCCGCTGCTGGACTGGTAAACACACGGACGACTGAAAGTACTAAAAGCAGGTTTCTTTTCACACCCACTGAAAGGTTAGACAGTTAATGCAGGACATGCCGGCAGTGGCATCAGGCATCTGTTAATACGGCTCTGGAATGATTTTCAAAAAGGTTCAGGGCAGATATTTTATACTACAGGATCATGTGGCCTCTTTTATCATGTAGTGTTAGAACCACCAGACACTGGTTACTGGTGCAGTGGGCAAGAGGGTTTGTAGACAAGGACTCCGTTCCTCAGTGAGGAAGGTGCTGTTGACCAGTCTATAGGCGAGCTGCCAGTTGAAGCCAGTGCAGAGATATAAACAGCGGCGTGTGTCATTGTGAGAAGGTTAGACGAGATGGAAAAGAGAAAGGGGCTAAGAGTGGATCCAGGAGGCACACCAGCGGAGGGGCAATGAGACTTGGTGCACGTTCCCCTGACAATGTACCGCAAAGGTTTGCCAAGCCTGGTGCCAGCTGAGAGCTGGACTAGAGTAGGACTAGAACAAGGACTAGATTTTGTAGTCTGTAGGAACTAGATGCTTGACTACTGCTTGTTCATGTTTATATCCAGAAATTTAAGAAAAGACACACGTCTGTGGGTTGAGGATGGACTTCCCAGACCTGCTTAGCAAACATGTGGTGTGGACACAATGCTTGTAGAAGAGTAAAGGGAATGACGTCCAGAGAACCGGTGACTGGCTAGAGATGAGGAGAGAGGTGCCATGTTTTGATGGAGGTAGCAGAGTGTTGCCCTCTGGTGGTGAGAACAGGGAGCTAGTGGAGCCAGTAGTCCTCTGCAGTCCGAACAGGTGGATGGAGGAGGTGGAGGCAGGTAGTGCAATGACTTGAACAGTGGAGAATATCTTCTCAGAGTCACTGTGGTGCATACAGGGATTGAAGAGATATACGGATTTAAAACTGTGACTTTTTTGGTCAGTGTCTGGTGTCTTCTGTCCTGATTGCTCCTTACATGTTACCCTTTTTTTAGTGCTTGCTCAAAAGGGGATTTTCTATACAACTGTATATAATTGTGCACGTTTTCCACATAATTCTGTGTCCTCCTATTACCTATTAGTGTTATATAAATAAACTGAACTGAACTGGCATAAATGGACCTGTTTGGCATTCTGTCGAGACACTTTGCTGCTTAGTGTGCGTCACCAGTTGACCTAAAACATGCAGCTGGATTAGTTGTGAATTTAATATGGAGAAATGAACCTGACTGTTCATTTCATATAACCTTTGAATTAAATGGAGAGATTTGATGGTGGAACTGTACTTTATGTGTGATTAAGGTGCGCTGAGTGTTTAAAACAGAAACAAAGCAGAGCAGTGCGTATTGGCAATGTTTTAATATCTATATTATACATCACAAACACACAATCACAACAGACCCTTCGATGCCTCAGTGTCCTGGTATTTACACTGGCTTCCTCTGTGCACAAACCTCCTCTAATGAAGGTGTTCTATTTGACAGTACAGCAATACTGCAGGCAAGAGCTAATAGTCAAAAAAGAGAGAATCATATCAGAAAACATGATCGTGTACAAGTTTAAATTACATCTAATCAATCGCACGACAGCAAACTGGCGACTACAGCCTTTCAACGAGGGTCTGCACTGTGGTTCAACAAACTAGAAACCAGCTAAAAAAGACACTTTCACATCTGGTTCACTACAGCATTTTCTCCTCTCTCTCCCACGGAACCGGGTCCTGGTCCTCCTCGACCTGCGTGTTCCTGCGCCCTGTCCAGAAGTGCTCCACATCTGGGAAGGTCTTGTCCTTGTCCTGTGACACAGCGTTGGACACGGCGTTTGCGCCGACCTCCGCTCCGTTTCCCTCCTTTTTGGAACATTTTGTGCCGGGGAGGTACTTTGAGCTTCTGCAGGTGGCGATGAACCAAATGTTTATCAGTCCTTCACGCACGTCGTCGTACATGGTCATTAGGATGACCGGGGCGAGTGAGCTGCATGCGTAAAGGAGAACTTGCGCAAAGATGATCAAGCCCACGGGAGGTTTGTTGTACCCAAGTCGGATCCAGGTGAAGGTCCCCCATTCTGGCAGCAGCATGAGCCCGTTCGCTCCGCTTAGACACAGTAGAACCAGGGTCACTTTGCTCAGATGCTGCGGGCAGGGTCCGTGGTTCACCGCCGTGTGCAGCGTCTTGGTGTAGTAGGCGAGCGTGAGGATTACCGGCACCACAAAGCTTACACTTGGATAAATCTTGTAGAACAAATTCATGAAGTCAGAGGCGCACGCTGGCATTTCGGAGACACAAATGGTATCCTTTCCGCGCTGCACCAGAGAGGCAAAAAGCATCTGAGGGATCGGAAACATCATGGACACAATCCAGATAAACGCGAGGGCGCCGTGAATCCATGTCGGACTGTAGAGGGGACCCGCGGCGGAGCTGGGAGCCACAGTGTGTTTGGCTCGAATGGTTACTGCCAGGATGAAAGTTTTCGCAACCACACACGAGTGCTGGAACCAGTCCGCGGTGCTACAAACAAAACTTCCCAGGGTCCAGGTCTGCTTGTAGTAGGTGACCGCGCGTATCGGCGCGCACAGCAACAGTATCACCAGGTCCGTGGAGGCCAGAGAGGCGAGGAGCGCTTTCACCTCGGAGCCCTTTCCGTTCCTAAAGTCACGGATGAAAATCAGCAACACAAGCAAGTTCCCAACTGCTCCGGACACGCAGATCCCGATCAGCATGATTGGCATGGCGGTTCTGGTTTCCTCCCCCTGGAGAAGCTGAACTCCTCCAACGAAATCAAAGAAGGAGACATTTGCTGCTCGATCAATATCCATCTCTTCCCTTGTGACTTTGAAGTTAAAGGTCCTGAAATTGGAGAAAAAAAATGAAGCAAACCAAGTTGTTTTGATTCCACCTCTCTGGTCAGATTTAAGGTCGGAGGCGCGGGAGCTGTCCGGGGCGCCGCGGTGCTGAAACGCTGCTAATGGGGTCGTGATCGCATCAGCAAGTGGGTGCTGAACAGCCTGCCAGGTATTTCAAGTGCTGCCATTTAGCATCGTCAACCACTCACGTCATTTCACCAGCGCTGCTCCAGGCTGCAGCCCGAATGCGAGCGCAGCGGGATGCGCGTTACGTCCCAAGCCTCGGACGGATTATGGTCAGTGTGACGTGTCACACATACAGTATGTCAACATTGTTTACATTAAAACGTGAATGTGACGTGTACTGGACCCACTGGATCACTTTCACTCCAGCACGAGCATATTCAGTGAGAACTAAATGACATTTTAAAACTTACTGACCAACAACATGCACATTTGTTTGTTCGGCTGTTTTGCTGTAGTTGATGTCGTTGCTTTGAGTGGATAATACTGAGAATACTGAGTTTAGATAATGATTGTGGCAGTACTACTCTCTGTTTGGAGATTTGTGCAGTAATATTCCATAACTGTCACACGTGGCCTCAGCAACACGCCTGTTCACAACCAACAGCCACATAAGAAATGTGAGCTTAAGTTTAAATAGCAGTATGAGCAGACACTCATCTGATACTATGACACTAGCCTTTTCTTTCCCTGTCAGTATTGGGCTCAGGACATTACCTGTGCTCCATGGAGTGAGGTGTTTACTCGACTTAAGCACTGAGTAAAAGAGCAACTTGAAGAGATGAGGGGTGAAGGTGGGTGAAGTGGTGGTGGTGGTGGAGAGGTGAGGGTGCCCACTCAAATGCTGTCACCACCCCTAAGAGGGCTGGTTGCTAGGAGACCAGAGCCGGCATCACAGTATGGGGTTAGGGAGATGCGAGGCCTGATGAATTAGTGTGAGATATGGCTTTAAGACAACTCTGGAGCAGCACATGTAATGAATAGTTACAACAGTGTGATTGCAGAAGGTATTATAGAGGGATATAATAGCACGAGCAGGGGCTCGATCTGCAGTCGCTCCGTGCAGTAATCAGACATAATTGATACGTTATGGGATGCACAAGGTTAGGAGTACATGTAGGTTAGAGCCCCCGCTGATTTTACTTCAGAGGCGACTTTGAAATTCGTGTTTCTCAACACCGAGATGCACTTACACATTCAAGTGAGACGTCAGATGAGCAGATCTACAACATCATGAGTGTGGTCATAAATAATAATGCTTTTTGACGAGGTTGGTTTACCCACAGGAGTCACCATACCTCTGCTGTTACTACTGTCGTGATGCTCATTTCTGTGCACGTTAATGGCAAACCTCATCACGTGTTAGCATTGTCACTATCCAGGAGTTACACAACTGCATCTGTATGAAGTGCCACGCCGTAGAAATTCATCTCATGCCCACGTTTCTGTCCGTGCCTGTGTGTTTTCTGAGGTTCTCTGAGCTAAACGCTAATGTCACCGTGCTCAGATGGAACATACTCAAAGCAAAAGGCAAGCCAACCTACTACATTTCAATTACATGTAGATAAATTACCAATCCCTGATTTACGCACATCATGGCTTAAGATAAAAATAAAATCATTTATATTAAACCTGTGCACCTGGTGTTTATTCTGTAATTGTGGGGATGTCTCTCACACCAGAGCAAATGTCGTCTGCTCCAGCCGAGACTGAATCAGTGCTTCGTGAGAGCTGGATCCTTCACCTGCCCCGAAGGCCTTTACGGAGCCAGAAAGTAGCAGTAAAAGAAAGAGGAGGAGGAGTACATGAACAAAAACCAAGAGCTGGGGAAGAGTCTAAATGAACAATAATGTTCCCTCTGGAGATATTCCAGTGCAGAAACAAAGATGAAGTGTGTTTTCAACCACAGGGATGTCTACCCTGAAAAGCAGACCTTGCCAAAACAAATTCATGTCCCAAATCCCTTGATGTAGAAAAAGCTTTTACAGTATCAAAGAACACAAATGCAGGTTTTTGTCATTAGCGTCATCAGAGAGATCAAAGGTAAAACGCTTCCCTCAGGTAACAGCAGACATAAACCGTGTTGTTATCAGACGCTCTCCTTCTTGATGTTGCTGCTCAGAAGTGGAGAAGTGCAATTAGCAATTTGTTGTTGATGTTGTGACCCTGTTTTACATTAAAAATCACCCTTTCAAGCCCCCCCCATCAAACGGGGCTCATGGTGCAGAGTTAGGGCTGCTGGCATTAGGTCACTCCTATAGGTGACTGACAGTTGCCACGACAACCTGCGTACGGGAAACTGCTCGACTTGCACAACTGCTTCAGACAAAAGATGAAATTTCAGCTCTAACTGTTTTAATTTCCCTGTAGCATTAATAAATCCGCAATAAATTGGTGTCGAGCTGCAGGAAACATAATTATCTTCATTATTATTGGGTTCATCTCACTCAGGCATCATGCAAAGAGACGAACGACTCCCTTTAGCAAAAGGGCAGACTCCCACCTGCAAAACAGCAAATAATTAATGCCGGGCTTTTTTATAGTGTATGTGTTGCTTCCTCTTTAATTATAAATACATCAAACCTAAATATGGGATTAGTAGAAAGTGTCTGCGCGGCGGGTTAAGTGAAATTTATTGAGATGATTTCATTTTTTCTGATTTAGGGTTTAGTTCTTTTTATGCAGATGAATTCCAACCTTGTCCTGCTGCCTGCTGCGCCTCCCTGCTGTCAGCATATTAGATGTTTATGTTGGGTTTTTATCTAAAGGGATTCACAACAACAGAAACCAATAGAAGGTAACTGAACACCCAGGGACCTGCGGTATGTTTAACAGCATCATCGCTGGATTTTAGGTATTGAAAAGCAATAATTAGAAAAGGAGTAAAGATGAGAAAGTGCTGAAATGCAAAGTTGTGTAGTTGGTGCAATGGTTTGTGTGGTTTTGGTGTGAAATGTGTAATTACATCACAGTTTTAAGACAGACTTTCAACATAACTTGCATTAATATGTGATATTATAGCATCATCTGCTGCACGAACTAACGACTTTAATGATCCCTTTGTTGTTTCAGCATCTGGTCCAAGGACACCTCGACATGTGGCCCGGCAGGCTCACAGGACCCACAGGTTTTCAGACAGTGTGCAGTTATTCAAACGATGTGGAAGCTCCAGTTCAGCTTAGACGCTGCTGGAAGCTTTTACAAAGTAAATGTTGGTGCAGATGGAGATTTTAAAATCGATACATGACTTTATTTTGGTATGAAGGGGTTTTAGGATTATCAGTCCTGCCTGCAGTCAGAACACAGTGAGCTTTCACGCCAGCAGTGATGGCACACGTGTGACCTGCAAAAATGCTGATGGAAGAGCGCCACCGTGTGACGCAGGAAGGACAGCAGACATTTTCCACTTGGTATTAATCTAATACTGTTGTTTACCTGTCACAGCAGCAGAGTAAATGCATGCAGTTGATTTTACCCCGCTTTAATTTGCCCTACTACATATATGAGGACTACTACTGTGTAGACAGGACAGATGAACAGAAAACTACCAACATCCTGTGATACTGATGTGTACCAGCGGCTCAACAGCAGGTGGCAGCAGGTGACTGTTTCTAAACCACTTAAGCCTCCCAGACACTGTGATGGACTGAAACCAGCAGCATGACCGAATGCTGCTCCTGTACATCCCGAAGGATTATTGCTGTTACTGCATGTTTACTCACACTAGAACATGCTCTCACCTGTTTATTCCTTTTCCTTCTCCTACAGGCCCTGTGTCTTCCCCCATCCAGTCTCCAGTCCAAAGACTTTTCTCCACCTGCTCACGTGTTCGCTTTGGAGATGCACACACATACAGGTGCATGTAGCACACCAGCTGGACTGGTACACGGTGCCTGTGTGGACATTTTGTGACATCTGACCACAAATATCTAACATGTCCTGGAAAATGTATGAAAAAAACATAATACGAGCTAAACAGCTACTTTAAAGTACTGTAATGTCTCTTAATGTGTATCCTGTCTCACGCGAGCTTATTTTCCTGTTCAGCAAACGTCTGAAACCTTGTGTAGAACCAAACCTCTACACTACTGTGGTTCATTTTGCAGAAATGCTCCTATGAGCATCAAATATATATTAATACACTGGTGGAAACAGTCCAGTAGTGCTCAGCCATTAAAATCTTAACCCTAAAAAGCGATTTATCTGTGACGTGTGCATTCATTAATCTCATGTACATTTCTTAAATGGCCAACCCCTGAACTCCTGGGAAGCTTTATGTTGCTCCACATGTTAATAATTAACTCAAATGTGTGTTTTTCTACCAGTTGTTTGGTGAAATTGGTGCCAGAGAAGAGAAGCCTGCAGCATTGAGATGTCTGTTTGTGTGCGCGGCAGGATGACTGTGATGTTAATACACACAGAGACACGGTCAAACTGATTAAAGTGAAAGTTTTAATGCCCACAATAAGAAACCAAATGTGTTTTGTTTATTGACCTGCGCCGAGGGGGAAAATGTTTTTTATTTAATCTAGATGACTTGTATGTTCTCGCCTTCATGCACACAAGGCCCGTCTAATCTTGTTCTCCATCAGCCCCCGTGCATAATGAAAAGAGGCTTATCATGATGCTGGCCTCGGGGTGACGTCGACTTTCTCCATTTCCTGCTGAGAATAAGGTGAACGCCACTTAAACCATGTGACTTGCGGAAATCTCCCAGGACCCATAGGTGCCCTCGCTGGCTGGGATGGGAACAATAACCGAGAGAGAATAAAATGAAGAGTTCAATTGGGAAGCGATTAAAATGAATAGAAGCTTTGACAGATAAGACACATACCATTTTCTCATCTATTTAACATTCATTGAATTGAATAATCCGGTCTTATTATCGTAAATAGTCTGAATATTTACTCTGAATATGCTAATTTATGTTTGCTGCAAGCGCTCTGTGACTTAATAATTTTTTCATCAATATATGCATATCTCTGTCTTTCTCCTATAGCTGTTTCTGAAGAGGAGTGGAGAGAGAGAGAGGCGGGGCGGGAGACCTGCAGACAGGGCTGAACCCTGTCGTTCCTGTAACCTTTCCATAGGTTTCTTTTTGTACTTTGCCCAGAGGCCAGCCCAGTTACATTTCAATCAAAAGATTCATTGTAAAGTCATTATCCCAAACTAGGCCCTGATAATTGGCTGTCGTTTTGCATAGTGGTGCCACTGTGGCTTTAGGCCAAACGACTGTGGCGTTATCTTTCACTTTTAGGGAAAAATAATAGACAATTTATCATTAATCTTCTGTGGGAAATAATAACAAGTTAAATGTCATTCCCCATGTCGGTTTTACAAATAAAGCGGTGTTGCTCTAGGGCCGGGCTGATCGCTGACTGACCCGTCCTCTTCACGGTGAAGGTGGAGGGGTTTAACACGACGGGGTGAAGGCAGGTGACGCGACACAGGAAGTCATCTGCTGCTGTGCGCCAACATGAACGCGGCGTGCTGCTTCATGTTTTATTCTCTCCTGCTGCTGGGTATTTGTCATATTTCTGCATTTTCACTTTTCTTTTCTTCTGATTACACAATATGTTTGCACTTCGATGACCGAGGAGGTTCGGGTGCTGAGCAGGTGATACTGAAGCATGTTTCACAGAGCATCCAATAACTCAGAGATGCATTTCACTCACTGCCACAAATGTCGACTTGGAGGTTGCGAAGGGGAAAAGGTCAGGGGTCAGCTCTCTGGATACCGTGTCTGTTCAGTAAGCTGTGGAGGGATGAGGACGGCGTAGATAAGATGATAATGCATGCTTCACTATGAGGAGCAGAACAGCGAGGAGAGGCCCTCATCAGTAAACAATCTGGGACAAATAGCAGAGTGAGAGGTTGACATCAGCAGAGGACGACACTCATTCCCATTCGTTTGTCGGATTAGGCCGCCGTGAGGAGGAATGACTCGCTTGGCATTCATAGGCAACAGCGGCCCAAAAAGAGCGTGTTTGCACAGGGATCAATTATCAATCAGTCTGCACGCGAGGAGGGGAGATTACCAGAGCTGTACGAGTCGCGTTGACAAGCAGCATCAGAGATCCTGTCAATGAATGCACACGGACAGACGCCTTTGGCTTTGACTCTGGCCACTGCTGAAATTCAGATTAGAGTTCACCTCACTGGCAGATTAGTGCTGTTTACGTCTGTTCGTTGGTCACAAGTCTGCAGCATCGAGCTCCAGACAGTTACAGACAGCTCACGGTTACTTTCACTCTGTCAGCAAATAGCGTCGTAGAAATGTGTTTTCTACATGAAGCCACATCAAAGTCAGTGAGGTTTTCAACGGTGCTTCTGGAGTTTATGAGAAGACTGAGTGTGTGTTTTCAGAGAGAGGATGAGGTACAGGTGCAGCAGTGCAAAGACAATGAGTTCACACTGCTTTTATCTGACGTGGATCAGCTGTAAGCAGTCACATGGTGGAATAATTATTCCGAGGGACAGTTGTTTGTAAAGTCACCGTTGCAAACACTAGTTGAGGGACAGTGTGGTGGAGGCATCAGTTAGCGAAGCAGGAAGGAATGGCAGTACATTGGGAAATCATTACTCAACACAGTCTGCTGCTGCACCCCAGAAATGGAACCTGAAACTGTGATGAAACGGGGGTGCCCTGGTGCCCACAGCCTCGTAAGTGTGTGTGTGTAACAGGCCTGCCTACAGTCCAGACCCGTCCCCTTTAAAAAATGCATGGCGCATCATGAAGAGGAGCCTCGAGCATCGACCGAGCACTGCTGAGCTGCTGAGCTTGTGAAAAAGTGCAACAGATGAGGATGAATTTGAATAAACAAGCTCATCATCTCTTCACATCATTCATTCCATATAAAGGAGGATTTGAGTCCCATTGTGCGTCAGCGCTGCGCCGACAGCGGCGGTCAGTGTGTCGGTGTCCCGGGGCAGGCTGAAGGTTACAGAGGGCCTCGCAGTGCAAACAGTCCCTGGTAATCCTGACCTTCTCTTTCTCCTGCAGCAGCCAGGCGTTGACCGTGACAGTTAAGAAGCAGTGCGGCGCCGCGGGCACGCCTGGGGGCCCCTGAAGTCGGAGAGCGAAGGGGGGGGTGGCTCAGACAGAGCCCTGACTCTTTACGTGAGGTAACATCTCACACGTCTTTGTCCCTGTTTCTTACTAGATTCCTAAAATGTCAATTTAGTTTCATTGTTTAGTGGTTTGAGTGTTTGATCACATCCAGTCATTCATCCCCTGCACACACTCACAGTCTGTCCAGGGGGGGTCATGCTGCTCCTCTGCCCTCATGACCTGCAGGGGGTCAACGAGAGCAGCTTTACAAATCCAGACTTTATAAAAACACTGGGAGAAGGTCCTCATGGGAATTAAGCCTACCCAGGCAACCGCAAACAGTAAATTACAGGGAGCTTACATGATTTCTGTGTTCCCCGGGGACATCAAACAGCCAGACCCGCCCCGCTCGCTCCGCTCTCCTCTGCGTGTCCTAAAGGCTGCAGGGAGGCCGCCTGCTCTGTTTACACTGTAATAATAATGACTGCACATGTTATTCACTGAGTTGAAGCTTTTGTGATGACGTGTTTACTGTCTGTACTGTTCACTTTCATCCAACCTGGTTCAGTCGTCTACAGAACAGACGTGATCACTGACTGAAGCGAAGCAACACTGCAGTTAAACCCGAGGAACTCTTCAGTGTGGGTTTCTTCTGGGGTGATGGTAGCATTTCAGTTTGCAGTCTCGCTCAGGATTTCACCTGTTCCCACACTGGAAAATGTCCCGTACACCTTGTTCTCTTGACGTTTTGCTTTTGAACCTGCAAAATTGGTGTGAAAATAATTCATTTAAATGTGGTGGTTTTGCAGAGCCTTTTCTAATCAATCTAAATCTCTCTGCGTCTCTGTGGAATTGAGCTGGTGGTGAAGAAAGGCTTGTGAGAACTGCTGACTGGTCTGTACTGACGCCAGGACAATGGCTCGTGTGTTTGAGTGTTTTTTCTCAGCTCTTCATTGTGGAGGCGTCCCGCTGGGAGCAGATTAGCCTCTTCACGGGGGACGTGACGCCCAGATAGGAAGTATCAGAGGAGGACAAACACAAGGACAAATCATCCGGCCGTCACTTAATATTCACTGCAGACAAGCAGACAGCAGGAGAGGGCTTCCTCTGAGCTGCAGACCTCTCTCTTTTGTTGACGTGCATTTTGATCTCTATTAGCTGCTACGGAGATGATGTTGGAGGCAGAAAGACGATGAAGGAATGAGAACAGGCTCTGCTATATCTTTTTTTTATGCATGAGTCCGATACTCAAAGGTATTTTCTAATGGGCGTGCGTTCTTAAACTGAATCTACAGGTGCACGATTTAACAGCGTCTAGAAGAACAGAAAAATAACTTCACTACTATTTAATTCAAACTGTTTGTGTCCAACACTCATTTTACGTCTTTTGATCCTATAGATCAAACTTTGGATGTAAAATGGGAAAATTTAAATGTGCTGAATTAAATAAATTCAATAAAAGTTTGATGATTAAAAAAACAGACTGAAGTTGTTCTCTCTTTGATTTGGTACCACGTCCTAAACACTTGACACTTGAGCAGGAATCTTTACGCTTGTTTATGGGACACATGGAAGAAGCTGTATTAAAGTACATTGTTCTCCGACAGAGAACATGCACTATTCTGCTCTGAGAAATTAAAAGGTCTCGATATATGTGTGAAGTGGACTTTTGATCTATTATTTATGAGCCTCTTCTAATAATTCCTCGTCTATCTGGAGATCAGTGCTTATGTCTCTCTCATTCAACAGATGGCGACAAACACAAAGCTTTTTCTCTTAGACTGCGCTGATGGCTTCTAAAAGGTAAAACTGATTTTTGCACTAAACCCAGATTTTTCGCAGAAATTAAAACTCCAATTAAACCTGTGTGTTTGCAGCTTTTCATCCTTTTTCGAGTTAAACACACTCAACTAACAACGTGACGTTTTTGGACGTTTGACATAAGCAAAGACATGACGAGCTCTGCTGAGGTGTCGCATGTTGCTGGGTGATTGACAGACTGGACTCGGTGCTCGGCTCTTTCCCACATGTCCCTGAGCCTCAGTTTAGCAGATAATTAAAATATAAATCGGACAAAGACCACTAAGTCTGCGGTTAAGCGTTACAAAGGGGGAACCCGCATCCCCAGAGCTGGTAAACCAACACCGCATTACTGAGGCCACAAAGGAGAGCACGCGGCTGCGCCAGCTGTTCGCCAGCAGCACGAACGCGCACGGGCGCGCTGCGTTCAGGGGCGGCCGGAAATAAGCGGCCTCCGCACAGGTGATGATGAGAAGGTGAGTTTCCTAACGGGTGTCTCCGCGCGCTTCGTTTCTGTAGGCATCAGCCAGCAGCACAGCAAAGAAACAAAGCTTTGCAGAGTTTAATAAAAATAAGTAAAAACTTGTGACTAATGTATAGAAATATATTAGCTGATGAACAGCAGGTTGCTAATGAAGGCAGGTTTAGACAAAATGTGCCAATAACGATTTTTCTTTGTTTTTAGTTTATTTACTTCTTTATGACATAGGAGTGAGGAGTTTAATGACGTCGTTGACTCACTGAAAGATTTTTGTCAACCATCTTACTAGATGCAAAACGACATATCAGAGTTGATGATAAATATGAAGAAATATATGTATAATAATAGCATAGTTAGAAAGAATTAAAAGAACCCCCAAAACCCCCCGGTGCTGTGTTGAGAGCAAAAGGTTTACTGGTGTTCATATTTCTACTAAACTTTGCAGAACATCCTCAGGTCCAGCAGCTATCTGATCTCCTCCACGCAGACTAAACATTTGGCTCGGCATAAATCCCAGTAACACCAGTACTCATTGCCCAGTAACAGCTGCTGCCCACCATCACAGGGGTTTGACACACAGGAGGACATATGATGAGAGTGTATTACAGTGACAGGTGTTTCTGTCGGTTTGTCCGCGCTGTGTGATGCACCCTGTAACTCAGCTGTAGGTGATTCGTGGGGCACATTCATGTTTTGTTTATTACTATCTGCGTACTGTGGTGCGTCGTGTGTAGTTACGTCTCATCTCTGCTGAGCTTTCCCACTGAGCATCAGTTCACCTCTAACTGATGCTGAAGAGACCGTTTGTTGGTGTAAAAGTGTTTGTTTCACTGCACTTTTCTTCGCGTTCCTTTTGACGTGTGTTTACAGCCAGTCGCAGCTGCTTTGTGGCCCGTGAGTGTGTGTGTGTGTGTGACTTAACGAGGACAGGAGCATTTCATGACGTTTATCAGGGGTGAGAAAGTAAGCCCTGATTAGGTTTCTAATTACCCAGTTTAAACTCTAAGTAGGCCATTTGCACTCCCCTGCTTTAAATGGATCCATCTCAGGCCTCCTCTATCTGCGTCTCTTGGCTCCACAGAAAGTGTGTGTGTGTGTGTGTGAGACAGGTGCTGCCTGCTTATTGTCTAATCAGAGTGTGCGTTCACATCATGTGTGTGCGTGTCACAGAGCTCCACCTTCCGCGTGGATTAGCTGTGGTTATGTGACAGCTGTCGGTGTCAGGATCTGATATGAGTCTGTGAGCCTGATGAGGGGATGAGTGACAGCCCAGCTCCCAGAATAGAGGAGGAATATCTGAGGAATTCCCCTCTGATGAGGCCCTAATCTCTGAGTTGGGCTTTCAGTAGGACTCTCTCTGTCGTCTGGATGATCGGCGAGGATAACGTCATAATTAGAAAGATCAGCTTGTCAAAAAATATGGATGCCTCTCATTTGGAGACATTAGATGTGTTTCTGGCTCCCGGGGAAACATCTAGAGATGTTAGGGGGCTTTTAAACCTCATATTGGTCTGAGGCGCCGCTAGCGGACAGGCAAGGCAGGCAATTGCCTGAGGCCCCCAAGCCAAGGGGGCCCCAGGCGACACACACAATTTGAACCGCATCAGAATAGCGGTAGTGAGACTGTGAAAACATGTCATTGACAGCACTGTAGGACATCTCACAGACCCCCTTGAAACCTATGATGAAACTGAGCTCCTTCCTGCACCTTCCAGCTCTTCTGACTAACTGTCTTGCTGCATGAGTGTTGGATGTGAAACAAGTACAATGACACGACAATGTGTTCATGTCATCATGAAGATTGATTGATTATTCCTGCTTTTATTTTTATTCCTCACATTATCCATGAAGTCACTACACACTCTATTAAAGTCATAAATG